>JBBMJY010000020.1:7358064-7368441 GCA_037833715.1 Toxotes lorentzi
CTATCTATCTATCTATCTATCTATCTATCTATCTATCTATCTATCTATCTATCTATCTATCTATCTATCTATATAAAGCTGGTTAGCTTAGTTTAGCCCCAAAAATTAGTGCAGTACGTAACCCCCATGAGTAGTAATAGGCCAATTAGTTAGAAATATTAATTACTCATTACGTATTGCTACTTGGAAACATAATTACATTACATTACTGTGCACATGTGTGAAAATTATTAGCTTCACTACTTCATCGCTCAGCTGTTGACTTTGTCAAACGTTTTTACACATATATGGATTGAATAGACAAGATTAAATTTGATAGTAAGCTAAGCTAACTGGTTGCTGGCGGTAGCTTCATGTTGAATTTTCTCATCTAACGCTTGGCAAGAAATGGAATAATCATATTTCCCAAAATGTAGAACTATTCCTTTAACATTTGGAGCATTAACCACCACCTTTAAAAACTCTGTTGTCTATTGTTATTACACAGGTAATGTAGTTTGAGTAAAATACTTATACTGGAACATAACACTTTATAAAAGTGGACAATACATATTCCATGGATTATACATGCATAACTATTGTTGATTATGTTGATTATGTAAAATTCACAGTGTTGTAGAAAAAAGCTCATTCCCGTCCATTTTTGGTCAACGCTAATATCAGACCTGTCATAATGCATTACTTCATATTTATTATTTTCTTGATATGTGCTATAAAAATACAGAGCTGCACCTTATCTGCTCTCTCTACCTTCAGTCCTGTACTTGATTTTGTGCCCGTGTATTTTGGCATATTCTGACACTGGATGTGATTCCAACAAGTCTTCCAACCTGAACAGCTATATTGGTCATTTGTCCCCAGCCTCTGATACGACCCATAAGAGCATCTCCTGAAACAGCAATTGCAGTTTCAACAGCATTTATACTGGATCTTCATCCTCATGGTCATCACAACAATAAACATGCAAGAGGCTTAAGCTTCTGGAACGGTTATGGTCTGGCTAAGCCTAGGCACAAAAACTACTTGTTTAGGTTCAGGAAAAGATCATGGTTTGGTTTAGAACAAGCACTTCCTTAAGGTTATAGGTGTCTTGTGTCCTCACGGCTGCAATAATGAACATGTGGTTAAGTCCTGTATTTTGTAGCTCCATCCAAAAATTTAAATTTATAGCTGTCTTTCAAATCCATCCCGTTGAAGAGTCATCCTCTTCTTCTCTTACGCGAATGCATCACTCTCCGTGGGTGTGGGAATACATGGTGGAAGTTTAGCCTGCTGAGAGGCTTAGGCAACTTCAGAGCAATGTACATCAAATCCACTGTTTGTTCTTTTTCACTCCAGTTCCTAAAACGTCCCTGCCAGGCTCACATGTTGCTTTAGTGGTCCTAAGGATGTATGTTTAGTGTCTGAAATAGTTCTTTTGGATGTACTGAATTTTAAGGTGAGCACTGGTCGCATTTTAAAAGCTTGGAAATAGCCCTCAAGTGAGTGATCAGTTGCTGTCTTTCCTGATGCTGCGGTCAGTATATAGGTTGTTGGGCTCGGGGGTTTTACACTGGATACTGGTACCATTCATGGGTCCGATGCTGCTCAGTTGTTTGTCAGAGTAGCACCAGCAGCACAAACATGACTTGAAGTACATGTGAAGAGAGAGAGAGAGAGAGAGAGAGAGAGAGAGAGAGAGAAAAAGTTTATTTTTGTGGTTAAATACATCTTGTTGGGAGTTCTATGAGAAGATGGATACCGCTCACACCTACCAGCGCCTCTAAAACTGACAAATTAACAGAGAGACATGAGAACAGAATTGAATAAGTATATTACCCAAAATGTCAAGCTATTCTTTTAACATAACAGGTTTTACGAATAGATTTTCCATGCGTGCAGCTATCTTCTCTTTTGCTCCCACAACTCCTTTAACATGCAATCTTGAGACATGGTTTATCTCTGGCCTAAGTTCCTTTGACAGATATTTGCAGTGTGTGCCCTTTGCCAACAAAATGAATACATAAATCACCAGGCTGCTTTTACATGTAGCTCATGGAATGTCAGCACGGCCTCTCTGTCATGGACACAGGCCTGAGTTCACTGTTTGCTTTACAGGCCAGGTTGTATTGGAGGGTTTATTAAGTGTGTGCGTGTGATAAAGAGAAATCATGTAAGTGTTATATAAACATTCATATCCATCTCTTTAAGGGAAGTACTATACCTTGAAGCAGTTTTTGAACTTCTTGCTGACAAGGTAGAGGATAATGGGATTTATGCAGGAGTTGACTGTTGCAAGGTTAATACCAAGGTAATCCAGGACCAACAGGAAACTGGAAATAGAAAATGGCAGAAAGGCTGATTGCTGCTTTTATCTTCTTTTCTTTTGCCTACAGACTTTTAAGTAGCTTTTGTCTTAGAAGGTTGTTCTACCAGTTACTCACCTGAGCAGCTCACAGCGCATGTTATCATGCTGATGGTAAAGCATCTTCTTCAGGATCCTGCTCAGGTGCAGTGGAAACCAGCACAGAGCAAAGATGAGGACAAGGCAGAAGACAGCTTTGGCCACCTCCCTCCTCTGCAGAGAGGAACAACAGATTAGAGCAGAAATAATGAAGTTTGTGTAATGGAAGTTTAGTAGAGTATATAAACACTGTTGACTAAACCAATATGTATTCATTTCACACATCACCAAAGTTTATGTGCTTTTAGTGGACTAAAAACTTGACATAGTGTAGGTTTATCAGAGTTTAGGGCTTGTTATTGTTTAGAAGTACTGTCAAACCTGTTTGAGGTGCTCACTGAGAGCTATCCGAAGGCTGCCGTTCCTGTGGTTGAGCATCTCAAAGGTCATCAGAGCGTAAAAGAAACAGGTGAAGACCAGTGGTACGCAAAAGTAGAAGCCAAACAGCCACCAGTCCTTTGCTTCCTTGTAGAACTACAGAGACAAGCACATGTGATGCAGTAAGCTACGTTTAAACTAAAATAAATGCATAAATTACTGTGTGACCCCGTACAAAGAGGAATTGAGGTACACACACATCCTCTGCCCTGTCATCTTACTCTTCCACACAACTCCACCTGGCCCAGCTTAAGACTTCCACTGATACAACTTTTTGTTCATTTTCTATAATTGTCAATTTCTCACCAATGATCTCTCTTTAAAATTTGTCAACTGGTGATGATGTGGGCCTTCAAGGTCCAACCAAGACATCATATGTGACATTGGGATTTAAAAGTAAACCTGAAATGATCTGATTTGTCGAGGTATATTTCCTTCCAAGGATCTATGTTTCTGTAACTGAACTTGACCCAGACCCAAACCACTACCAGACTACCCCTGTACTCCAGTGCCACTGAAGTCTTTGTGAATCCTTCACTGTGTGTTCTTTGGTGAGTCTGAAAACAAACTGGTTTTAATTGCACTGTGTATGATGAGGCCATCTGGCTTTCTGTGGTTCTAAAAAAATTGTAAGAATGTAAAAAGTATGCTCTATAAAAACACCACCATTTCAAAATCACACAAACCGACTGAACCATATTACACAACTTACATGAAAAGGAAAAACAAATATATTAAGTTTGCAGGTTGACTCAAACCTTTGGATAAGTACCAAAGTAACAAAATTTCATTGCTGTTAAAACAATGCTGTTAGGAGCCATGTTTCTAAGACCTCAGCATCGTATAGCTGGTGTTTAACACAGAGTGCTTCAGTTTTGTGCGTGTGGAATAGATATGCACATGTGGCTCAGCTTGAGGCCTCAGATTTCAGGCCTCAGTAATTGCTCTTGGCCTGCTATCAATTATGTGCTCCAAGCATGTTGAAAAGGCCACAGTAAGTCGGAGAGACTGAGTAGACCACATTTATTTCTTAAGGGATACTCTGTTCAAAATCTTTTATGCGCCAGATTCCAATGTCCAGGCTTAAAAGGTGATTTTAGGAGTGGCACATCTTTGAGTATCACTGGGTTGTATTCTAATTTTATTCTAGTAATTTAAATTATTTATGGCCATTTATGGCCAAGCAGGAAATATTGCAAGTGATTGATTTTACTGTGTATATTAATGCTCTAAAAATACACATAACCAAAATGGCACATCAGCATGTCAGCTGGCCATTTAAAAACACTCACTAACTCTGAACAAACAACTTTCAAGATGATGGGAATACTAAGCTGAACTTGTACTTTCACTTTAGGTAGTCCTCATGCAGATGGGTGCCCTATCTCACAAGTCCAGTCATGTTTTGTCTCTTTATTTGAAGTTTCAACAATTCCTCTGCAGGTGTCCCTTGACACAATGAACTATACAGCATATCATGACCTGAATACAAGCAAAACAATGGAGAAAGAAAGTACTTAAAGAAACTACAATATTCTTATCAAAAAATCACAAGAAAAGAATGATGGCTTACTATCATGAAGTCCGTTTTGGGATTTAGCATGCAGGTGCGTATGGTTTCATTCCTGTAGTTGAAGGTGACCATGTCAAAGCCAATAGCCTCAGGTACTGCCAGGAAGAGCGACAGCACCCAAATAGACAAAATCTCAATGACTGTGAACAGAGGAATGCCCACTCCCTGCACTCTGCTCCAGGACGCCACAGCCCTGTACCTGTGACACAGGAGAATACAAAATCAACATGCCGTGTGTGGCTTTGTGAATGCATAACAGAAAGGCTAAAAATATTAAATTGATTAGAGAACGTGAGATTAGAGGATACTGGGTTAATGCAGGAAACATGTTCTGTTGCACTCCTGGGTTACAAATAAGAAAACTGAATTTGAGGGTGTAATATACAATGTATATTCAATATTATCACAACATTGATTAAAAAAAAGTCAGTCTATTATTTAAAACAGGTCTACATCAGTTTAGTTGCTTTCAGTCTTTCCTCCAACATTAAATAGAAATCAGTGAAGTCGTCATTTTCTTTGTCTCTCTTGACTGACAAAGCTAACAACGTTTTCTATATGCATGGCAGCACACCAAACACAACAAACTGCTCAGTCAGCAAAGAATATCAAAATGTTAAGAATTAATGAAGAGAGATGATCAATTGTTTATTTTAAATATCTAATATTTATATTTTTGTGAAGCCTCCAAACAGACTGGCCCATGTTGGCAGAGAGGTCTGTCTGTTGGCTTGTGTTTCCCACGCACTGAATACTTGTTTGCTTGTTTGTTTCATTAATGGAAACCACTTGTCGAAATGTTTTAGTAAAATCCTGCATCAAGATTTTATGGCAAAAACAATATATTTTTCATGACACATTTGAATTTCTCTGTTGAACAACATGGCGGCATTTATATTTTACTAAGTGGTAATGTATCCACCTTTTTCTCTTCCTCCAACATTGAAAAGATACAAAAGAGACTCAAGTACTTTCAGAATACACACAGACTAAGATATGCTACACATTTCCTGGAAACAAATGGAGAACATCTGCTCTTGAACACAGCTGTACACCACCACAGCCGGTCTTTTTCTCATAATAGAGGTCATTAAATATATCTGCCTAGTTGAACCTTGAGGCCTGTTGAGAGCATACATGGAAGCCTCTTATCTCTAAAGTTGTGTCTAGTGCATAAAGTGAAATGACACTGAGCTTCAGCACTTCATGATAATTATTTATTCATTAGGGAATTTCTTTCAAGGTACTGTCAAAGAAATAACTTGTCAGTATACTAGCTACTGTTTTTAATATTAGCATCATGCCTATATCACACAATGTTGTGCATAAAATAGCCCTATTAAACAAATAAAGAACATCTTTAAAAAAACAGCCTATCACACAAGATTTGAAAACTGAAGCGTCAAATTACTGAGCTTCAAGATAAATAACTTCCCAGTGAATAGGCACAATTGGTATTGACCTTGTGGGTTTTCTGAAAGTGATGAACTCACTCCTTCTGTCATTATGATGAAATCAAATCAAAATGTTCATAAATGGTTTTTTTTGGTAAATCAATCTCTTTATCTCACGAAAAACAAAACTATATTAGAAGAAAACATCTGTGACAAATCGATCTTGTGCCGAATTGAAAAAACAACAACAACAAAAAAAAAACAACAACATTGAACTGGCAAGGCTAGTTGGCCAAATCAGATGTGTTTAATTTTCTTTCTAATGAGTTGTAATTGGTAACTGAACTGCTTTTTCAATGATAAAAAATGTTCCTGCAAGAAACATGCTGGCTTTACAAAACCATGTAACTTTAGTGGAAAGCTACCTTCTTTATCAGAATGAGAAATAGTTATTACGTCGAGGAAGTTCTGCAGAATTAATGAATTCCCTTAAACCTACTTTAAAAAACAAATTTAGTTAAACACCTAAACCTATGCACAAAATCCATTGCAACATTCTAGGTTCACTGAGCAAGATTTATGCTTACACTTAACTGGTTTATGAAATATTTTATCCCAGACCATTAAACCCCAGCAGATACAGCTCTGGATGTGACATAATAAAGCAATATGGAGCATGACGGCACTGACCTGTCCAAGCTGAGGGCGCACAGGTTGAGAACAGTGATGCCCAAAGAGGCTTTCTGCAGGAAGGGCACCAGCTTACACAGACACAGGCCAAAAATACTATCATTAAATGGCCAGCGTGACGCCAGGAGCTGGTGGAAAAAAGGCATGATTTTCACATTTCAACTCAAATCTCAAAGGAATTAAACAACAACATGAATTATCCAACAATGATCACGTCATGCACATGGATATAATTTTTCATTAAATCACTGTTTGGGTTAGTTGATACGTCAGTACAAAGTAAATGATTTTAATGAGAAGTAGAAGTCTTTACTGGTCTTCAGGGATCGGACTATTAATCTCACTTTTGTTACTGAATTCATGTTGACCATCATTCAGATCTATGCAAGGCAATGTTACTACAGATCAAAGCACATCGAAGAGCTTTCATCGTCATCTTATCGTCACCAAGAGTTTAGTTCTGACTCACACCACATGGAGTTCATCAACCGATAAAACTTTGAGCAACTTTTGCTGAACTTTCACATTTCCTGCAAACATGAGACCTTTCAAAAGCTGCACCTAAACTTTCAAAATTTGTCATTACGTTGTCACTACTATCTAAGAGCCACTTCCACAGCCTTTTATTGTATTACTTCCTTTGGTAAAATAAGTCAAGGCCATGTGAGTAGAGGTCTTTGTTTTGCCATCAGAGTGGTCTTGGCAATTTTCCTACAATGTACACAGTCTGTGTTGAACATGTTTAGCTGAACTTAAAGGAAGAACTTTGTGGCCCTCTTATGTTTACTTGTGCAGTTTAAGTTTCCAAGGAACTCAGAAGAGGAGTCCACATCATTGCTTTTAGAGTATAAGTAGCTTCCCTGAGGAAGTGAACAGGGGGTTTCGGTACCGTTTCAACACTGAAGACGTGGCCCTTTCCTTGTTTGTGCTTGTTTGAAATATTCCCTCACTTAAATTTTGGTTTCCTCTTTGCACATGTGTTGCTCAGACTACGAAGTCACTCTGCCCTCAGAGTCCCAAGTTAATTTTAACCAGGTGGGCTTCTCCTATTTCTGTTGTGAAATGGCGTCCTGTAATGCACTCAAAAAATAAGGCTGACTGATCATTTAATTTAGCTATCAGTTTTGATTATTACACAAAGCACAATGTTATTTACTGGTATAAATAAACCCAGTATAGGAGCCCTAGGAATAATGTATCATCATTAAACATTGCATATTTCAAAGGCACAATCTGTAGTCCAAACATAAACAAAAGAGTTGCCCTGTCACCAAGTATCAAAGCAGAAAACTGAAATCAGGTATCGCTCAGACTGATTGACAGATCATAACATACGCTGATAATCATTTGAAAGCTACATCAGTAGACAAATGTTTTCTGAATGTGTTAAGCCTATTCACAAACACAAAATTATTAAACTATTAAGGACATAATAATTAAGTAGTATATAAGTCAAACTTCCATTATGTGTTTATACCTTCCATTTATCTGGTTGAAAAAATCATGGATGGGGCTTTAATAAACAGCCAAGTCAAAAACTCAAAATGTGATTCATCACTTGAGCAGCACTGCAGATTGTTTTTACAATAAAGCCTCTAGATAAGGGTCAGTGACTGATGCTTCAGGTCAGCACAAGGCCAATGGCATGTGTGACAACATCCTGAATCCCTTGTTTATTTAAGCCAGCCAAATCCCTGCTCCTCTCATCATTTATCTGCCCACACGAAGAAGAGTGTCTTAACTGATTACACTCTCCCATATATTTGCACACTCACTTACCCCCTCACCGCTCCTTTCCCGTCTACTCCACTTAAACTTTGCACATCACTTCCATTGTTGCTCCATTTCATCATATCAACACAGACACCTGTCACTGCTACTGAAAATAAGGTAAAGACTTCAATCAAACATGCACAAAAGGAGTGAAAACTGTACCTTGTACACAGTAATTGGTATATCAATGAAAATGTAGATAAGGTCACCCAGGGCCAGGCTAGCAATCAGTGCATTGGGCCCATTCCTCATGCACTTATTCCGGTATATAATCCTCAGCAGGGTAGCATTTCCGACCAGGCCGACAGCAAACACTATGATGGAAATTGTGGTGTTGATGTACTTAAAATACTCCTTAATAGATGTAGCTTTGAGGCACATTGGAGGTGGTACTGGCCTCTTTACAACAGTTTCATTTGCAGAACCAGATCCCACAGCTTGTGCATCTGCGCCCGAGGGCCCCAGGTGGAGGCCGGGCCCTGTGCTCGGACTGATGGTGCTGTAGAAACCCGGAGACTGGAGGGTGGAGTGGATGAGAGAGCCTGAGAGAGAGTCCTCCTCAGGTCTGTTTATCTGGCACATTCCTCTGGCTGCTATACAAGCCATTAGCACCAGGATATGCACAACTGGGGTGCCCATTATGGAACGCTTCTGGTGCTTTGATTTCACTGATTGAAATACTGTCCCAATATATCACTGGTGAGAAAGGAAAAAAAGTAACAAGAGGGAGATTTGGTTATTTTTCAGACAACACACTTGGGAAAAAAACAACTTCAACTCCAAATTCAACTGCTATCTCTTCATTTTGTCTTCACTTAAGTCTAACCAAGGTGGAATATTAAATGTCAGTTACAAGAAAGTTTGACAGCATTACTGTCCCTTCCAAATGCCGTGAGGAAGTTTACAACTTCGTCAAGACTTCAAAAAGATTTTACCAAGGTGGCACAGATGGGAGATGCCAGGACTAGTTACAGTCAGACAGTAAGGATGAGGCATTAGCCGAGTGCTTTGGGCATCTCTTTTGCTCTCTTTTGTCGTTTCTGGAAGAAGGAGTACGGTTATGTCGTTGTGTCAACAATGTTGCAGCTAAACAGCAAGGCTTTATGTCTGCTTGTGCTGTTTTGGCAATGAGTCTCATCTGTGGGTTTGCAACTAACAGATTTCCTCAGTTTTGCATTCTCCCTCTGTTTCTAATTCAGAAAGGTTTAAACATGTGGTTACAAAACAAAGGTTTTTCTTCTTTTTTTTTAAGCCATAGAAGAAGTGCTGCAGGGCTGATTTCCAGTACAATGTGCTATGCAAGCATGGAGGTTAAAATAAAAATCAGATGAGGACTATACAAAAAACCAAAATACATACTTATACCTTGGATATCCCTCTGAATCCTTTGGTTCTCTACTTTGTCTACCCTTGTGAATTTACAGATATCTCCACCTTTACTGCCTCTTAACAGGAAAAATACCAAACTTTCTGGACAAAATCAGAGAAACTCATTCCACAAAACTCCTGGCAAAAAACATATAAAGTTTCAAGCTGTCAGATCGATAGTGAAGCCCTTTTCATCATGTCACAGTACAGGCAACTCTTATAGCCCAGAGTTCTTCCTGTTCAAAGTCCCAGCTGTCGCCAAGTACACAAAGAACTATTTAGCAGCCAGCCCTTCAAGTAGCATCACAGTTTAGCATCAGCATGACACTGCTGGGATCTGTGACAGCACACAAACTGATCTATCCATAAATAATAAATACGTTTGGTTTTCACCTACCGCTTCTAAAATGTCTGCCTGGCCCCCTTGGAAACTGTCAGGCAAACTTTCGGCTGAAGCCCCCAGACATCTGTATCACATCACATGAGTAATTAACGCACTATCAAAGCCGCACCGTTTCCCACTTGGATTGAGCAATGCACCCGTCTGCTCTGAGGTGCCTTCGCATTATGGCTCAGAGTTTCCTGTTGAGAGTTTGCAATATGTCTGAGTGTGTGTGCTCAAGTGTGTGTGTGTGTGTGTGTGTGTGTGTGTGTGTGTGTGTGTGTGTGTGTGTGTGTGTGTGTGTGTGTGAGCACACACCCCTCCCCCCCCCACCACACACACGCTCGCGCGCTCCCCCCACAGAACAAAACCCTCT
>JBBMJY010000020.1:7368541-7390245 GCA_037833715.1 Toxotes lorentzi
GTGTGTGCGCGGGTGTGTGTGTGTGTGTGTGTGTGTGTGTGTGTGTGTGTGTGTGTGTGTGTGTGTGTGTGTGTGTGCGTCGGAGCACCAGTGAGACACTTTGACTGGGTGGGATAGTAAATCTCCACCTCCCTTTGGTAACAGACTGGGCCCCCTTTGGAAACATCACCCCCCCTCAATCCCCTCTCTCAGAGGCACCGCCTGCTGACAGTCATCTCCAAGGCACAGCAGCACACAGACACGCCGGGGCAGGGGCATCTGGGAGCCCAGCGCCCCTTCAATCTGCCCCTTTCCTCAAAGCCCCTCTACCTTCTCTTTCAGCCCCTCTCTGACTTACATTATGTCTTGTATACATTTCATGCAACTGTTTCCTCACACGAAAGGCAGCAGAGATTAGATTAGAAGGAGGAAGGCATGAGGCAGTCAGTGTCCATGTTGTGATGTTATGTTTCTTTCATTTGAGAGGAGAAAACAGAGACGGGAAGTGGGAGCTAACCGTCAGCCAGTCTTTACGTTTACAGACTAACCACTGCGTGGGTGGCCGAACTACATCACACGTTCTTATTTCAAATGAAGTGTTGTAATAAAGCTTTACATCGGCTGTAAAAGGTGGATAATCACTGTGAGGTAAATGATAAGTTGGAGAAAATGTGGTTTAGTCTTGATGAGCATTCCTTTCAATTACCAGATATATAATATAATTACAAAATATTAAAACCTGGAAAATCCAATAAACTGGTTATCCTTGCATGCGAAAAAGCAAAAAACAAAACAGACTTTCCCAAACAGACAGTGCTCTGTGAGATGACTAAATGCCTGAATGAGGAAAGAAGACCGTTCAATGTCGAGAGAGAAGAGTGCTTCTACATCAGTGTCCATTATGGATTCCAAAATGGACCATTTATCATGATGTGCACTAAGAGCAGGAAGAGGGCTATCAAAGCCACCATGGTCTGTCTTTCCCTCTGCCCAAGAGCTGACACAGCACCTGCTTAAAGGGAAAAACCACTCAATTACAAAAAAAAAAAAAAAAAAATCTTGTTCTATTCCTACAATGCCTGGCAGAATTCAGAACATATTTGTTAAAACAGCCAATTCTTTTCTGAACACATTAAACAACCAAAAAGATAAACAAAACCTCTTCCAATGAAATTAAGGCAGAACTAGAGAAATTATGGAAGTTAATGTGCAGATATGTAATGATTTCAACCTCTGTTACTTCTGTTCTTGAGTAAATAAAAGGCCGCTATCTATATTATAGTATGGATTTATACTATAGCAATGCAAATATATACCATCAGTAAGAAGTAGAAAAGAGTAGACAGACAATACAATAATTAGGATAACCAATAAAAATTACTATCCCATTTTTGCTGATACTTGAAATTGAGTTGCAAAATGTAAAGAAAAGATTTTTAAATTTTCCACTTCTGTGTTTAACATGCACTGAATACGTGTGCAGCTTCTGAATATACATAATTTCCCATAAAACAGTCTTGTGATTCTTTTTTAAAACTTTGAATGACACTTATATGTTTCCTCCCAGAAAATATAGGTTCAGTGTTTATGGTTCATTTGCAGGTACTTTTCCTACAGTCAAATGTGACTTAATTGGGTAATGCCAATATTTACAGCCATTTAAAATTAAAGGGATCATGTTTTCTTTAATTGTAGTCATGAATATATCATGGCTTCTGAATTAGTTATGGTCAGCAGTGGCGAATATTTAATTTATTGGAACGTGATTTGCTGATGGCATCTGATTTTCTTATCCCTGTTTTTTTTTTCCAAAGTCCCTTGATTGTTGGCAGCTTCTATGACATTTTAACTTTTGAGGGGGTAGTAGAGCCTTTGTTAGTAAATCCATTAATATATAAATGATGAAACCTTTACCTGCTCCCAGTTGCTTTGGCTTTCATGTTGTTGTTGTGTTGTTGTTTGGATCGTAATCAGGTATTAATGCCATTCTGTCTGAACTCAAAGATGGCAGGCTGCCTGGTAATTCATATGCTTGTTCTCTGATGGCATCTGTCGAAGTGTGCTCTCTGCATATTGGTACATACCCTATGGGAAATTTCAATCCAGCCCCAGACTGAGTGGGATGTAAGCAATTTCTTAACTGGGACACTTGTGCAAAAACAGAAAGAACAGAGAGTGAAAGATACAGGGAGAAAGAGGAAGAGAGAGAGAGGGAGGGAGAAAATAAGTTTGAGGCCAATTCTTCTGTGACAAGCAGTGACAGAGTGGAGAAGGTTCAGTATACTGCCTGGCGTTATTAATTTGGAACGTATGGTTCACGCAAACAAAAAAGTTACAGCATGAGAGAAAAGAAAAGTGAACCGTGATTTTCATAATAGCCTGATTGCGGCCAGCACTTGACTTCATCTGAAATGAATCAATATAATATTAACAGACTTATTTAATTAGAGGAGGGAAACATTGTTGAAGCAGTGATGATGATATCTGATGAAAAGAGCCAGTGGAGAAGTCTGTGCTCTTGAGATGAATACAACTGTTGTAAAGTTCCTGCAACTTTCTTTACTATGGCCTCGGGCTGTCTCAAGGTGTGTGCTTGATTGTAACTGACAGAAAAGGTTATTTTTGTACAAGTCTACTATGATAAATCTGCAGAAACAAAGCTAATTTGGGGCTCTTGGAGCTCTGAGCTGATTATCTGTGGAACTTCCTCAACACCCTACGTTAGAAAGCACAAAGCATGACAGCAGTCAGTTTGTTTGCAGCTATTATTTCCCCTGTCTTATCTCATCTCATTTGCTCTCGAGTTACTCAGGCTCCCATTTTACTCAGTGTTGAAGAAAAGAAACCATGACAGGTATTAAACCAATACATTAGAATTTGAATTGACCGCATTGAAATTATCCATAGCACAAACTGGAATTAGCACGGCACATCAACAGAATAATATTTAGCACAATAAGTAAAGCATTGGATTGCTGCCATTATAAACCTTTTGTGAGTTATTTCCCTATAGACCCAATGCCCGCCTCCTCCTGGGTGAGCCATGGTGACAGGGACAGCCATCTTGATATGCACGGTTTCTGTTTCATGTTTGAGAACTGCATTCAGAAAACACCTTATATTTACCAAATTCAACTTTCTGCTAAAGGCCAAGGGCTGAAAGGCTGATTCTGCTATGTGTAGGGCTGATATCACTCACAAGGAGGATTAGCAATATGGTTTATATTAGGAAAACTAAAGAGGCTTTAGTGAACCAAACACAGAGGAGGAAAAATGTACGTTTATTTTGAAATTTTGGAATGCAATGTCATCTAGAGTCTCTGGAACCTCTTTGGGGCTACGATTACATTATCATTAGAGAGGGTTATCCAGGAGCTATAACCTCTTGGACCTCAGCTGTGGTGAACTAAAAGTTGACCTGAAATAGCACATAAAAGCTGTGATAAAAGTTTATGATATCGGTGAGTGATATCGATCTATAGCTCTTACAGGCTGGACATCAAACAACAAGCCACAATTATTTATTATCACTGCATCAAATGAATAAACCATGTATCAAGTTTTGGAACCCAGTGGTTCACTGCTGATTCATTTTTGGATCTACTGCACTCAAAGTAGAGGCCTATAGTACTTTCATGCACTCACTCACATACAACATTTTATTTGTCATCTGTACCATCTGAGTGTGTTCAGTGTTTAGCTAAACAATACTTAACACCGGAAACAGGAGGCAATGGATTGTCTTGCTTGATCTGTCAAAGTAGTCTTCGTACATGTGAGTCTTGTGTGCCATGTTGTATCTTGTGTATTCAACATGTGGAAGAAGAAATCAATACATGGTGGTGTAATTAACACTTTGTTTATTACTGCTGTTTACTGTCCAGTAACAGCTGCACCCAGTGACTGCACAATGACTAATCAAACCCAGCCTGCTCTTAGAAGTATTTGTGGCCAGTTTGATAGCTAATGAGACACAACATTGTAAGGTGTAGTTCTTCCTGTTTTGGTGGAGGCTAGCAGGTGTTTACCCATGATTCCATTCTGTGTGCTAAGCTAAGCTGAAAGAGATGTGTACCAAACTCTACTTAAGGCACAGAGATGAAACGGATTGAAACGGTTAGTTTTGTGTAACATAGGTTCCAGGTATCAACCAAAGAAATGTGACAAATGCAGAATTCAAGTGGCCAAGTGGTGCTATTCATTTTCAAAACTGTTGCCACAACATACAATATTTGTAGTGTTCAAATGCTTAACACAGAGCTGTTAGATGACAGGGTAACTGATAGTGGAGTCAGCTAGACAGCCTAGACACATTCCTGCTTATAATCTGGCTCTTGTCAGACAGAGCCTAAACGTGCTGATAAATGCAAGAGTCTTAGCCCATCGCACTTTGCTTTCCCCTATCAGAAAGCCCATGAGTTCATGCTCAAAATGTCTGGGACATAATTAGAACTCCATGCCTGTCAGACCAGCAAGCAGGGCCATTATACATTTCATGCTGTGGTATTTTTTAAACATAGATATCTTTGTGTACATTCTGTAGAAACTTGTAATTGGTGTGACGCTGTTGTGTTGTGAGGCTCGTGAACGTATAAACTGCCACTGAAGCTGCGATCAACACTTTGCAGGCTGACTTCACATAGGCTACATTTGAAAAACATCTGTGGACAATTTGAAAGTGGCATGCTACTTGTAAATACAGCTGTGAAGATCAAGTGGCCAAAACGGAAGATAACAAACCTGAGTCAAGAGAGACTGATGTAGGGTTTCCTAGTTGAACTTCCAGATGTTGGTCCGTTCAAGCTTGTTTCCTGATAAAGATCTGATATCAGATGACAATTTAAATATATTTCACCTTATAAATGCCTCCATCTGCTCAGTAGGTGCAGAGCCTGAGAGATTCACAAAAAGCTTTTCTTTCTTAATCAGTCTACTAAATGTGTTGGTAGTCTCTCCTGTCCGCCAACCCTCTGCATGTTTTCCCCCTAATCTGTCCCCAACTATCCATCACATCCAGTTGCTATTTCAACTGCACCAACCTCTTGCCTTGCCCCCCTGTTCTCTCAGAACACTTAATCCCTCCACTCATTTCCCTTGATTGCAAGCGATGTTGTTTTCTGTTTTGATGATGGGCATTGGGCCCATCTGTATTCCTCTGTAAGGCTGCCCTCTGAAAACACTCAAGAAGATGCTTTTTCTTTACCTGATAACTTCACATTATTCAGAGATAAAGAACTGGAATTGGTGTATAAAAGTCAAGGTTCTGATCTGGTGCAAACCATTGTAGATATTAACACAAAATATTTAGCTACATGGGGCCTCACTCAGAAAAAATCCCACCTTTGCTTCATGACTACACGGCAAAGTCTGCGGCCACTTTACTAGACGCAGCTGTACAATCTAATGCAGTTCAGTTCAATAGCTTTCCCATAAATCCTACCATTCGACCAAAGTCTATGAAGTTATGTTTTTTGTTGACGTAAGAAATTCAATTATATATTTATTGTTGAAACAATATTAAAAAGAAGGGGACAGATTATTAAACACACCTCTGGATATAATGCAGTCTAGAATACCGCCACCAACCCCCCAAAACAAATGAACATTATAGCCTTTATAAAAGTAGAGTTTAAGGCAGATGAGCTAAAAGCAACTGCCAGATATAGTACCATCATAGTCCCACATACACAAGGGTAATCAAGCTACTATTTTTGTGTTGTGATGGGTTACTAGCAATCAACGTCATTCAAACAAAGTCTATTTTTAACATATGCACACATACATTCTTATTGTAAGAGCTGCACCTGTCAGAGAAGCCACACAATGCATACACACTGTTGAATTTATTTGTGTATTTGCAAGATTATTGTGTGGCAATGGAACAAATTGAAAGAGTTTCTTGTTTTTGTTTTTGTCTGTTTACAGATTATGATCCAAAGATCCAGGCCTTGCACAGTGAGCAACCAGCAAAGCTTCTAAACTATATAAATAATCAATATTCTCTATAGTTGATAAGATCAAAACCAAAAAGGAACTGATACAACTATAAAAAATATTGTCTTTGTTGCCAAAGCCTTGCACAAAGCGTTGTTGCACAGGGTGACCTGTTTCGTCTTTACAATGCACATGAGCACTGTAGCTTATTTTGACTCAAACCCACATACACCGTCCTGATGCTGTAAATACTCAAATGAGCACCACACAAGTGTTAATCAAGGGCTGAAAATAGTCTCCATCAAATGTGTTATTTACCGCTGTTTTAGTAACATAGCACTGGGAAACAATTATTTAGCCATTTTGTTAAACACTTCGTAGACGTAGTAAAACATTGTTGGTTTTGGTCTTTTCATGGGATTTTTTAACGATAAGAAAAATACAGAATCCTGCCAGCCTTGCCCTGGAAGACTGTCGAACTAGCACAGATAAAACTGAAAACTCCTGTGATGAGTACACAGACTGCTCTGCGATGATAATCAGTGTTTCCAAATGTTTATTGACACCTCGTGTCATCAGGTTGTCAAACAGCTGCGGTGTTGCAAACTGTGGGAATAAGACCGTCATGCATGCATGATACATTACCTTCTCTGGTTACATTTTGTTTCTCCTCTGTGTTGATTTAGAGACCACAGGGATTTTCTGGCCTCATCTGGCCTTTTGTACTGTATAACCTTCTGAGTTTTATTCCTCCAGCACACTGGGCAGCAACTCCCCAGACCTTATCATTCTCTCTTGTGTGTATTAGGAAGAGACAGAGAGAGGGGGTGTCAAAGGTTAGAGGGGAGAAGACTGACACCATCTGGCAGTGATTGTGTCTCTGATGAGAGGCTGAAAGATCATATGCGATGTGCCTTGAATGTGTATTTGTCTGTTTGTGGTTTGTCTATCTACAGAACACCTTGTAATGCTGGATTTTATCTTGATAATTTATAAAGGCCTGTGGTAAGGGAAATGGTATTTGGTTCTAACCATTTACACACACTGACTTAAACAAAGTGACAATTACAATTTTTAAAAACCCCAAAGTTTAATAATCACAAAGATAAAACAACAGTTCACACACAATCTATAATGCTAAAGAAATGATAATATCTTTAATGCCCCGGTGTTATAATAAGTGGAAAATCACGCTGATTAGTTGTGCTGGCTGTGATTCATGGGATATGCATATTTAAGCACCACTCAAATCAATTAGCCTCAAGCACTAAACTGACCTTTGACTTTTGTAATGGGGCCCTTATTCGGCCCTGAGGGTCAAAGGATACTTAGAGGCCCACCTGTGTAGACAGTTAAAACCAGGAAGCTTGTTTTCAAGCTGAAACACAAAACTGAAAAGGTCATTTTAACACACAGAACAGGGGATGGGTGAAACTAAGTTTTTATTACATATTTACATGACTTCATGGTAATCCTCTGCCACGTGGCATACATAGTGGTAATTGTCTTTTTCTTGACTGAGTTATGAGTTTTTTAATCATTTAGAATGCTTTGCAGTTGTGCAATTAAGTCATTATAATGCATAAATAAAACTTTTACATTGTCATAGATTGTTATCTCACGTTGGTTAAAGCCTCAGTGCCTGTAAAGCATTAGCTTGCACTAACTTTAAAATGTATAAATAAGTATTACTAACTGACATAACAGCAAATCAAACCAATATTGACCATATGAAATTGTCAGTAAAAAAACATGCTGCTAACCAAGGCCACATCCAGCAGACATGGAGCAACATTACCAATAGTTTGGGGCAGTGTGTCTGTTATCCAAATAAATTTAAGGCAAATCAAAAGGCAAAACATCTTACAATCACATTAGTGGGAAATCATAAACAAATATAAGTATACCCATCTGTAAAAAATTGTGAACCAAAAAGCAACATATGCACTTGTCCTTTTTCCATGCAGTAGTTTCTTGAGAGTCAGTTCCCTTCTTCTTGTCTTATCGCTCATGCAATTAAACTGTGTGACGTGTGTGAGTAATACTGACCCAGCCTTTCACACTGTTTCCTGGGTTTGATGATCAAAACTGAGGAAATGGCCACTGCCAGTCATGCCAGGGCAGGGCTACCAAATAACTTACTGTATGTTTGGAGAATCGGGTCATTAACTGCAGACTTTGTTCTTTTAAAATGCTATGGACATTTTGTTGGGTGGGTTTTTTTGAGAGGTTTGTTGATGTTGCTGGGCTGGGAAAGATTGATGAAGTACAAGTACAAACCCTTCTCACGTGACTTACCATGCAACATTTTGAGAGAAAATACAACAGTTTGGCAGTTTCACTGAGACTTCCGCTAAAATGTTAGAGGCCAACATGTTTCCTGCAAGTCGGCTGTATCAAGCTTGTTGTTTTCTTTTTTTCAATTCCATCTATGACTATTCACACAAGGATTAAGTACAGTCAGGCAGCTAATGTGTTCACTGGAGTGACTCACAATGAGAATAAACTGTGTTCACACCAAACCAGTTGAGAGCCAAAATCAGGGCTGCCGAGAACTGTGAGCGGACATCATCATTATCATCATCAGTATGTGCTTGTTTACACTGAATGTTCTTCCAGAAGACAGGGCTGCTGTGTGCGAAGCTGTAATTATCAGAAATGTTAAAGGCTGTTAAAAATGTTACTTAATGTCTTAAATTGTATACATAGTTGTGCCAGGATAAATCTAGACTGAAACAGACCATTTATCCTTCATTTAGTTATATCCACAAAGCTCCAGAGTTAGTATCTTGAACAACATTAAAGACTTTGTGGGAAAAAAATAACTTTTGCTTTTAAATGTATATGCGTGTAAAAAAAAGAAATAATATTTTTTAAATGGTATGTACAATGATGGAAATTATAATTCTAAAAGACAACAGCATTGAACAAAAAGAAAAAAAGAGAGTGAAAATAAAGAAAGTACAAGAATTAGAGTAAAAAGTGAGAGCTGGTGAACTCTCAAAACCTTGGCACACACAAGACTAACTGTACAAACATAAAATACACAAATAATACACAAAGAATTTAAAAGAGAACTAAGACATAATAAAACACATAACACATGTACTATAAATACGTATTAAAAAAAAGCTCAGACCAACTCAAACATACCACATAAGCTTACATACAGTTCAACGTACATAAAGTAATCGTTGTATAAAACCTGGAGCACATTCCAGGTCATCATGCAACTCAATTATCATCACCCACCAGTTGCTAAATGGAAGACTCTTTATGAGCATTTAACAGTTTGATGGCATGAGAGATATCGAATTTCTGTCCCAGGGTCGCTGCTGAGAAAAGATGATCTGGCTAAGTATGCAGACTAATTTAAAAATAGTGTGTTAGATGTTGGGTTACTGTAAAAGACAGATAATATCACTCAGCTCTTCTTTTTAACTTCACTGTGTCCACTTCTGAGATCAAATATATGGATATTTAAGAAGTGGACAACTTTGCAAATCAGCATATGCATTTTGCTTTATCTCTGCAATTGTACCCTTAAGTTTTGTATCATCATTTAGTTGCCTTTGTTTCATGGATTTAAACTTTGTGAGAAGCAGTTCTTGTTATATTCCTGCTGTGCTCATGCAAAAGCTCAAAACATCCAATTAATACATAGTATATTATGAAAAGCTTGTGACAAAGAAGTAATTATAACATTAAGAGTACTTTGACAAAGAAGACTCATAATAAGTGCCCCTCTGAAGTAATTGTTGTCCATAAGTCTGGTTTACAATTGATATCATACTTCTCAAAGCTACTCCTAACCTCATAAATCTCTCATCTTACATAGTCTCACTGAAGACAATTCCATTATATCTATTCTTGTTGAACTAACAGCATCAAAAAATCCATACACTGACTCCAGTCTTTCATATCGCGCAAACAACACATACATCATAAATATCAAGAAGCCAAGGTGGATACTTTGGAAGTCGCTTCACCACACTTTTATCGTCATATCAAACATGATGTCATATGTTTATTGGTGAAACCGGGTG
The DNA here is from genome assembly GCA_037833715.1 of Toxotes lorentzi. NCBI lineage: Eukaryota > Metazoa > Chordata > Actinopteri > Toxotidae > Toxotes > Toxotes lorentzi. The sequence goes on from JBBMJY010000020.1 coordinate 7,378,501, forward strand.
AGACATGTTAAGGTGCGCTGAGGCACCAAGGTAGCGATCAGTGGAGCAGCATGAGAGGCTTCCTGTGGTTAGGGACCCTCAGAGAAGAGTGGATTACATGTTTAGAAGTCTTGGATCACAGTACAGCCTACAGCCATACCTTCACCTCCATCTGGTGTCATAGCCACAGCAGCCAAGCTAATGACCCAAGCCTGCTGGCTCCCTCCTCAAACGGACTAGTCATCAATATGTCTGACCTGAGGAGGGACTTGTAGCTGCACAGTAGCAGGAGGTCCAGTGTTGTTCAAGTCCATTTTCAAAGCACTTCTTGCGATAGATACTAGATTTCCTTATTAATATTTTTTTTATGTAAAGCAGTAATATATTTGTTTGGATTTCACTCTTGCTTCCAAATCAGAAACAGCACTGTAAATTTATCAATGACTCAAGTTATTTAGACCTTTCTGCTCTCTGGTGATTCTTTGATTTGAACTTGGTGTGAGCTCAACGGATGTTGTGGTTCTGTAACCATTCAGCCTTATGCTTCTAGTGCAACTTACACAGCTCTCCTGACACAGCTCTCCATTCTGCCACTAGTGGCTGGAGGCTGTATCACAACATTTCTGTTGAAGAAAGCAGGACTGCTTGAGTGCAGCATGGTCTACAGTATGGTATGCTGCAAGACTGAAAATCAGTTAGCCTTTTTCGATTACAATGGAAAAAAGCTAGATTCTATTCAGTTGTTATTATCTGCCTGTCTTGGGATTTTTCAAACGTTCAGTTTTAACTCCCTTAGCTTTTGGATGTTCAGTTTATCTCAGTTTACCTTGTATTAACCTTGTGTTCCCCTGGTGCAACAGACAAGGAGTAAGAGGTAGACAAATTCAAGAAGTCCTCTTATCCAAAACTCACTGTGTCCTGTGAATACAAGCATTGTGAGTTCCTTAATAAAACATAAGCAGACCAAACATGAGAAGACCTGAGATGACCTCTGGCAGGTTGTGAATGTGAGGCCACCTACTGGGAGCCTCTTAATCAAAGACCTGGGTTGTTTGTTGTGTTACGGTGTGGGGCTGAGATGAATCTGTGCTCAACAATTGTTCTGATGCCCAGAATCCAGATCTCCATCACTGCGCCTCCCCTGCCCCCCCCAAAGCATCTAATTCCCAGGGAGAACACATGGAGTCTCATGAAACATGTCCAAGGAAAACAGCCACCCCTGTGACCTGCAGGGACTGTCAGTGTGGGCCCCCAAATCCTCAAGGGAGATCCCATGGGGCGAGCATGGGATGATTTAATTACACTAGGAAAACACTGTGTGTGTGTGTATACATATATATATATATATGTGTGTGTGTGTGTGTGTGTATAGCCATGTTTTGCTTGCCTTACTTGGCTTTACTGTCTGTGTAGACCACGGCATGAGGGACTGTGTGAACTACATGTTATTTCCTTCGTTCAAGTATCTCTTAGTTTCCAAGTGGTTCACGGGAATATATGAATGATGGGAATTGAAAGAGGTCTGGGCTGAATCTATGAAGGAGTGTTGAGGGAAACAAATAGAGAGAATGAGAGTGTGTGAGTGTGTTTTGGTCTATGCGGCAGTGCACTGGTATGTGTTTACAAGCTGTATGTTTTAGATGTAGATGACCTAGATGAACTCAGAGCTGGTTTTGATCCGGTTAAAATGTTGTCTCTTTACGAGTCTTAAGCTCCTTCTGTTTCTTTGACTTTGACTCTGCAAAGTAATTGTGGAAGTATCCTACTGAGTGAGTGACTGAGAGAGACGAAGAGGTGTGTTATCCATGAAACTATGTTTTATATAAATAAGATAACATACTGTAGAAGAACACACGTTTTAGTTTCAATCAAATACTTCACACACACATACTCTTTCTCTTTCTCATGTTACACCTACAAATTATAGGTATTGTGAATCAACCATGATAAGTCTGCTTCAGATCAGCACTCAACCATTTCCCACAAACAAACTTATTAAAAGTTATATTATGCAGATCAGCTTTGCTACTAGTGAAGCCACCAACAATTTAGAGGGAGATTTTAAAAAGCAATTAACCCACTTTTGTCTCCCAAAGTAGTCCCCAAACTACACTTTGGTTCAAATGATCCGTTTTATCAACAAAACCTCTGTGTACGAAACTGTAAACATTGAAACTCCTAATAAGGAACGAGGGGATATTGTAAAAAAGGTTAAAGAAAAAAAAGGGGGAGGGATACAAACAAAACAAAACTTGGTCTTGAAAGCTAGCAAAGTTAGTGGCACAGACTTGGCTGAAAGAATACACGACCAGTTAGACAAGAAACAGTGACTCTAGTGACTGTTATGATTTATTATACATATGGTGAGCCCCAGAGCTTATAAAAATGAAAACAGGCTGCCATAGTACAGCTGACATAGGTTGAAGAGTGCAGACACTGATAAACTAGCATTTTGTCCAAGAAATGTCAGATTTATCACTAATCATCCCCAAGAACACGAAAGTTTCACTATTTTACTTTGGGGTAAAATCCGGGTAGAATATTTTTTTCTCGGTACAAAATGTTATGCTTTTTAACTTCTGTTAAAAAAATGTTAATACATTTGGGATTGCTTCTATAATGTATAATCGCAAACATGTGACAGCTACAATAGCGCTGTCTACCCTGCATATGGCAGCAATTGGTTGGTGAAGGCTTGAGGGCCAGAACAGTTCCTTGGAGTGCTGATGGCATGGCTGAGTTTGGTCAAAGTGAAAAAGATTCGAGATAAAAGATCAAATGGCAGCAGACTGCTAAACTACTGGTCTGAAATACATGCAAGTAAATACAAAAACATTCTACTCCCTAGACAGAGCTGTATTTGCTTTCAAAGATTAATGTAGCAGTTATCACATAAACATCTCGTCAAAATGACTCCTGTAAACTGGTGACTCTGGGGAGGAGTTTCTGTGGTGACCTCCTTTGGCATTGCAAATATGTTATCTGGTTGAAATGAGTTTACTTTGTTATTTACAGATTAACTTTGTCAAATGACACCAAAAAATCTGTAGCATTGTTAATTCAGAGACTTATTAACTTTGACAAAGAAAACTTGATAATGTAATTCAGCACAGTGAAGCTGTTTATCTCGCTGTCCATGAAGATAATGTTGCATCAGAAGAGTTAAAAGAAAGTTAAAAGAAAAAGCAGAGAAAACACGGCAGGGTAAACCATGCCATCTGAAACTAATTTTCTTCTCTTTAAACTGCATGGAAGCAACGATCCAATAGCTGCCCTGTATAAAAAAATCAAAGGGAGGTAACTGGGCCTGATTATATAATGGCACTGACTCCCTCCGTATGCCCATATGTCCATATGTCCATGCAGTGCTATGACTACCCAGGTATTTGTTATTTGAGCCCCTCCTTTGATGCCCCTCATCAGAGAGGAACAGCTGATGCACATAATGACGCTATAGGGGAGACAGATATATAATCATTCAGCTGGGGCTCATCTACCACTTATCTGTGTGTTAAAGGACAAAATGAGCAAAGTATATTTAGAAACAATGCTATCATTATGTTTATTAAAGTGGTACCATGTCAATTTTGTACCCATGCATTGGGCAATTCTTTCAGATCAGCTTATACTGTCCTCTGGGACCTCAAACTTACGGCAGTAGAGCCACAGATATGCTGTGAGCTTTTGAAAATGCCCTTGTGCAATGTGTTATTGGCAATAAATTACTGAAGCATAGACTTTAAGCAAAAAACATGCATGGAGACCAGCAAGAGACATGCGTGAGAAATGTCTAACCTTTCACAGGGTTCAGTGGGTTTTGGCCCTCTGCCTGGAATCACCAAGCTCTGGATGATGTTTGAGGCCTGATGATTTCCAAAGTAGAAAAGGACAGTTTCTATAAACAGTAATAAAATGAATGCTAGAATTAGAGAATTCACAGGGTTTTCAACATTTAACATTACTTTAAAATTAGAATTGTATAAATGTCTAAACCAGAGGTTATTTTGAATTTGTTTTATAGGCCCGAAGGGCTTAAACTATGCAGTAGTTCACAAAAAACAACAAAGATGAAAGAAAAAAAAACAACCAAAAACTATTTTTCTGCAGGAGACATTTTTCATCATCTTGTGACCCCTCAAATTGATCTTGCGACCCTGTGAAGGGTGTCCTCAACCCCAGATTGGGCACCACTTTTCTAATCATTAGATCTGTGAGGCCAGATCATTTCCAACCGATTTCTCATTAATGGACAATAACTTTCCTAGTTTTGGTGTACAAAGTAGACAATATACATTTTGTCATTTAATTCTGCTTTATTTTTTATGTTATAATCATGATTTTTGAATGTTACTGTGTTACTGGGGGACTGGGTTCTTTATAGATGCACAGAGATTTTTCCAAAAGGTTTCCTGCGACACTGTGTTTTAAGGATGTGTCCACTAGATGTCATAGTTGCTTGGTTTTCAAAAATGTCTTGCAGTGTGGTTAGGAATCCTTACAGACTTTCCTATCCTGAGAAAAACCTTGATCAAGGCAGAAGGTTGTTTTCATAAACGTTTTGTACTTTTAATAACAGGCTTCCAAAATCAAAACATTTCCATTATTCCACTTACACCATGTATGTCCATTTGGCCAATTTACAGTTGAATTTGCAGAAATATGCCAAAGTCCACAAAAGCAGTATGGATGCTTTTAAACTAATTCAACATTACATCTCTGATTATTTCAGTGTTGCCTCATATGTTTCTTTACCATTTAAAGATTTAAATGTAATGAATTGTGTTAAGGTCTATTTTTCCAAAATAATTTTAATATTTATCAGGAAAAAAAGAACATTTGTTGAATGGTTGAAAAAAGTCCTGCGTTATTGCCGACAAAAAAAAAAAAAAAAGTATACCTTTAAAATTTCACTTTCCTTCTGCACAGTCAGAACAAAAGGAGGGTATCAGCCCCAATATGGTATCACCCCACTCCCCCACCTCACCCCCATGCTGTCTTGCTTCTTCAATTCCTCTTCTCTCTAAATTTCTCTCACTGTGCATCTCTCCATCTTTACAATTCAAGTCAGACAGATGCCTCTCCGGAACTTCAGAGCTGTGGAGTGGAAGTGATGAAAGCCACAAGCCGGGTCCCACTGCAAGACCCCAGCTCCTCGTCTGCCAGCGCAAACTCCCTCATTTAGAAGCACATCCTGGAACTGGGGCTGCTTTTTAATTAAAGCCTTGGTGGATTGGGCGAGACCCAGTAGAGGTTGCAAGGGAAACTTTAAAGTTGCACTTGACAGGTATATTTAAGTTCACCAAGTTTGACCAGATGGAACATGTATATTGTATAAGTCTTTGAATATGGTGGTGGTGGGGTGGAAAGAAATATATCAAACAAGCAAAGAGAAAAAAAAATCATGGAGGGGGAAAAAGGAAAAAAGGAAGAGTCGAAGGGTGGGTGCTAGTTGAGGGATACAGGCATAGGGAGCCCAGAGCAACTAACATGGAGCAAGCAGAGCACAGCCTTCTGGGTGAATCTTAGATGTTTCAGCAAGGACCATCTCAGGAATTAATTCACTAAGAGCAGCAGTCTTTATCTGGCGTCAGATAAGATAAGACATTTGAAAGACTTAATTAAAGTGGTACCATAATTGTTAATATTCATCAATATATCTAATTATGCAGAGAAAAGTAAAAAATGTATTATGAGTTTCTTTGCAGATGAATGGATGTGTCCCACAGAGAAGACACTTCTAACGTGTCTTTTTATGATTCATTAATCTATCTTCGCTAATCAGCAGCATCACAACATCGGACAAACAAACATTGCTAAGTCAACTGATCAAAAAGATCCCAGCATGCAGTATTGAGCTGCACTCCCTTTGCGAAATCATCTTTGGGAGGCGCAAACATTAAGTGGTTTTGCTTTTGGAGAAAACCTTGTTACACCCCCCGCCCCAGCCATCGTCATTTGTTCTTCATCCAGAATGAAAAGTTTTCAAAGTGTCACAGTCTCTCACCATGAACTATTTGTCTAATGGAAACTATAGCACTGGAGGAAAGTAGTATGAAGAATGTGAACTGACTTTCTATAATGTTATGAAATGTAATTTTTAGATTTCTCATTGTGTACATTATTTGAGTATATATAGAAACTGATGAGAGGAATGAATACAAACAATCAACACAGTGTTTTGTCCACTTCAGCCTTCTGAGGGTGGAGAGACTGAAGAGCTTTGTATTTGCTCCCTCTAGTGAATAATTTTGGAAATGACAAAACTGGACACATGAAAGAAGAGGAGGAAAAGATAAGACACAGCGTCCTGTCCATCTTCACACAGTCAAGGTTGTCTCTTCCATGTATTAACAGAATAAATGCCAAATATACGGCATTACACTATGTTCTTTCAATATGAAAAACTATTTATAACTTTCAAAAACCCTTCTGCCCGAGAAAATCTCAGTTCCTCAGAGCCCAGTTGGTCAGCTTGGCTATTTCCTAACACCCAGCACTTCTTACCCTTTGGCCATTATCCAGCACGCAGCCCTTACACTTTGATTTCATCATCACTGGACTTATGTAATTGGGAAATTTCAAACTGTTGAGGAAGTAATTTTTAGAACCAAAAGATTCTATAGACAGAATTTCTCTAAAGGTGTATCCTCCAATTAATCTTTTATTTTATATTTTGATTTTAAACGGCATGTTGTATGAGATATGACACGGCTGTTATAATAATAAAAATTGAACAAGTTAAATTGACCTCTTTCTCATTAATTGTCTGCATCGAACACGTGTGTGCCCACTGCAGGGCACATCTTTCCCATGGATGGTACTTCAGTGAGCAGTTAAGATTTAAAAGCACTGGACAGTTCTCTTTTGCTTCTGTGAATTAATAATCAAAGAAAAGGGGAAGAAGGAGTGAGGTCTTCAAAAATCAATGGACCCATCAACAACGCTGGGTGTTGTGTGTGCCTTCTCTCACCTGGGTGGCTGAGTGTGTGCTTTCACTTAGATGTGTGTGTTTGTGTGTGTATGCACCTGCACGCACACGCCTATGCCCATACACGCATTAGCACATCCATGGCAGCGAGGCTTATGCACAAAGCAGAGCAACCATTCCAGCAGTTGTACATCTAAATCAGTGGCAAACAGAGAGCAGAGTTAACTTGCGTAGAGATGGAGCACTCTTTTGGGTTTGCTCCTTCTAAACACCAGTTGTCTCCTCCAATCAGTGTGGTCATGTCTGCATTATTGATACCACAAGGGCCTGAGGGGCCCAGGCTCAGATGGTGCACAGCCTCACAATGTTCTCCTGTGTGTCTGGAGAGAGTCTGGTTCTTGGGAGAGCTCAGAGGTAAGCTAGGACAAAACTAAAATTAGGCCTAAAGCTGAAATCCTGAGCCAACTTATTCTGGTTTAACTGAAAATAAATGGTTGCAAGGCCTCTCTGGGAGGGTTGATGGTCAGGGATTGTAGCAGCAGCTTATATAGCTAACACAGGGGAAGAATGAAGAGGGAAAGGGGGAGCATGCTATATGAAGGGGAATCATATTTTTAGTGTACGTGGAGGACTTTTTATTTTGTTAATAGTTGACAACATAAAATAAATGTGTCCAATACATAGATCATTGATGTAGTTTGAGCACTGGCTTTGTCTCTTAATGATACAAATTAAAAGCAAGTTTGTCATAAATCAGGTGACACGTCATCAATGAACAGTGAAATTTTTCACTGATATATTGACAGAAAATTAATCAGCAATTATTTTGATAATTGTTTTAAATATTTTTTGTGGTTCCAGCTTCTGAAATGGGAAGAAGAAAATTACAACAATAAGAATGAAAATAATCATCTGTTGCAGACCCATGAAAGTAGCTGTACCGTCTACAATCCCCTTAATTTCCAAACATACATTTTAACTTCAGACTTTTTCTTTTGCTATTTGACCCCTGCAGAAACTGTAGAACAATTCAGTGCTGCATAACTTAACAAGAATGGTGTTTAAGAAGTAAATTGATGAAGAAAATCTTTCTAGGGTCTTCCAGCCTTCTATGCCTACAGCTTAATTGGAGCCCTGAGTTCTGTAAAACACATCACTACTAAGATGAAGTTATTGGTTAAATGTTCAGGGAGTGTAGTTTTTTTGATCCCGTGTAGAGTAAAGGACACCGTTTTTGCTCATTGTGATGAGGGTTAATTTGATAGACTGTAACTGGCTCAAGGACCTGGATGGGTCAGAATTAATTTAACATCTTGCGTAAATAAATGACCTTAAATTAAATAAAGTGCCACATTTCATTGTCATTACATATCATGCTAGAGCGTGATTCTTTTTTTAAAAAAGTTATTTAAATTAGATTAAAACATAAATACGCTGTAAAACATAATAAAATGTTTTAGCATCACTGATATGACAAAAACTTAAGGGAAATTTTAGTCCAAAAAAATAGTGGACATTGGCTCTCACTTGAAAAATAAAAATCCCATTTTTTTTTATTGTGTAGTCTGTAATTTCCCAGCTTGGGATCAATAAAGTATATCTATCTATCTATAAAACATATTAGCCTTTTTCTCAATTATCTGATTATTTCAAACAAGATTCTTAAATTGATGAGCTGCCTATGTTGAGTCAATTTTCGATGTTTTCACCACCTTAAATGAGTATAAATCAGCACTCACCGTTTGAAGCATAAAGACCTAATCAAAGCTGGCATCAAAATATAAAACAGAGCATGATGACCATAACATCACGTTCATGCATGCTAAGTTCAGGTTTTAATATTTTAAATTACAGGGCAATATTTATTCACATCTGTCATAAAGGAATTGGGAATGTGGTTTACCTTGATGTGTTTTGATTTATTCTGCAGGCCCTGAGGTTATACCCGTGAATTAGAGAGCATCAATAAGGAAAGACCATCTCCCCTATCCCAAAAGTGATAATTACCAACATCACTATTGATCTGACTATTGATGCATTGCTAATTGTTTCTTGCAGTTATTTATTTAATTCCATCTCAGGCCATGTGAATGTGTTGACCTTGAGCAGCAGGAAATATAAGGCTTGTTCAGAAGAGGAAAAACACACATTAAGATTCCACTTAAAACCTTAAAACAGCAAGGACTTTTCTTTTTCCATCCAAAGGAGAGAACTTGGTTATGATGTGTTCATGAGGATGAAAAGCACAAGCAGAATGGCAATTTCAGTTGAGACAACATCGGATGATACTTTAGTTATTTCTTCAGCGCAGCCTTGAAGAGTGATGCTCTTGAAAGTCTCCATGGATTTTACTGAAGGTTCAAGATGGCATCATATTGATCAATTACAACACTACATTATCCAAGATATAGAATAATAATGAAGATTATTCATCAGTAAATGTGTATTGGATTTTGCACATAAAAAATTTAGTCATATCTTTTAAATTAGTTTCTCTACACATTGGTTCCAACAGAAACTCAAGGTCTAACTTCATGAGTGTGTAATTATTTTGGGGATAAACAGTGAAAGAGAAGATTTGGAAATAGTTTTAGAAATTTAAGCCAAGTTTGTTTTATGTTTGTGGCCAAAATCCATATGTTAAAAGTCCACGCAGATTTATGTAAAAGACCTCTTTTTGTATTGATAGCATTCTCATTGAAATACTGCCCAGTATAATGAACATTTCATTTGTTATTCAGAATAATGAATGGATAACATACTGACTAGATGCAGAACCAGCAGACACTGCATCAGCTCGAAGTATTTTGAAATGGATTTGCTGCTTTTTGTAAAGGAACTTATTCAGCAAATAACAGTTTTCAGGAGGGCTTAAGAATACCAGCATAACATTTCCTGAAATGTACCACACTCTTTTAACTGTGATTCTCATTACAAATGGGTGCAGCCACTGACCTTTTTAGGCTGCCCTAAACTGTCATAACTTACAATGAGAGTATGCATCTTTTCTTAAGTTGTAAGAAACTGATTTTCTGTGATTTTCTGCATGTGTCATGTGAACATAAGAAAAGACTTGCAGTGGAGATACATTTCACATTTCAGTAAGCAATATGAAATGAAACACAAAAAAGTACTTGACCGTGGTGTGGACAAATACAGTGGATGAAAATGCCAGTTTAATAAACTGCAAACTCTAATAGAGTTGCCTTTACCTGAGGGCATGAGGAGGTGAAGGTGTCTGCAGGAGTTTAACAATAATCCGAAGTGACATTTATCTATAAAGTGATTGCGTCATCTCTGAATTGCCAAGAGAATGCTTTGTTGTGCTTTTGTCAGGGTGTTACATTTGATGTCAGGTAATAAAAAAATTGTAATCGACTTGGGGGGAATATTGTTTTTTTGTGTTTATTATCAGTTGGCCAAAATCTTCAAAAGACAGGGAGAGATTTGTGTTTCTTGGGTATGAAGCTAAATGTGTGTAGCAGGACACTTGTGTGATAGCAGAATGGACAATCCACTTACTGTGTGCCAGACCACAGGTGCTTTGGGGCACACACTGCATGGAATTTACATCAGGGCCAAGAGCAATGTGTGTGCATATGTGCATGCGTGCGCCTGTGTGTGTGTGTGTGTGTGTGTGTGCGCGGGAAGTGGTCGTCCATGGAGACAGCTGGCCTTTGCCAGGACATCTGGTACCTGTCACAACACTTTGTGTGTGCATGAACACTTCATTGGTGCGCCCTGCCCAGTTCTGCCCACCCATCAGGTAACTGTTTAGACCTTTAGTCGGAGCTGTAACAGAACATCAGCAAGGGCCATGTAGGTGTCTAATGCAAGGAGTATGTCAGGCTTATGTCCCAGCATGGTGGTAGGAAGTCCTTGAAGAGGGGCAGAGTTGCTCCGCTCATCACACATTGAGGGGTTTTGGACTTTATCCAAGAGTGAGGTGATGATGTGAGTAGATACGACATCGCTGGCCTGAGGATGAGCCTGCCTGACTGGTGAGCTCAGTACTTTCACCACACATAACACACAGCTGAATCTCATCCGATGAACTAATGTTTTGACACAAGAGTAGGTGATGCACTGTGGCTTTTACTGGAATAAGTGCACATACACACAAGTGAATGTTTACAATGGATGTCAGTGGTTGATGATTTGAAGATAATTACAGTGTATTTATTTTCTCCTGCTCTTCCCTCTGTCTCTTCCTCCAACTCCCGCCCCTCCAGATTGTGAAGTCGAGCCACTAGCGGTGTAGTGCTGAAGGTGTGTTTGTGCTGTTATGCCCTCTGGCTTGGCTGCCAGCTTACTCCCACTGATCTGAGCCAGAAGGCAGACTGCCGAGGAATACCGATCACCTTGCCCAGACCGAATCCTTTGAGCTCTCTCTGGCATCTTTCCCCCTTCTGCCAGTTTCCTCCTCTGCTGCTCTCTTCCCCCTTCTGAAGTTGACAACAAAGACATCCTCAGGGTCCTCCTTGATGTGAGACCCACTCTTGATCTTTTTTCCCTATGTTTTTGTACCTTATAGTTGCACTACTTTCATATTCCGCTAGCACAATATTTACACACCAGAAGACAAAGAAACAGGGGTCTTTTCATGTAGGAACCCCTGCCAACATGTTAATCACCTGAGGACTTGCAGTGGTCATGCTGGCCCGGCAGAGGCAGGACATTAGTGAGACACTTCTACACATCACCTCCTATTTGACCAAAGCCTTAAGACATTTTGCAGGTTGTACTAAAGAGTATCTATAAATCTATCTATCTGTCTGTCTGTCTGTCTGTCTGTCTGTCTGTCTGTCTGTCTGTCTATCTATCTATCTATCTATCTA
>JBBMJY010000020.1:7396349-7409879 GCA_037833715.1 Toxotes lorentzi
CATTGTCAATTTTTGTTATTTGGGGCTATCCTTGTTATTGTCTAAATTTTTGGGGTAATAAATATTAAACTAATGAATATGGTGTTTCTTCTCCTTCATTATTAGTAATATCAAAGGGAACTTTTACTTATTTCATTAAAACTCAGACCAAACAGGAAAAGCACTCGTGTAAATAACAATATTCCTAACTTATTGTGAGTAGTGTACATTCTAAAATTCATGTTCATACGCAATGAAAGAATTATAGGAAAATATACTGTAGACGCTATACTCTCCTTGTGTAATAAATAATATAAAGTAACATATATTAATATGAAAATGTTGGTGATCTTGAAAATGTTTCCTGGTGAAGTATAAAGTTTAATGTAAAATATTAAGAAATAAAAGAGAAAAAAATAAACATAGAAATTAGACTAATTACCAAACCACAGGAGTATCCAAAGCAAAGCAGTTCAGAGTTTTGCATAACAGCTCTGCTTTGAATATATAGTGTACATATATTGTCTGTGAAAGGTTAGGAGCAAGCTACAGGGAGACGTCTGTTGCTTTGTGTGTCTCTAAGTGGAGGTGACAGCATTCAAACGTGGTGACCTTGCAAAGGGGACCAGTGATGTGCTTTCCTGTGACTGAAGGAACATTTCTGGAGGCACCCTGCAAGGCTTTTTGGTTTACGAGGGCCTATTGTCAAGGGAGCCTGCATGGCGGCAGTAAGAGTGACTTTTCTTTAATTCTTTCAGCTTTTACGTTCAGCCAACGGCACCACATCAGCAAACTCACTTCAACTATACAACCCTGCACCTAGCTTTGACTGGCCGGGCTTTGATGGGCATGGGTGAATGCAGGCTTGTGAAGGAAGTGTATATTGATATGATAAAACATGTTTAATCCTGAAAGTGTACAGTGTATTGATTTTGGAAAGTTGTACTACATAAAAGTAACATAGGGTGTGTTAAAAGAAATATGAAAGCTTGCAGATGAGGAGATACTCTTAAGTTTGAATGCTTTTATTCATCCTTGGATCAGTGATTATTCACAAGATTATACACAGTCGATACTTCAAAAATGACTTCAAATTCATAAAATGCTAAATTTATACAGGTTGGGAAAAGCATGTAGAGGACTGTCAAGGTTTTTAAAGGTTTACTTAGCAAAAGTAATGGATGAGATATGTCAGTTTCACAGTTTATAAGCCCTCTGTGTCCCTGGAGGGGTGCCATAGCCTCTGGCCATTCTCCCCTTACCTTAGGCATCATCTGGAAAAAAAACTGATGCTTCTAGTCATTCTGCATCCCTGCATCTGTCTAAAAATAATTGGTCAGGAACCTTCTCTCAAAAAAGTGGCCATGAAAGAGTAATAGCTTGCAGCAAAAACACACATGTCTGACAGATCACATTTGAAACTAAAAATGTATAGACCTACACTATGTGCACTACAAACCTCATACCTAGTTTAAACAAAGTTTGATTTACTTTATCAGAACATACTTGGCTTTGCAGTGTGGCTTCTTAGCATGCAATTTTGGTCAACAACACCGACTAATTTAAAATGCAGTCCTTCATCCTTAGTACCTTAATTGAATGTTGTAACTGCAACAGCTTTCTGCTTATGTTACACTATTTAATGGTGGGATATATCAAATTATTTATTTAAAGTAACAATAGCCTCTAATTTTGTATGTTGCATTTTCTTTGCAGTTGCTTTTAGGGTTTTGTTAAAAGTACCTTGTGGATCAGTGGAGTTACTGTAACAGTCTGTTCCTCCTTTCGTCTAGGTGTCTTGACCTGTGATGCCTTATGAACATATTGCTTTACTCTGCAAAGAGACAAAAGAAGAGTGAAATTTCCATTCAAATAACAGTATGGCTAAACAGAAATGGTACCTCAAAACTTTGAGTATTTGGGTAAAAATCGGCCTATTACCAAAGGGTTATGGAGGACACCTTGTTAAACCATGGTTCAAATAACGGCTGGACGCATCTCTTTCTTCTCACCACTGTGTTGTCCATTATTCCTGTGAGCAGCAACAATAGATATTGAATATTCAGTTACATCCTCATATGCATAGGAACATATGCACAAAAGGAAGGCTGTTTTCTTCCACATTTTAAATGAAAATATATAAAAAAATACACATTTATTTACTTGCAATCCAGTGTTGGAGGGGACATGAAATGCATTCAGTGGATTGGGCCTGAATCTTCACTCTGTAGTCAACCACTAATAACGTGGCATATCTGCATTTGCCATTCTTTTTGGCCATGTCTAATCCGGCAGAAGAAAGGCTCCTGTGCTCAAGTACTGGAGGGAAAACAATACCACTGGGCTTTGCTCTACCTGTAAGCTCTCAGATGAGACAGAAACAGAGAAAAATTAAGGGTAAAAAATCATTATTCTCTGAATGAGATGTCTTGGGTTTGATCAGAGTGTGAATCAAAGCCCAACTCTTAGACTACTTAAACATTCACTTTTAAAATTCCAACCTGATTGTACTTTTATGGAAATTTCCTGCCATCAGTGGCTGCATTCTCTCCTATCTCCAGGTCCTCTTGTATCCCTGTAGATATCTGATTCTGCCCTTCATTAGAATTCTCTTGGTAAGAAAGCAGGAGAAATGAGGAGAAGATGTAAATTCAGTCGAAAAGAAAAGGTTTAGATCTTTTCCTTTTTTTGTCCAGGGAATAGACAAAAAAAGATAAAAAATCACGGATACACCACATCATCGAGTCAAACCTGACACCGGGGCAGAAGGCTTAAGAATTTCATTAAGAATATGTTACGATGCGTCACAATCACTGTCATCATCATAATAGATATTATACTGTATCTGCATAGTATTTTTTTATTTGGTGATCTTTCTGTTGAACAATAGAGGAATATATAGTATGACTGCAAGACAATTAGAAAATTAAACATCACTAACATCAGTGAATGGCCATAAATAGCATTCAACAGAGAAATTATTAGTATTTTTAACAATATTTCATTTATCCTAAAAAAGTATACACATATCAAATGACTTTTTTTCAGGTATATTCATTTGTTCAGAAACCGTGTCTTACACCTCCAACTTGCAACCACAGCTCCATGTGTTCTGGCCCTCTCAGCAGTTCAGAATGTCAGCTTTCTCCAGCAAATGGTTTCCTGAAATAGCTGATTTTGAAGAGAAAATGGCAAGAGAAACACATACGTGAGCTGTCATTTCATTCACTGATGCAACGTCGGAGTTGAATTTTTGAACTATAAATAAAAATGTTTATTGGTAGATGAATTTGCTGTGAACAGGTCACTGTTTCTGGAGACAGTTAACACTTAGAGAAGTCAGGTTTAATGTGAACCAAGCGCATTAACCACATTCTAAAACATGCTTGATATTTGCAGGCAGATATTCATGCAGATTGTATCTTATGAAACTTTTAAGTATGTAAAGGCCTTAGTAACTATTGAAGGAACCAAATAAATTCAGGCTTGTTCAGCTAGTGTACTGCTGCTCACACAGTGTGACCGCGCTCACAGGCCAGTGCACAATCAGTGTAGTTAATTTGTGTAATTGGGGAGTGTAATTAGGGGAAAATTGTCTTGAAATTTACTTGTTAACTTTCCCTGCATGTAAATGGCAACATCAACATGTTTGTATCAGTAGTGCAAAACCGGTGCTGTACTAAGGTAGTGTAGGTTGAGGTGTGTTGTATCTGCTTTTTCTCAGTACTTTTTTTTTTTATTTTACTTTCCGTAGCCTGTGCTGTTTTCCATTTTTAGTGGCTGGAGCCACAGAAACTGGATTTACACGCACACTAAGAATTTTGGTTGTGTAGGAAGTGTTTTATGGATCATTCTGCAGTAGATAATAGAAAGAACTGGTTGCAGTAGAGACTTCAGTGCAATGGTCTTGCACTTATGTAACATTTGTGCATGGCAGTTTTGTCTACATTGATGTGGCTGTGGTTTTCTACTGCTGGTGATGTCAGATGAGCAAGGCAGCATCAGGCTTGTCTGGCACACATATAAATATGTGAAATAAGACAACGTTGACTTGTATGAATTGACGGTTGCTGTCAGCTCCACACTGAGTGCTAGACAGTGAATTTTCACTTAGTTGAAATGGCTTTTAATGCTTTTGATTTCTACATCGATAAAGTGTCAGTTCACTGAATAATTACAAGTCTAATTGACAAAATGCCAAGATGTAAAATAATGATCTTGACTGATCCTCTTGATTATACCATTTCACATTCTGATCATCATACATTTATCAGTTCTGTTTATGTACTACTCTAAATTTGTGTAATGGCCAGAGAACCAATTAATTGGGAGCAGAAATATTGTCAGTATGTATAGCTATGACAAATATTGTGTTTTTAACTTCAGTTAAACTTAACAAATAAGTTCAGTTTTCTGCTTGATTAAAATTAAAGCAGTGCAGCCTACAGTTATTTCATTCTTTTTCTGTAAAACATTAAGCTAACTGTTGTTTCTCTGTTTAAATGTACACCTAAAATGGGCCAAAAATAAGCACACAGTCAGTAACTTTTATGGACATTTATAATTTTGAATGTCCCCCAAATTTGACCACAGAGTGGTTGTTAAAGAATCTAAATTATTATTTCTAATATTTTCAGATGGGAAGCAGAGAGCCATTTTCTTGAATGCTTATGCTTTGGATATGTAATGGCTGTGTTGTACGCAAGCTGTGGCCACACAGGATCATCCGGGAATCTGAAGGGAGGCACAGTCACATCTCCATTCTAGTGACGAGATTCTTAGAAATTAACAAACCTTTCAAGTCAAAAGTTCTTTGAATGGCTGCCTTCCATGATGGACACAGAGAAAGTGTAGGCTGTAATAATTGCTGACCAACCAGGGAAATGGCATCAAGGCTGATGTGAGTCACACGGCAGCCGACCAGCGCTTCTTCTCATTATTAAGAAGCCATGCTCTGGCTCCCAGATGCTAATCAGTCTCCCAGAGACCTCAGCGCTGTGTGGTTAGTACAGATTTACAGCTCTTCTCAGCCCTCCACTTTTATTAAAGATGATCTTTCACACAGAAGGAAAAGGATGTTCTCCAGACAAATGTTAAAATGCAATGCAAAGTTTCAGGCATGAAAGACGAAAACTGTAGGATTATTCCACAGCTATTCCAGGGAGGATGAAAAAGGAAAGAATGTGGAACAAAAACATCAAAGGACCGTAGAAGAAGGGGTAAAAAGGGAGAAAAGCCGTGAAATATTTAGTACGAGGTCTCAACAGGTGGTCAAGAGTGCAATGCAAGGCTATGGTTTCATTACCATGAATAATGGATAATGCTTGTACTTTAAAATTTAGTAATTTGTTTTCTGCTAATTGAAAAAGAAAAGTAATTCATATACCGTAACAAAAAATACAGTACAAAATTAGATTGTTTCAAGATGTAATTAAATGACAATTAGGCAGTAGGAATTAAACGCAGAAACCATATCACTGCTATAAAAACGTTAAAAACGGTTTAATTCCACTGCTTGAAGCTGGTTGTGGGAAAGGAAGATATATGGTACTGTAAAAGTGGTCTTAAATTTTGTAAGTAAGTTGTGGTGGCCAAAGCTAAGGAACACTCAAAAGTAATTTCCCATAAAGAATTCAAACTGTGTGTCTTAAGATGTTGTGACTTTTTTTTTTTTCATTTTTACTTACGAGAACATTTGGTATTTAGAAAAAGCACTGAGCTATGTTTATATTATCTTACAGTATCTCTGAAAAAACATTTCTACTCTGACATTACACACATATTGCAATGTACAAGACTATTTGTTTGTACATCATGTGTACACATTCTGTAACTGAAAATCAGTGTCGCTTCAAAAGCAAACACTGCTAGGATACTGTATCAGTGAGCCACACTTGATTTCTAAAATGCAATCAATTCGAATAGTGTCTGAACATTGTTTGAAAATGTTGTGCGTCTGATTGTGGGAACAGAATGGATAAATTATAAACTGATCAACATTTGGGACTGGGATTGCTCGCTGCAAAGGGACTAGTGTGTTTCTGCGAATACACTTGAATATGATTCTGCTCCCTGTCATCTGCGTGCATCTCATTAATGTTCCTCAACCGTTCTACACAAACCCATATTCATTCATGCAACACTGTAGTGAAAACACCTCCACATTACCTGTTAGAGTATGATTTAAAAAAAAAAAATCTGTTTTACATTTGTCACTGAAAATCAAAGTTGCAGTAATCTGCAATCTTGACATTTTGTTATTTTGACATTTACTGTCCCAGATGAAGAGTTTTATAGTACAATGAACTGAGCAGAGTATTTACTAACAGAAGATGAGCAAGACTCGCAGTGAGTTTACACATTCTGAGCAGTCCCACCACCCTTCATTAGAATCATTTTCATTATCAAGTAATCTAAAGGTTATTATTGTAGATTAATAATTTAATCTTATAATGAATTCTCCTCCCAAGTTTCTGAAGCCCAAAGTTAAAATTACTTACTTTGTGTGACCAGCAGTCAAAAAAAGGTATTCAATTTACAGTGATGTATGAGAGAAAATCCTCAGCTTTAAGAGGTTATACCCATCGAATGTTTTAGCCTTTCACTTGATCATTTACTTAAGGGGTTAATCCATTAGTGTTCAGAATTGTCAGCAGTTAATTTTGTTTTCAGTTTCTAATCAATTAATCAGCAAACGACTTAATCACCATCAGTCATTTAGATACAGGAATTACTGCTCAGTCTTTGTAATTTTGTCTGTGCTAAGCCCGGAACAGGTATTATTCAAATATATTTTGGCAGATCTGTGACACATGTTGGAGGATTTGAAGGCTTGACATTAATTTTTAGCAGTGCCACAGTGAAACAAGGCCTGATTCGGGTTTCAGAGTTAACCCTCAATATCAGCTCCAGGTTTATCCACATGTGTGTGGAGCGGTAGCGTTCTTTCGGATTTAGTCGCATACAAAAATGCCACTGTAGTATCGCAATGAAATGCAAAGACAGGACAAGCTAAGGGTTGGGATGCTTTGTGTGACTGAGGAAGTACGTGCACTGAGCTAAAACCAGAAACTTGAGCATATAGATGAGAAATAATAATGATTTAAAATTGTGATTTCTGTGTGCTGATCGGAGCTGTGTATCACTATTTTCAAGTAAGCAAACACTTTTCCACACTGTGTTGTGATCCATTTTAAAATTAGCATGGCTGATGGTGAAAGCCACAGGACGTCTCAGTATTTGAAGCCGTGTCGTATTTGCTTCTTCTTCTCCTCTTTCTTATCCTTCCTCATCCACCGCGCTCAACTTATACATCTTAATATAGAGTTAGATTGACTTCCTTCCTGGTCTCTCATCTACAGACCATTTTATTAGCGGTTTAGTCCACCAGACACACAGTACAGTATTTTATACTGTAAAGACAGATTCTCTTTTAACATTTAATCTGCGTGAAACTAACAGTAAATTATGGACGACAAGTAACAGCAGCACATCAGTGATCTTTTAAGACAAGCCTTTTAAGTTTTGTCGGTCTTTCACAAGGGCAGATCTCCACAGATGAACCTTGTATCTCTAAGATTATTAATACAACCCTTAGGGAGAACAAACTGCAAGTCTAGCAACTACTTTATTAATCTCTCCTTAAATTAAGGAGCAGTGGTGGGCATCCTTTTCCTGTGGTTTTCCTTTTGCAGGTTTTACACACAGTAGAAGCCTGCATAGGTTCATAAACCCAAATGTCCCGTGGCGATTATTAGACACACTAACGACAATGCAATTAAGACCCTCGCCTAACTAAAAACAACTGAGTATGCAAAAAAGTAAACTGTGCAGGAGTGTTTTTATTTGCCTTAATTCATAGACAGGTCCTTAGTCTGCCTTACAGGTAAGTTTGAATTTCATTTGGCTCTGCTCTCAACAAATGAGATGAAGAAAAGGGCTTAATTAACATATATTTACAAATTATACTATTCAAACTAATTTAGTTTCTGCAAAATGAATCTCAATTACAAAGGAAATTGAAATGGAGCATTAAAATGGATGAGTGTTGTTTTATGAGAGTCTTTTGCATCACTGATCTTTTATTAAGGTTATTCAGGAGCCTTTTGCAGGATTTGAATGAACAGAGCTTATAGAAGATCACACGACACTGTGATCTTCTTTCAGTGTTGTAAATGTTTCCAAATTATGTATGAATTCATACTCGGCATGCAGAATTCATGGTAAAAAAAAAAAAAAAAAAGAGACACTATGATCAGTATATAAATTCTTCTATTTCCATACTAAAAACGTTTTTTAATAATAACCAAATTAAATGTCTGGTCCAAATAAAGAAAAATGATAACAATCTGTACTGATAAGTTATATGAGGCATATATATGTGTGTATTTCTATCGAATTGGATTTTTTTTAACTTACAGTAATAAACACCTTAAGGATCTTCAATTTCATACACATTTTACATTTTGAAGTTATTTTATTTACACTCTTGCACACTAACGTAGATCACATCAATGAAAACAAATGAATGTATATTGTTAGTGACAAACCCATCCAATAGCATTTTGAATTGAATGTTTAAAATAAATGTATAAAAGTAGCTCCACCAAGTTCCACTTACAGAGGTTAAGTCCTTTTTAGTTATTTATTTATTGGTTCCTTCATGAAATACCTTTTGTATCACATCCAAAATATTGGTAATATTCCTGATTAACATTTTGATGTATATTGACATTTATTTCTTAATAGCTCACACTTAAAAATAGCACATGATGTCCACAGAGGATGATTGAGACTTAGTTGTATCCACGGGCCTCATGATTTTCCACAATATACAAAATTCTCCATCTTCTCAGTGAGCAGCCTCAGAGCAGCACAATTATAAAGCCGTCACAGCAGATAGCAGCCTCACAGTTATTTTTGTTCTACATATTTCTCCCACATTCCACTTATTATTATTCATTTCAACAATCAATATACATATCATGATTTGATAATGCGGCCGTAAAGAAAGATTTTCTTTCCCAACCATAAAGCAAACCATTTGTTCGCGAGTTCCATTTTTTTGTTCCTTTGACTCTGTCATACACAATTTATTATTTATCCCAGTCTTCTGTATTACAAATGGTCTCAGGATTAGGACAAATCAGGGCTCTCCAAACTATCAGAAGGGAAATGGATTCCTGAACAATATGTGTCAACGGAGAAATTGGCAAAGGAGTGACAGCGGCCCTGGAGAGGGGCCAAACAATGCCTGTATGTCGCAGGAGGAAATCGCACTGTTCCACTTGAGACAAACACAATTTCATATTAATGAATAATTGAGAAAGTTTAGAACTGGGTTGGGATAAATGTGCGTGAGTGTTACATGTATCTGTGTCACAGTAATACTTGGATTGTTTCCAGCAGCGGAGCCGTATAGAGCAGGGTGTCTTTTGTGGGATTAAGTGGATTGATCACATAGGTTCATGAAAAGACAGGTACTCTGAAATTTTTTGAATACCTTCCTCAAGACTGTAGGTTTTGAATTTCATTTCGGCTTTGCCATTTCACAAAAACCTTGAAGTTTAGGATTTATTTTTATCCAAAAAATTCACATAAATTGTATTTCAAATTCATTTACAGACAAGTATCATTTGATTTAATTGTCTGTAGCCTGTATTAGCTGATATTATCACACATGTATTTACGGCTCATCAGCATGAACTTACTGTGCCGGTGCTTGTTAACCTGTGCCTCGGTAACAAGGCCACAGCTCGTTTGTTACATGAGAGGAGAAGGAAGAGAAAGGAGGGGGTGGTCGACTTAGAGCACAGTGCCTTGACTGGAGACGAGGACGCTCCATACTGCACCCCCATCCATGCTAATGATCCGAGCTCTGCACATAATTAAAGCCCTGGTACCCCTCTCCTGTGAAACGTAAGGGGGGATTCATGTACATCTCCCAATGTAGCTAGAGGAGGTTTGGAAAACTTCTGAACATCTATGGTCCATTATGTATAATTTCAAAACACATCCCAAGTATGAGGAAAGAAACTTTTCATTTTTAATGACAAAATCATGAATTATTCTATTTATTGTATACACTCACTCTTTCAAAGGTAGCTGGTCCATGAAAGGTGAAACTGAAACAGGAGAAAAGTCTTTTTGCTGGTAAGTAGGACTTATGGTAGCAAACGACACCTGTTGAGCGCTGTGGAAATGAGCAGAAGCTAAGTGAGTGCAACATTAAAACGATATCTTTTAGCATTAACATTTTTACTACTTTTCTTTTGTTTTACGTGTGATTTCTCCTCTCCATTATTTTTATAAATCCAGGAAGATAAGGATAAGGTCACACAAACTACACACAGAAACCTCTTGTCCCACAGGATGCAGGAATGATTCAAATGCTACTTACTAATTTAGAAACAAAAATTTGGACTCGGTTAATTTTTGAAATTTTATAATATCCTTAAAAATCGAAAGATGCATCTATGATGAATGAAATAGAAAACAGAATGATTCCTAACTTTTCATGTAAGAGGCTAAAATTCATCCTTAAAATTTATTCTTGGACGTTTTACACAGATGTTGCAGCGGTCTCAAACACTTGTGCTTTTCATGTAGTGGAGAGATGTTGTTGTAATATTGTGTTATTTGAAGTCTGAGAATTTCAGCCATGTTTCTAGTTTTAATTACAATATTACTAGTTGTTGCATATCCTGGGACTGAACTGTGTGCTTGTGGCTTGTGAGGCGCTTGCGTTTATAAACCAATAATGATTATCTTTTATACATGATTCATTAGTATGTCCTAAGGAAGCACTGCTTTTTTATTCCTAACAGGCTGACTTGACTGCTCAGTGTGTGACTGCTCTGTGTATTAAAAGTCGTAAAACTCTAGCCCCCTTTTTTTTCTGTTTTTAAGGAAAAGAGATGAGATTAGGCCTTGCACTTTAGCTGTTATCCATTATATATGACAAACCTTGTTTGTTATTCAACGTTAATGAATTACACAAATTAAAAGCAATGCACTCTTGATTGGTGGGACGTTTTCATCTTGTGTGCATCTGCAGCACACAGTGTAGTGTTCGCATTTAGCCAATAGGTGTCCCTACAAACCATATAAACACTGCACTGTGCTGGTCCCTGCCTGCAGCATGGCATTGTTGTAACTGCAAACACAACAATCATCACTATCTCTTTCACTATTATAGAACCAGTGGCCACAGTGACAAAAATGCTGGTAATTACAAAGAAATTTAACTTGTCATATACATTCCTTGACTTTTTGTTAATTTGTTAAACCTAATAACACAATCTAAAGCATTTCTTGTGATTTATGCACAGATATCTTTGGTTTAAATTATAAAATGACGAAATGTACAAATATATCAAGAATATTCTGGATGATTTGGTCGCATGTCTCAAAAGATTAAATGAAAACAGTGACAGGTTGCATATATGTACATTTACAAGACATGCTCTTAAGGATTGACATTTTTCAGGTTGGAACGTAAAGTCAAAGTGTCAGTGCTGAAGCTCATCGCTCCAGAAAACAAAAGGTGGTGGTCATATCTTCACTGCTTCACTGGTAATGTCTCAGACTAACTTAACAGATGGACATCAACCAAATTCAGACGCTCAGGAAATAAAACTCTTTTGAGTGTAAATGTTCAAGCAACTATATTGTGAGTCCACAAAGTGATTTTCCTATACATTGACGATAAAACAACTCATGATGGTGTCATTTAATGACAGCAGAGATTAGATTACAAACCTAAGCATGCTACAAATCTCATCTGTCAGTTATAATACCCGATTCGCCCGTCAGTTAACAGTCCCCAGAGCTAACGCCTCCATCAAGCTCTCCTCATTACAATTTACTGTTCCCAGCAACTGGATTGAGCTGCAGAGCAATACTGAAGTGGACATTTTTATGTCAACAGCTCCATGCTTTTACTGATGTTCTCGCTGATAATTGCTTTTTGCCTCCAAAGCCAGCAATAACCCAGCAATAACTGAAACCTGATGTTCCTCAGTGTGCTGCCTCCTTTGTTCTGTGAGAGCTTTCAACTGTCTTGAGTCTGTTTTTGTCCCTGCACTGGTACATTTGGGCTGTAATTGTATTCATGATGCCTTATTGTCTGATATACCGACTGTGGAGTGGCTCTGCCTTGTTGGAATATTAGTTGGCTTCCAGTTGCTGTCCTATGATCTGGTTCTTCTGTCATTGAGTGTTATATATTGAGTGTATTCTTATCATGTATTTATTTCACATATTGAGAATTAAGCCATTTATGCTGTATCTGTATATATGCATTTCTTCAATTCAAATCCCTTGCTTTTTAAAAATCTTTTAAGTTCTTCCATGCTGTTTGTTACACTATGTTTCATATCGACCAACCTTCATAATCAATTAAGTGGGACAGCAAAACAAATACCAAAGAGGATCTATATTATGTAAATAGTAATTAGCAATTACTCAATGTAAAGGTCAAGTACCCCAAATTAGTTGATTCTAGTTAAGTATAATGTTTTACAAAAACATTGATGTTTTTGTAAAAAATGTTTTAACAAATAACAGTTAAACATCCAAAGAATTCATTTCCCCTTAAGTTACCAAATCATTCTTTATGCAACACTATTTGTTCACATGTTCAAACACATACTGCCTGCACTTTATAAGCAGCCCTGGTGTACTCAAACATGTAAATGACATCTTCATATTCCCACAGGCAACCAGTGCACATGGCACATAAATAAACACAAATTAGATAACAAGGTAGCCACAACAAGGCCTTTGTAAGTATATGATAGCAAAGCACTATACTATAGAGGATTCTAATAGGTTGGCTTTTTTTTTTTTTTTTTTTGCCTGTTGTTGATATACCATCTGGCCCATGCAACAACTCCATCCCTTTAGGCCTGCAAATAATGACTTTCCATAGCCCCGCAACTAACCTGTGCATGGCTCATTGTGCTTTGGGGGAATATGTGACACTTCTCGTCCCTCCCCTACGCTTTCCTCGTCTTTACTACACCTCTACCGTTGATGTTTTTGACTATGGAGAGAGGCAGACCTTCGCTTGCAGGATAAAAGGCAAGGGTAGCGCCTCTCAATCATTCTGCCCTCCAGGAGGCGAGAGGAATGAGGGATGAGAGGGATGGGGGGCCTAGCAGGGTGCAGAGATGTAAGACACATTTAGATACAGCTTTGGCTGGTGTTAAAACTGTTGACTTTTTTCCCTTCTATCTCTTCTCTAGCCTCTTTTGTTGCCTTTGGGGACAAAAGGCATGCAAATATTGGAGCAGGACCATTGAAACCACTGGTGAAAGCATATTTAAAATGTCAGGGCACTGCCTAGAAAAGTGAAACAGCTGGAAAGTGCATCTCTCTCATGGTATTATGAGTATTGTGGTGAATTCTGCCACAGGTAGAGTATTCTGTCCACTTGCCAGTATGTGCAACTGACATGGGGGGGAGAGGGGACAAGGGGGGGTGGGGGGGGGGGGGGGGGGGGGGGGGGGGGGGGGGGGGGGGGGGGGGGGGGGGGGGGGGGGGGGGGGG
>JBBMJY010000020.1:7409979-7423846 GCA_037833715.1 Toxotes lorentzi
TTTGTGTACCTTTCCCTTCTAAAATGATCCTGTATGGAAACAGTTTTTTTTTCCTTTTTCTCCTAGCCAACAGGAATAGGTACTGGACCCCCCCCCCCCCCCTTTTTTTTTTTTTTACATCCAAATACTGAATAAGAAAACGTTAGTAACTGACATTTCTCATATCTGATATCGGCTGGGAAATAAGGCATGTAGAGAGGCTGGTGCATCCAAAATAACCTCTTGGCATGTTCCCCCTCTTCTTTTTCATCTCGCTACTATAGTTAATGTTTTCAGGAATTTGCTGAAACAACATCTGTGTAGTCATGCTGGGGGTAGGAGGGTAACGTGGCGAGCCGTATACTCAGAATCGTTACTCTGATCCAGGCGCAAACCACCCCTGGGGAGGCTGCAGGGCCTGGGTCAGCCATATGGTGGCAGAAGCCCCTGGAGGAGCCAGCCCGATAAGCTGGATCAGCTT
This sequence comes from Toxotes lorentzi, assembly GCA_037833715.1. Lineage (NCBI taxonomy): Eukaryota > Metazoa > Chordata > Actinopteri > Toxotidae > Toxotes > Toxotes lorentzi. The sequence goes on from JBBMJY010000020.1 coordinate 7,410,440, forward strand.
CAGCACTTCCTGACCGAGGCTCGGGCCGCACCACCGAGCAGGTAAATGAGGGGGGTGGTGGCAGCTACCCCTTAGCAGCAGGAACCACAGCAGCACCATTAGGAGCCTGAGGGCAGAGAAATGGAAATGGTTTCATCCATGGCATCTGCAATGCTAAGGGAAATTAAAGTCAGGGCTGCTAAAACTTACACTAAATCTGCTGAGCCTCTCTGATAAAATACTGGAAGTGATAACTTGTTGAACGCTGTGGCAGTTTTTATTTTCAAAATAAAATCTGTTATGTGTAATTATCTAAAATCTGCAGTTATTTTACAGAGCAAGAAAAGGAAAAAAAATCATACAGAAGCTCTGTAGTGCAAGGATACAATGTCAAGGCCACTAAACTTTGCACACAGAAATACATACATATATATATTATGCAATCCTTTTCATGATGTTATTTAAATAAAATCAAAATTAATTAATAAATTAAATAATTTTTTATAGAATTATAACTAGTATCCCTGGCCTAATGTATTGCCAGGGAAAAGGCTTGCACATTATTGAAACCTGAGCAGTAGTTATATCTGGCATCTGGTTTATGTGTCCAGTGTAACATAAGTGTAAGCCCTCAGGACTTGTGCATGGTGAGAAACAAAGTCCATTTGTCTGCTGGCAGGTACACGAGTGTCTGCTGTCAGAGTGGACCATACCATTCTCTAGACTGAACCAGAAAGTTTGCTCTCCTGTAAAACAAAGACTAGTGGTGGATGTGGTGTAACACTTCCTCAGAGATATCAGCAAAATGAGACGCTCGGTTTATGGTTGTGTGTGACATGGAGCTGAAAACATGGATGAATCCTGAATCTCTTCGCACTCTTTGCACTCAATTAAATGTAGAACATTTCGGAATTGTGAGGAGACAGCTGCATTTTTAGGCCTTCATTATTTTTCTATGTTTAGTGGAGAGGTCTGTGGAGTTTGGAGTTTGTTTTATTTTGAGACTATAATGGCATTTTTCCAAGGGTTCCATATAAACTGAATGTGGATTGATTTGCACAGTAATCTATAGGATGAAGCATTTTGCATTGTGGCATTTCTGTGGCTCAGCATATTTTGCTGAGTGGCCACATCTCCTTCCAAATATGCTTTCCCTTCAACATTCCTGACTGCAAGGCCTTCCTCCTTTTACTACTCACATGCACTTGTGTGCTTCTGCATTTTTGCCAGTGGTGTCAGCTAAGAAAAATCACAGAACATGTGTAAAGCATCTTAACTGCCAATAACATGAACAGAGTTTGAGATAAACACTGTGAAGCTTCTCAGTTTAGTTTACCAAATCGTTTCCATACGGAAGAAGTTAGGAAGTGCAGAGAAAATTGTTTTGTTCGCTGCACACATCGAATTTTTTTTGTCATGTTAGTTGTTATGTTGACGGTGCTTTTCAATAATGAACATATTGTGTACAAAAAGCAGTACAAAAATAGGCAAGTATATGTCATTTGCTGACCCCCCCCCCTCCCCCTCCTAAAAACAGGTCCTTCAAATTAAATGACAGAAGATGCTGTTTGTCCAAACCATCTAAAAGAACACAGATGTGTTTTCTGAAAAATCCAATCTTGTGTTCTCCTCCTAAAATCCCATCTGTCCACCTCAACCTCCTCCTTACACAGGCTTTGTCACTGTGTAACATTGTCACCTTACTTCCTCATTTGCTTCAGAATTACTACAGTGGCTTGAGGGCTTTGTCCCTTTAATGTAAACGAGCTATTTTTGGGCACTTGCTGAAACAACTAATTGTCTCACCAAACACTGGTGACAGCTGCTGCACTAAGACTAAAAAACAGAACACTGGGTGACCCACTCCTTACCACTGGGAATATGATGACAGTCATCATGAAAGGTAATACCCTATAGCTCGTCACCCAGCTTTTGCTTGCTAGCTAGCTTCAACCTTAATTTTCTCGGCGCCTACAAAACCTGATTTTTGCAGCGTTCATGAGGTGTGAAACAGGCCAGAGGTTCATGGTAATGCTTGGGACCTCTGTGATCTTCCAGCTTGTTTTTGTTGAAGGGGATGGAGGGTGATGACTGCAATAGAAAATGGTTCTCCACCCTTTCTACGTCTACGTTCACCTCGCTTTAATTTACAATTTTCAAATTTAACCTGAATGTTCACTCCCATCCAGCATTTGTTTGGCTTAGGCTCAATTCACAACTACGCCAATGCTTGATCTCTATTTTCATGATTTTACATTAATCAAAACGATATTACAAGCCTGACACAATAAAAGCCTGTTCTCCTCCCAGTGAACAGTATAGATAGATTAGCTGCAATTTGGTCTAAAAAGAGACAACTCAGCCCTCTGAGAAAAGCATTGTTGAAAGTTTTCACTGAGCGCCAAGTTTCTGAGCTGGAGCATGTCATTTTCATTTTGTTTGGCATTTTTGAGATGTCTGAGGGAGTTGGTGTGCACTTAAAGAGACACTGACATGTTATTGTATGAGTGCCTTTTGGTCTTCATCCCTAATAGAGAATGGCTTGGCTTTTGTATTTATAATGCATTCTCTCTTTGAGCTTGTTACAGGTGCCACTGAGAGACTCCTTATCAGTCTCTCTTTGTTGATATTCACACCAACATAATTGTTTTGTTTCTTAACAATATATTCAGAGTAGTGTGTGTAACATATTAGCTAATTATGGATTCTCTCAGCAGTGTGACGTTACCCACCCTCACCTGGTTTCTAATTAATTAGCTATGTTTATGCTAGCCATTTTAACCTTGACATCTCGTTACCTTCATCCCAGGAAAGGGTTCTTTCATGACAAATTACTAGGCTGGATGTGACACCTCTCTGACTTGCCTGTGGTGTCCCTTGCTGGGGACAAAAGCCCATATGACTTTAACGGAGCTGTGTCTTGAAGATATGAGATATTCAAATGAGATGCTAACAGAGAGGGACTTTGTGATGCTGGATGTCTAATGTTAATGTTCTCATTTGAATATAAAAGAATCTTTGCCATTTTTCTGTGGATCAAAAAGTGAGAATAAGATATGGGAATGTGAGTTCTTCAGGCATGACTGACAAGACAATGGGAAAGTTTTACAGTGTCACTGCCTTTGTCAAACTGGTGTTCTGCGAGCACTCAAACAGAAGAGATTATGGGTTAAATGTGGGGCACTTCGTGGAAAAAAGAAAGTATGTATATCATGTTTCAGTATTAAAAAGAAAGCCCAATAAACTGATTGATACAGCAGGGAAAGGCCCAAGCCTACACACACCCAAACACCAACATACCTGGTAAATTATGCATACCGCCTGGAACATGTGTAATAATTTGTATAAGGTCTATATTCTCTTAATGAACAACTGATATACTCACGTTTCTGTTCTAGATAACTTGTGAGCACGTTTAGTGGCTATTGAGAGAAATCTACTCGTTTGTGTGCATGATCAGTGTCAGGGTAGCAACGGGCACAATGCCACAATGCATGGTATTATTTAATTGACTACATATTGTGCTGCTAAATTGTGTCCATATTTGATAGATGTATTTTAATGCATTATACGTTGATATTGCCAGTCATGCATGCAAAAATCAGTTTGTATTAAGCAAGCTGTTTTCAAAATCTGCAATAGCAATAAGCTTAAAAAGCAAATATTTTTTTAAAAAAAAGGTACCTCAACAACTGGAACAGAATGAATGAATGTGAAAACCTGTGTATGTGTGTTCCAACTCAAAGTTTTGATTTATAGAAGTTTTGATAAAGCAACAGAAGTCGAAAATCAGAAACATTTGCATTAAATTTAGAGCCCAACTGATGAAATGGCCACTCTGATACGTCAACTTATATTAGCTTAGTTCGGGTATATAGATATCAACACTATATACTGGCTGGTATCAAGACACTGCAGTACAGAAATGCCAAAGATATGTTCGATGTAATTTCGAAACAATGCCACAGTTACATAGTTTGTCCACTAGAGAGCATTGACAAGTGCCTTACCAGAAATAATTATGGGATTTGGTTGCGTTTAAAAAAAGGAAAAAAACCTTAACTTTTTAAAAATCTTAAAAATCCAGTATTGGTCTTGCTGTGATTTAATCACTATTCTCATGAATAGTTTGCTAACAATGACCACAGTCACATTTTGTCATTTGATCTGTGAACCCATTAATCCGTGTTGAACACATGGATTAATGACATTTATTTTCACATAGAGAGCAATGTGTGTGTATCTTTGGAAGTGAGTTGAGCTCCTGCAGCCACAGTATACTCAGGTGTGACAATATTACTTCAAATATTGAAACTTTTCTGCATGTCCTGAGAAAGCAATTACAGCTTACTTAGACAAATAGGCCTATTCAAGAGGGGTTCATGATTTCCCTGAATCCACCAGAATGTCCTTCAGTGAAACGCAGATAATAATTCATGCTCAGGGGCTCTAGATATGCCAACAGGTCTTACCAACTACTCCTTATTCACCACCATTGCTCAATATACTGTACTGTCGAAGGCAAATTGAGGATGTATAATTCAGTAAGCAATGTACTAAAGAATTAATACATTCAAGTTAATTATGCCACCGTGTGAGGGAACTGTTGTACATCGGATTACCAAAATGATTTTTACTTTTGACCTTGGTCTCTGCGGATCAGCTTCATTATAAGGTTTTAGTTATAGCTTAACATTTTAAAACAATTGGCATGGAACGGCCCTTTATTTATGATTCAAGGAGTGATGTCTTTAGTTTAAATAAAATATGGCTGAAAGGTGGGAGTGTGAATGAATCTTTACAACTGAGTGATTAGATGGGAAATTTATTTATTCATGTTTATGTTGGGTTCACTATACTTAAGACAGCTGCTACAGGGGAAAAGCTGCAGAGGGAATGGGAAGGAAGTGGCTGGTGTGAAGTGTTGATAGAAGAACTAATGATATCTGAAGGTTTTAATGAGAGGTTCTGCTTCCCTCAACCTTCACAGTGCCAATATGCAAACCATCCTTCAGGTGCTGTACCTGCTCTGAGCTCAACAACTTGTTCAGCGGAAAATGAGTGGCCTCATTGTGTATCCTCCCAACTTTGACAGCTGGGAGCCGCCTAAGGCTCGACCTGAAGCTACTACCTCGGTTTTTGAGAGCAGAGCTGCTGCAGAAAGACTAGGGTTTTTGCAGTCTTCCATTAATTGCATTGCATTCTCTGTGACACTGTTTGTCCTGAAACTGCACGCCTTTATAGTCCTGATTGACAGTATGAATGTAAAAATAGAGGGCACTACTGAAAAAAAGTGTTAGTTATTCCTTACTGGCCAGTGGCATCTAATAATGATGATTTAAAGAAAGCAAAAAGGTTCTTCTGAGGTTGAGGTGTGAACGTCAGCCTCAGAGGATCACAGCAACTTCTGTAAATTGCATTAACTTTTTACAATGTAGGCTAGGTTCTTTGTGTCTGCTAGCCTCATCTCATTAGATTTTCCAATTATTATTCCTTTTCACTGTTTTACTACCAGGCAAAAATGCACACCCCTGACACAGTAAAAATAATTAGCTACTCCCAATAATGCAGCAGTGAGTTTGGAGCAGAGAGAGGTCTCAGGGTTTTTTTTCTGGGGATCATGACACTCTGAATTACCTGAAGAATACCTGGAGCAATCTATGAACCTAATTAACTTCCCGCAGAGATCAAATCTACACATCATTTTGAAATATATGGGAAATCAAAACAAGCATTTGCCAAGGTTGTCTGTCCCTTTTGCTCCTCTCAGGCTGGCAAATGCTGCTTTCTGCATGTTAGCAGAGCTGAGGAATGACGGGAGAATGTGGTGGGAAGGACCCATTTATTCCATCAAGTAATCAATGTGCAGTTTGAATTCATTTGAATGCACTCAATCATGCCCCTAATGTTCATGGCTCACGGGTGTGAGCATCAGTTATGCAGGATTGTTATATAGCTTTGGTTTGGGCCCATTTCATCAAATATTTATGGGGTAAAAAAAAAGCATCAAAATAGGAGTGAGCAGAATTACACTTAAGTTTCTCATGCGTTGAGAGCCCTCAACTTGTATTGTTCTGAATACTGAGAGTTCTTTTGTCCAGGTTTCTTTGTTTTCTGGGTTGTAGAGGGTGTTGGAGGAGTCAGACATGTCATGAAACTTTTTTTTTTCTTTCACTTCTTTGCTTATTTACTTAGATGAACTCATCAAACCCTTACTTTCATGCCATAAAAGGCTCTTGTCTGCATGGACATATAGTACAAAAGCAAGTGATGCAAAAAGGTGAAATAGGGGTATATCTCTCCAGCTCAATTGAGCCTGCCTTCTCTCCTCACTCTTCATCAGCCTTGCCTGCCTCGCCTTTGTCTGCCAGTGTGTTTGGCTTTTAGATGTGATGTGAGCGTAGTATTCTCTCAGACCCAGGCAGTTACTTTGTGAACAGCCGCTGCACACTGATGGTATTTCACTGCTGCATCCCCCAAGTTATATTAAATTTGCAACTGGCCCTCTTTAAGTCTTTTTCATGAGATGTATGTTTTAAAGAGTGTGTCAATTCTTAAAGATGCCCTTGGCTTTTATCAGTCGTTTTTAAGAAAGCTTTCAATAAAGAGTGAGGCGAGAACGCAATGTGGCGCTGGCCCATTTTGCTTGCATAAACTGCATATAAAATCTTAAACTCAGATCTTAAAGGCTGATACAATCTGACTTAAAACCCTCTCAACAAAGCTGGGGCTTCAATATTAATGAATTTAACTTAACATCGTTTTAACAATGATTCAATGTTTGCTCTTTTCAGTTTAAAGCATTTTTCTTGTTTTTAAGCTATAACTATGCATTCCTTTTCACGAGTAGCTTCAGCTTCTCGGTTCCAACTGCAATTAGATGTTTAAAGCTGTGACTTTCCTGTGAAGATCCCTTTTAAAGCCTTGCGAGAAATCAGCAATGCCTTTTATTTCATGTTGGAGCCGATCTACAAATAAACCCCAAGCAACAATGTTTGTTTTTAACAATCTCTAAGTTCCAGCTGTTCTGTTGACCCCTATTCCTCATAGGGTGCCATGGTAAAGCAAGGGCACAATTACTTCTTATTAGAGCTCTGACTCCTGATACACCTCCACTAGGAGGGGCAAGCCATCAGTTTTGGACATGCTAAACCTCTTGTAGCAGGAGACAGGGGAGGCCAGCAAATGTGAGTTTATGTCTACAGCTGATATGATAGTGGAGTCAGTGGTAGTGTCCTGCTGAGTTCCCGCACAGATCAGAGATCACAGATCCACAGTGCTCACTCCTGAGACTCTGGCCTTCTGCAATATTTACCCACTACTTGGGTTCTTGGAGCTGTCATTCATACAGTGAAGCACGTACACACATGCAGCCGCACACACATGCAAGACAGGAATTACGGTATATCTTAATTTTGTATATATCTGCCTGCAACAAATCAGGTCTTTTGACAGTGCTACATAAAGAAATTATTAAGTGTTTACTCAGAAGCTTGAATTAATCATTTCTTGGTTTGCATTTTTGCCAAGATGTTTTTTTTAATTGATTATGCATCTACCTATTCTTATAAAAAGTGCATTTTTAAAATCAGAAAAACAAAAGTGTTTCAGAGTTTCTGCATGTCCATTACCTTTTAACTAAAGGTAAACTCTGAGTTTAACTAAAAGTAAACTCTGAAACTGTCCATGTGTATCTATTTAAGGTGGAGTCATAGCTGTTTTGGATGAGGAAGGACGAGAATGTGGCCACTCCTGTAAACCTGCTGTCATCCCTCATGGTGCACTGGTATGTTACTCAATATGCAACTCTAGTACAGTGGTTTCCAGTCTTGGAGTCAAGAAACCTTCAAAAGGGTCATAAGAAAATCTGAGTGGTTACCAAATCATTAACAAAATATAAAAATGTATATATTTTGGCCATAAAAATATTTTTCTGATTTATCTTCCTTTTTTTTTTTTTTTTTTTTTTACCTCTTTAGCTCTTACCTCTTTATTTCCATTACTTTATACTGTACATGCTTGATATGCTTAGATATGCTTTGTACTTTGCTTAATTTTGAGGTGTCAAAAGACATAAAGGTTGGGAACCACTGCTGCTCTACGTAAAACAGCACTGCACTTTTCACACTAGTTTCTATAAAAGATTTTGACCATAAAATTGTGAGTACATGACATAAAGAATTTCATTTTTAAAGCCCCTCTACTTCATAAAGGTTTTTGTTACTGCACTGAAAAGAGACTCTGGTACAGTCAGGGGTTGCATTATTTAGCACTCGAAGGTCGTATACCGGTGCTGCATTATTATTATTATTATTATTCATTTCTCATCAGCTTGACAATGTTGAATATAAGTGCTGTTTCTCTCACACAGCACAAAAGAATATTGATCCCCTTTCATTTCATCATAGATGGTCTGAAATTTCCACATAAGGTTGACCTGCGCTTGACTTGTCACATTGATCCACACACAGTCTATACTGACCAGAGGAGAGAGAGGCCAAGACCATCAATACAAAATAGGGTCCCTGTTGACTTAACCAACAGCTAATTATGCCTAAACTTTCATAGAGTTTTTTAGTCTGCTAATTGGTCTGTCACCAATCGATTTTAGCTGTTATTCAAACCTCGATAGGTTTTTCTCGGCATGATCTGCACCTTCAAAAGATGTTAGAGGTGAGACTTATGGAAATCATATATGCCATTTTAAAAGAAATCAGAATGACTTAAATTTATGTACTTTTTACAATGTCCCCTCTACTTTCTTTGAGATATTGTAGAGGTGAAGTGCCTTGCATTAGTGATATTCATATAAAATATTTCAGAATGATGCACAAACCTAGTTGTAAGTTGGTTAGTGTGAGGAGTATCATTAAAAAAAATAGCCTCTGAAATGTGTTCTCGTAAACAAAAGAGGGAGATGTAGTGTGAGTGAAGCTTTCGCAGTGCACACACACAGATACTAAACTAATTGCAATTATGTGTATTGGATATAGGAGTAGCATGATGGAGTCTCATGTCCAGAACACTCAGATATAAAAGTGTAACAATCCAGTTCTTTAATCTAAATTTGTTTTATCATCTTAGCTAAAGGTTGTTAAAGGTGAGCACATGAACACTTCCTTGGTTGACAGACTGCGCAAATATTAAAACAATAAAAAAAATCCTTTAATCCTTAACGTTATATGAGTTATCTTTATCTATTAGCACTAGCTCATTTTCAGATCTGGAATCTATACCAGTATACGGTGGCTGATTTAGGTTCAGGGATCTGATTGCCTCAGGCAAGTTATTCTAAGAGCCCCCTGATGTCAGTGGGACTGCCTGGCAGAATAAAAGGCAAGGCAATAAACTGGGGGAAAAAGTAGCACACACGCATTGAAATGGGGGCCTCCCCGAGGCGATGGCCCAACTGGCCCGTGGTTAAATCCTCCACTGAAAGTGTAATAATCACACCAGAGCCCCACAGAGGGAAGGGAAGAGAAAGAGTGGGGGAAGACACAGAGGTACCAAAACAAAAGCCACCCCTCTCCGTCCTGTTCTCTTTGTGCCTTCTATCTAAGGGGAAAAAAGACAGAAAAATCTTGGCACTAAGAAAGGGAATTATAGGGGCTATGATGATGACTGATGGGAAAGTGGAACAAGATCAGAACCAGATCACAAGGGTTTATTGTAGCTGTGGCAGTTATTCTGATGTGTTTGCAGATATAAGCATTAGACTTGTACTCCAATCCTGTCCATCCTGTCATTGGCTTACCCTGGCTGCAGATAAAAGGTTAATAATACTTTGAGTACCCTAAGTAATGGGCTTTGCACTTGTAAGATTACTTCAAGACATTTGTAGCAGAATACATTAGCGTGCTATCTGTGCATTTATAAGCTTTTTCTTGTCTTTGGCTACGGTGAATTTATTTTTCTGCCGCTCAAAAAAGCAACAAAAAAAGCATTTGTTTAGATGGTAATATTAAGCCCTCCCCCTTGCACTCTTGAATGCCTCTCAGTTCTTTCCCCTTTTAGAGTGCCCAGCAGGAACTCCCACTATAAATCACATTTAGTACGTCTGACATGTTGGAAGAAGTGAAATAGCTGCCAGTGCTCTAATTGCCTTACCCTGCATGTCTTGTCTTTGTGCTCCTGTCTTACATTTTAAGACACTTTCCCAACTTGAGTACTTCTGCGTGTGTATTTCAGATCTGCGTCCGTGTTAAGAATTGTGCAAATGAGGGGCATGTGGAACAAAACACAGTGTCATGTATTGTTTGAAAACATCAATTAAAAGAATGTTTTCAATCCAAGAGCACAGCTTGAGTGTTACCTCTTTTGTTCTTGCTGGTAAATTGCGGGAGGTTCTCTGGGCGTACTAATTATGACAGGAAAGGTCAAATTAATTAGTGCTCCCTTTGAACTTGCCATTGAAAGTTCCTGATATCTCCATGTAGACTTGACAGAGTTCAAATTAATCAAGAGTTGTCCTAATTGCAAAAAAATCAACTTTTTGCAAAACTGGTAATTAAAATAGTTATGTATTTTAAGTACATCAAATAGGGTTTTATTTTGTATTCTCATTAGTGCTTTGTGGGAAGATGTTCTATTTACTATGCACAAATAAGTCTGAATAGGAGGCTTTTATTTGCGGAGGGTTTGGTAACAAGACCTTCACATGTGCAAATAGGCCTCTTTATCAAGTGGAAAGAGAACACTTTGTGCACCATTAAACCTGCACAATGCCGTAATCGTCTTTGTTTAGATATGTTAAATAAAGCATATCATTATGCTCTACTGGGTGCTAAGTGGTATTTTAAAGGTCCATAAATTCAATTAGACAATATTTAATGCTGCCCCAAGAACACGTTAGTGCAGTGACGCACGTGATCTGGGGAAGGGAGGCGTCAACCATTTTTAAGAATTATTACTTAGGATTTACATTTATATTGTCATTTTAATAGTACGCCCCTCTTCAACCGATAGGGGCCTCAGATGCTTCCAGGGCCTCAGCTTATTCCCCCTCCCTCAGGACTGCATCCCATTTGTCATTATACATAGCTAGGAAAAAATATCTCCTCAGTCTCAGTCTGTCATTAGAGCGGTCCCGTTAGCCTGGTGCTAATGCACAGTTTAGCAGCCACTGCGGAAAATGCTAAAGAGGTCCTGACAACTCCTGGGGGTCGGCTAAGTGTGGGCCAAGGGTTTCTGTGTGTGCGAGTGTGCACTCGCATAGTGTTTGAAGGGGAGGGGTAGGAAGGGGTCCCAGTGGTTGTTTGCCTGTTTTCCATCAAGAGCCCTCATCTCCTTTATCCCCTTTGTGGCGGAGGCCCTCCTCGGGCAGTTCCCTCTGAGGGGGATCTAAAAAGAGCAGCTGCTGGGGAATGAGTGCCATTTCCTCCTGCTGTCACCAGCACACTGGCAACCCTTAGTCCTCCTGTCCCCCTCCACCCGCAAACCCCCTATTAATATGCATATGAACTTGTTTCTCTTAGTTCTGAACTCCAATGACAAAGTGGGAAAGCATATGTCTGAAATATTCATGATCGCACGCAGTAATTAAGCAGTGGAGAAGGGAACTCTACGAGGGAGAGTCACTATCCCTCTGCTGGAGTTAAAAATGGCCTTTTTTTTTCTCAAGCACTAAAAAGCATGTCATCCTCTGCTTTCTCAGTAATTCTTCGAAGTCTTTCCTTCATCGTGTCTGCTGTTGTGCAACACACAGCCATTTACCATGTAAGAGTTAATGAGGCTTGAAAGACGTGCAGTTTTGTTTAGTAAGTTAACTCCAGTTAAGTGCGAGAGAGAAGCCGCAGTGTGACATCAGGACTGTTATTCTCCATTTTCACCGTGCCATGTCCGTCATTAACTACCCATCTATTAATTTTTCCCTGTAAACACTGATATGTGGAAATTGTTCATATTACCGAAACAGAATGAATCTCCTAACTCACACTTTTTAAAACTTGTAAGTGGTAGCAGCACCCTGCTGAGTAATATTTGTATACATGTTCATTTATATTTTCTGTCATGTCAGCATTCATTCTATCTATCCTTGGATGCAGCATTTGAAAATACACTGTAGTACACAACATATGAACATTTGAAATTGTTCCATTTTCTTCCATGGAAATAGTGCTGTATTACAAAACTGTACAGATATGATACCATGCATTATCCTGGGACAAAATTAAAGTAATCCGCTTTACTGTATTAATTTTGCATTGTAGTGATCTCTTTGCAAGATTTCCAGATATATGTGGGAAATGCACTTACTTTATGGTTTGAAAGGACAGAGACTTTGAAGTCAGAGAATAAAGCATGCTGCAGCCAGAAAAATCAGAGGACACAGAGGTGGACGCCTCTGTACAGTAAGAGAGAGAAACGGAGAGAGAGGGAGTGGGGGGTGGGTTAGTCATAGGAGGTGAGAGGGAGGAAGAGGGAAAGAGGGCTGTGAGATGGTTGCCGAGGCTTGACAGCCAGGTAGATTGTATCTGACATAAAGCCCAGAGATGAAAGAAGAGCGGACAGCTGGCCCACTGCACACTCCATGCAGTTGCACTCACCTCGCCATGCCGCTCGCCGCCCCCCCCCTCCTCGTTCCTCCCCCCTTTTCACTCTCTTTCTCCTCATGTTTACGCTCTCCTGACGACTCCTCGCGGGTGTGTCCGTCCCTTTCCACCAGGGGATGATCTCTGCTCTCTGGGCCCTGTCTGGCCCCTGCTGGCCCATCTGAGGAGCAGTGGTCCAGAGTTCAGCCTCCCTCTTCTGCCTCGTCTCCACTCCGCTCCATGCCTGTCATCTCACAGCCCACTCAGTGCCACACTGGCTTGTTTTGTCAATAACCATTTATTTGTTGCTGGAATGGCAGCAGCCATTACATCTGACCTCCCTGTTTCATCAATTATGGATAGATTATTGGATGTGAACATCTGCAAGAGCTTGCTGTTGGACTCACCTCCTGGCAGGGATTAGATAAAGTATTAAACTGTTGTTTATTGTCAGGCCAAAACTCTACTGGGAAGCCAGAGAATTTCTACAACCCCACAGCAAAAAATAACTCCCATCAACAAGGCACCTTAAATAGTTTAGCAGTGCTGCCGAGGCCCCCTCATGGTAAGATATGGGCCATTTATTATTTACACTTATTACTGGTTGTTATAACACTCATGGTAAAAGCTCCTGGCAGATGGGGCTTAGTCACTGTTTGTCACCTTTGTAAATGTGTGGACCAGAGGCCAAATACACATAAATACACACATGCAAATGTTTGTCTCTTAAACAACTTTTTGCTGGGACAAGTCTTTCTGTTATGCTTAGAGAAATCACCACTGTTAAACCACTTATGATTGAGAGGACGAGCTCATGGCCAGGCCGCACACACACACACACACACACACACACACACACACACACACACACACACACACACACACACACACACACACA
>JBBMJY010000020.1:7426813-7446829 GCA_037833715.1 Toxotes lorentzi
ACACACACACACACACACACACACACACACACACACACACACACACACACACACACACACACACACAAACACACAAAGGGAGAGAATGAGAGAGAAAGAGCTCTTTAATGATCAACACACGCCAGTGTCTTTATTATCCCACCCAGCCAGCCTGTGTCTCTATAGCCGGCTCATGTGCTGTTTAAGTGATTGTAAATCATCCCACAGTAATGGCTGAGATTAGCATACTATCAAAAAGCTTTCTTCATGCATGATGTGGTAGCATCTCGGGGCCCTAAGTGTTTTATGGTGAGTGAGGCAGCATCACCCACTGTCATTAACAATCTAGTGGTGGCCAGGCAGGCAGCTGTACATGGGCCGCCGCTGCTAGTGTTACCAGATGCGTGGAGAAGATGCAGGCTTGGACTGCAGCCCATTATGGGCGCTGCCTGTCAGGAGCCATTAGGCACATGCTTTTTGATTAATGCTCTAAGTGATGGTGTGAGTACTACTCAGAGACCAGTGTAGGGAGAGGGGAAAGAAAAGGTTATCGCCTCACTGAGGAATGCCTGAACGGGGCTGTGGTGTCAGTGATGATGATCGTGAATATAGTCTTCCTTTTGCCAAAATCTTGGGTGGGTGTGAGGGAAACATTGTGATGTGCTTTTTTTTCTTCCTGCACAGAGTGGTTTTAGGCTCTGATTTCTTCTTCCTGTTTTTGAGGGGATCCTGCTTAGGAAGAGGATCTCAGGGTAACCCCCCCCCACCCCCCGACTCTCACCGCCTGCTATTGTGACCCATGAATTATTGATTAACCTTGGTAATAGAAAAGATATAACTGTAGTATGCTTTGACCTGCCTCTTCTGTGGTGGATAAGTGTTAATACCAAATAGATATACATATGCATGCAGATGATTACATAAGGTTTCTTTAGAACAGGATGAAGATTAACACTTGTCTGTAACATCGCTGTTTCACTAGGGAATACATTTAACCACTCTTCTCTTATAATTGATAAAAAGACACATTTTAATTAAATCATATGAGTTGGGAGTCAATACTTGGAGATTTTGTATAACTTTTTTTTATAGAACAGAATAAGTTCTCATTTATTGAATTTATCTGTTGTGACAAAATGCAGATAGTGGACTTCTTAGAAAAATGTGAAGCCAACGTATCCATCTGATCACTGCCATTTAAAATTACATTTGGACTGCCAGCCCTGTGTAACAAGTTATTCTCTGGAGCAACAAGACCCATGTGTTCTCATGACATGTTAAATGAATCCATCTGCTCAGGTCGTGTTCCTGTGATGATCTCACCTTCCACGGCGGATCAATAAACGAAACGCTATGTTTAAACTGAATCAAATTTTCCAGTTGTAGGGTTAGGCTTTCATCCGCAACAAGCTGCTACAGTCCTCACACTTAGCTTTACCGTATATACAATTAAACGCCCCAGTAACCTGCGCGTTTTCATTAGATTGGACCTGCAGGGATGTAGCCGCACGTTTACCCCCACCGCAACCTAAAAGAGATGACCAGCCGCAGTAATTGCATGGCGCTGTGTTTACATTTATTCATGAAATGGAGGGCTGCCTTTTCATCCCCGTTTCCACCTGTCACCCATTCCATTTGCCTCGTCAGGAGAGAAACCCTCCCCACCCACACCCCATCAAACTTGGAGCTACAATCACTAATCAGTCCCTCCCCTCGCTAACCACTGCCTACTTGTTCCCTACCGATATTTGATTCCCCGCCAGCCTGAGCAAATGATTAAGTTTTCATGCATTTGGTTTCACCAAAATGTATGTGCACTCAGCCACATCCTTTATTGATTACTTCTAGTGCAAACAGTAGGCAGGGTGTGATATACATAATTGGACAGTTGTCAGGGGAGGTCGAGCAGTGATAGCCAGCGTCTTATTTCCCTTCCCTGATGGATATAAGACACACCTTGAAAGTGATAACTCGCTCCTTATGTAGCAAGAAGATAAATATGTCAGATAACTGGCTCAACAATGTAAAGCAAAAATCACACTGAGCTGAAAATGGTAACAATTTGCTGATCACCTGATGTTGATCTCAACGTGAAGTGTGTTTACCTGTTGCTTCGATGATGAAATACATCAGTTTTTGACTCATGTCGAAGTGATGATACAGTCACCAGTACAATGTAGAGTGCAGCCCTGTTTCTTTGAACTTACGTACAAAAAAAATAAGACCCCAGAGAGCCGACTGAGGCGTCTTGTACTTAATATACACAACATGTGCTTGGCTAATTATTTTCCTGAATGCTTATAACCACAATAAACTGGCAGCATATTGTTGGAACAAAAGCCGGCTCGCCAAGCCAAAATACTCTCTCAGCTTCTAAAATTACATTTTCAGAGGCACAGTAGAAATAATAACACTCTAATCATCGCAAGAGTAAACACTGTTCTGTTAAAAAAAAAACAAAAAGACATCCTTTACGTTTGTATTTTAGTAATGAAAAGCAAACAGTGGCTGCTGCAATTGCCTGACCCGTGACACAGAGGTGATGAAATGTCCCAACAGAATCTCAGCTTAGCCCTGTCTCTGTCATGATAATAGATTCAGCTGCACAAATGGTAGAACCACAGAGGTGTAATAACTCTATCAAACTCACGTCTCTGTGTTTTCACAAGGTTAGATACACACAGAGACACCCACTGGAATTTCACATTTTACTCCTCTTCACCCTTCATCCATTCCAAAGAATAATTCTGTGTGGTCAAGGTTACAACCACTGTTTGTGTTTGTTGGGTAATCATACAGTATTTCCAAGGTAAGCCTCCCTCCACTCTAGAGCCTTCACATTACAAAAACATCCACTTACATGGATTCATACATGGAGACATTGACACTGGTTGGGAGTTTGGTGGGAGCGGGGAGGCAACTGAAGTGGGACCCAAACAGAATCCATATTTAATAATGTGTTCCCACTTGGACATGTACTCTTTCAAGTCAGCATAAAAGAAGCTACAGAGACTTTGCTCTCTTTGACCAAGGCATTGTGGCACCAGAGATGAGCTGGTACCCTTTATAAGAAAATCTGCAGTGGAATCTTACATACTACAGACATACAGATAAAAACAAAAAACAAAACAAAACAAACAAAAACAAAAAAAACCAATAATCCAATGATAGCTTAGCACAGTGGTCACACAGATATGTCCAAACATTTCACTGTACCTGCACTGTGCCAGCGTGTAAGTGTAGTGGAAATGACAGGTTCAGTGATCCAGACTCATCCAAGCAGTCAGCGGTCACAGAGCACATTAGTGCTGCTCTTTACTGCCCACCTATAGCTGCCTTTCTTTGATGTTGTTTATAAAAGGATGCTTGTGGTTTATTTCAACTTATCTTATTTTTGTAGTTATGGGTCTGTCCTGTTGCTAATTATAACATTATATTCACCAAATTAATTGCTGAGATCTGGGAGCATAGCAAGATTGCTGAAAGGTCCATCTGGGTAAGAAACATGAGCAGTCAGAGAATCGTACAGGTTTTAAACAAAAGAAAACAAAGGCAGTAAACAATAAAATTATTACCCAAGCCATCTGCTGAAAAAACCCTTTACGGGCGACTTTCAGGTTAAGCTTTCACCTTACTGCTGTGCTTAGGGTAGTCCTTTGTAGTTTTCTCTTTCAGTTTGGGAATGTGCCCATAATTTCATGTATACTCGAGTTTGGATTTACCTTCATATTGTTGTTAATCTGGATGAACTCACTTGTTTACTAACTGTCTTATCTGGTCTAAAGGGGGGCTCAGTGTACTTGAGTAGCCCCCACACCTTTATGACATCAGTACTGGACTTTATGACAAAAGTATCTGTCAACTTTTGTAATGTTTTTGAACCATATAATCTTAAAAGCACACGCACTTCACAGTGACTGGACAGGATTTTAAATTCTCCTAATTAGCTGTCAACTTTTGCACGTTGCATTAACTAATATAACCAATGGGCAAAATTATGAAAAATCCTGGTTGCAATAATCCTTTAAGGCACCAGCTAACCTCCCATCCACCTACCTGACAGCTTACCCATTTACTTAACTACTCACCTACTTAAATGTACATCTCACTGTGGATGTGCAGTCAAATGAAACAGGTCTACTACACTACCACGATGTTCATTATCTTATTTTTATTTCTTATTCTTTAGTTATAATAGATAATAAAAAGAAAATAAAAAGACTTGCCTTCACGTTTTAATGTTTTCCACATGCCTTCATTCACATCATCTCTTTCTTTACTTGCACCTCTAAGCTTCTATGACTTGCCCCGTGTCATCTAGGCTGCATGCAATTATCCAGCCATCAAAGCAAAGCTGCCGTGCCAATCAGCCTACCAAGGGTTAAGGGGACACACTTGTCTGCAGCAGTACCCTGCTCACATCTCTGGCCCCGGCGCATCTCAGCAGTCTTTGCTAATGACTTGTAGCCAACAAATTCCTAAGACTCTCAGGTGGCTTCCTCCAACCAGGCTCTGTGCGATGATGAAAAGCCTGAGATAAAATAAACTGACAGTTGCAACTCATTGCGAGGAGCAGGCAGCACCCTAGCAGCAGCTGAGACCCCGGGAGCCCAGTACTCCCTCTCTTTTTTTCATCCTTTCCTCCATCACCCCCTCCATTCTCCTCTGCCCTCCTCCTGTGTGTCTCAGTGTGTGCGTTAGTGTGGGTGTGCATGGGTGGTAGACTGCAAAAGTGTGTACGTTTGTGTGTGTATGTGTGAGTGCATTGATAGTGGAATTGTGTGTGCATATTTGTGAATATCTGCATGTGAAAATGCATGGGTGGATGAGTGTGTTCTGCAGAGGGTGCAGGGTAACTACTGGGAGGGGAAACTACATGCCCCTGCCATTGCTTCCTAATTAAAGCCCATTCCCGCCTCTTTTATTTCAGTCCATTAAGCAAAAAACTGTGGCCACCCCTCTCTCGCTTCCACACATGACACATTCCAATCAATACACTCCCACTGGCTGCCTCACTAGGTGCCTCAAATGAATAGATTGCAGTGCAACATTATGTCTAATTGAATTTTGTAGAGGACGCCATGCAGTGCACTGTTGCAGGGTTTCAGATTTGTTTTTAAGGATAAAACAAAAGGTTTTCCAAAAAATCAAATGAATAGATTTAGAGAAAAATCTAAGCTTCAGTGATATTCCCTGAATCCATTTGTCAAATCAAGTGAAGAACAGATTTATGACTGTAATGATACACATTTATTTGTTGATATGATTAAGAACAATTATTTGTTGATATGATTAAGAATTAATACCTGATACCTAACAGTTTATTTAAGTAATAAACCATAGATAAGATACAGACACAGTTCAGCCACCTAGCCATCCACTTAGCTCAGCACCACAAAGGTTCACATTAGCACATCAGGCCCCGAGAGAGAGCCTTCTCCTGGCTGGTAGCTGTGGGGGTTCAGCGAGGGATGGGGGAAGCTGGCAGATGGTTCAGTGGTATGTCTGATGGACTGGCTGGCTGACTGATGGATGGATGGTGCTGACTCTGTCATTCTTCTGTTGTGTGTATGGTCACCATCTCTACACTCTTTTCTTTGTATGACATTCACGTAGACTGCTATCTCTCTTTTGGTTCTCAACTACCTGATACAACAATAAACATAAAGGTAAAGTCATAGAATCTGATCCAAACCAGGGGATGATTTTTATTTGAAATTCAAATATGAAAAACAATGATGTTAGCAACTAATCTTGACTCATTACTGATACAAAAACAATAATTTATTTGATAGTTTAAGGAATATACAAATCTACAAAACCTTTTTTTCATTTGATAAAAGAAGCCAAACATATCAAATATAAAGTGCTTCTCAACACAAGCAGCTGTACAAGAACTTTGGCTAAGCGAAATATTTAATCTAAAATTGGCAAAGTAATGATTTAAATCAGAATCCTTCTGATCAGAGAAGAGTACCAATCTAAGCCCGCACTGGTTACCAGCTTGGGCTACTCACTTACCTTTTTGTTTCAAATTTCAAATTTCGTAGTGTTTTCTGATAACTTTCAAAATTAAATAGAAACACGTGGAGTCCTCTGGATGTCACAGTTTCATTTCTCAAATTGATTTGTTCGGTTCTGTCAGTGAGGTCCTGTACGAACCTCTCATTGCGTGTCTTCGGTGACCACTGCAGCTGTTCCCATGCCAGTTAGCACAGTGGCTCAAAGCAGGTGCCAAGGCAAATATTTAGCTAATTATCAATTTTTAATAGCATTTCTACACAGGCTCCTTTCCTAAGGTCCAGCAGATGCTATTAAATCTCACCCCATAGATACACAGTTATGACATGTAATAACTACTTGAATATAAAAGAGATTAATAATTTAAAGTGAGCCAACAAATTAGGACCATCATTAAAAAAACTAGGCTTGAAACCATTTTGCATAAAACCAGCCCGGTTCAAGGTAATGCCAAGGCTCTCCTGATAAAGAATTACAGCATTAATTCAGCAAAGTGAACTTATTGCTCCTACTCCTTCTCAGAGATCCCTGGAGCATTCAGAGTAGAGGAATGAAATGATAGCATTCATGGGCACAGAATTATTTCCATTTTCCCCAATGAACCTAGCGAGTTTTGAGTCTGTGCATGTATGTGTGTGTGTGTTGTGGTGAAGGGGGAAGGATTGGTCCCTTTCTCCTTGTACAATTGCTCTGGTCCCTGTGAATAGCTTGCTTTTATACTGAAGGTTCCCTCCCAAGAGGGACTTTGGTGGCCTGTCTCTACCAGAGGTCTATTGTGTGTATACACAAACAGAAACAGACACACAAACACTCACACTGTGACCTCTCTGGGTCATTGCTGGAATTACATAGACATATCCCACCTTTGAAGTAGAGATCTTGACTGGCATCTTAATTGACTCTCCGTGCGGTGTCAAATGAATACGATCAACAGGAGTTATATGGTCTTTACACTGAAGACCCACCTCTGCTTACAAATTGAGTTTGGCTGTCAGTGTGAAATTGTGCTTTGATGTAATACAACACATGTAGATACAAGTGATATTCGTAATGCCATGACAGACACATAATAGGGTTATTTTTACATGTGTATTGTCTTGAAAATGCTTGCGTTGAGAGGGTGTTGTGAGATTTTCGACATTAAAGTGCGTTTTCAGAATTCCTGTTTAATTCCCACTGAGCAGACACTTCAGTTTGTGCAGAGAGCTGCAGCACGTTGCGCGGCAAACTCTTTTAATGGAGCATGTCGCTGGAGGCACCGTTGCCTGCTTGTGTGATATTGCCATTTACCTGCTGTTTTGAATTTTATTTGAATTAGGATGAAAAGATAAGGAAAAGGTGTTCTCTAGCAGACATATCTTAACCCTAGTTTTTTTTCTCTTTCCACATTCTAATTTCAGACCTACAAAATGACTTGACATAGTGTTTTATACTTCTGCCTGCCTTCTGGGATTTAACCAGCTTCAGGAGAGAGGGAGAGAGTCTACAGTATTTCCCCAAGGATATGCATGCAGAGGGCAGAAAACATCAATCAGCCAGCTGATGCCTTAAACATTGGATCTTTGTTGAAATGACAAGGTCTTGTCAAATGTTTTGAATTGGAGGTGAATTGAATGACATGAAGCATTCTCTAGATAAGAATAGTTAATTTTGGATCGAATACTTAGGTATCGTCAATGTATAAAGATTCATTTATTAAAAAAAAGAACTGATCTCTTGTCTCAGTTAAATTTGGATTTAAATTCGTACTTACCAACATAAACATCTGCATTCAATGATCAGTATGTATCATTAGACTCGGAGCAGTTCCAAACTGGCACTCTCAATATCTACCTACCAATATCTCAACAGCTGTTCAGTGAACTGATATGAAATTTTTTTTACAGATATTCATGGTTCCCAGAGGATGAACTCTAATGACTTTGGTTAGCCCTTGGCTTTTCCTTTTTTTGACCATTATCAGGTCAAAATTTCAGCTCAATGTAGTGAGAATGTCATGCCTTAATTGTTCACCAACCAAAGACAACAACGTGTCTCAGTTTGAGGTAATGCAGGCATGGTGAACATTTTGTTTCAGACTGTCAGCGTAACAATCTTTTAAAAACTCCCACCATTGGTAAAATAAGGGTTAGGATTAGGGTTAGGGGTTAGGGTTAGATGCAGGTTCCATTTACACTTTGACCCTTTTCAGTGCAGTGTTTTCACCAAGCCATGTTCTCATGCACAGATTACATGTTGTGGACATAAATTTTGTTAACGCAATTCCTCCAAAATTAAAAGGAAATAACAGTTTTGATGTTATGTCAAAGATGTCTGTGTATATTATTGAAGAGATATCTACTTAAGTTAGCATTCTAACCAGTTATCCCCTTGCTAGTCCCCTTGTCTTCAAAGGGTTTGGCAACATGTCAACAGCTGCCCTATGCTGAGTTTAGACCAAAACAACAACAACAACAACAAAAATATTTAACCTCAGTTTTGCATCAGGTTATTTATGTCCACTCTAAAGGAAATCAATTCCCAGCAATCCAGGAAAAGCAGAGAACTCACTCTGTTAAAAAGAAAACACAAATTGTCAAGTTCATGGATTTTTCCTAGGAGTCATGGGAGGTCTTCAGGGAGGTTTATGACAACCTTTCTCATAAAGAACAAGCTTCTGACAAAAGTTCAGTCTGCAACAAGCCTGGCACAAGACAATGAAAATGATGATCTAACAGCCCTGAACCCGGGACTCTGGATACGAAGTCTGGTCTGTGGTGTGACAGTTGTGTACTTTGTACGCCTGTCATCCACCAAAACCACCTTCTGGCAACTCTGCTCCTGTTAATAAATGTATGGCATTTATTAACAAAAAACCCCCAATAACCCAACATAATCCAACCAGCGATTACACTGCCACCACAGCATAGTTGGGAAAGCTATTTAGTAGTAAAGGAATGTAATATCTAGGAGACATGGTTGCAGACAGGGCTGTGGATGTGAATCCTGGTCTCTGGGGTGACAGGCATTTGCATTGTGTGCCTGCCGTCTACCCCAAGAACCTCCTAGTGACCCCTCTGCTGTTAATGAATGCAGTGGTTCATTCATTGAAAAAAACAAACAAAAAAAAACTCTGAACGTGATCCAGTACATGATTATGTTGCCGCCACAATGTAATTGGGAACGTAGTTTAGATGTATATGAATGTAATTTCCAGGTGACAGGGTTCGTCATAACAGCTTAGATTCTAAATCTTGGCATTACCAAAGTTAAAATGTAATATTGAAAATCTGTCATAGAACATTATCTTCCAGAAGACATGTGAAGGTAATCCCAGTGTTCCAAGGGGTATCAGGATTTATGGGCTTTCATATATTCTCAGAAACCAGTTTTTTCATTTATTTTTGCCCGACATGAGCAACAAACTTGACAGGCCATTACCACATACTGTAGCACCTTTGTTTGCATATCATCGCATGCAGTTATCCTTTGCTTACTGTCAATGACCTGTCACCTGAACTAGAAGTCTGTTTCAGGAAAGCCGCATTCCCTCACAAATTTTAGAAAATCGCATCCAAGTCTTCTTTTTTGAGAATCTTTGTTCACTGAGACAGTGGTTTATTTTAACCTTTATCTCTGTCAAGTTTGTGTTAACAAGCAAAAGTAAGTAAGTTTTAAAAGTTGCGATACATAAATGTTTTGAGTGTTTTTAGATACATAGGTACTGGTAAATTGGACATATTTATATTGGAATTCTCCGTTAAGGCTGTCCAACTACCAGTCTCGAACTTTAGGTG
The DNA here is from genome assembly GCA_037833715.1 of Toxotes lorentzi. NCBI lineage: Eukaryota > Metazoa > Chordata > Actinopteri > Toxotidae > Toxotes > Toxotes lorentzi. The sequence goes on from JBBMJY010000020.1 coordinate 7,436,590, forward strand.
AATTTGTGGTCCTTGAAGAGTAAATATACTTGAAACATAAGGGCATCCAAAAAGACCTTCCCAAGGACGCACATCTACAGGTAAAAAAGCTGTTTTGAATTTAAGTATTAAAATGAACTGTGTGTAAGACGTTAATGAGAAAGAAAAAAAAATCACACAAGGTCGTCTTTCGTAAGAACAGAAATTCCATCCCTGTGGGGCAGAAAAGACAGAACTTTTTGTTTTAGCAAACTGCCCATCAAATAAGCATAATCACCATCAGAATTCATACGGTGTTCTGAGACTCCTAGAGGCAAGCGGCCCCACTCAAATTAGCAGCTCTGATAAATCACCATTAATTAGCTAATAAAAGCCAGCAGGTGGTTCGGAGCCCAAAGACATTCCCCGGTTGTCTGAATTATGTATATTACAGCAGTGCACTGATAAAGTAGGGGGAACAACAGATAGGAGTTCTGGAGGGCCCTCATGTAGTGGTAATGCTCCAATCAAATCTCCTGCAATTCCACAATCCCACCCACAGGAATACAGGTGGCTCTGACCCCCACTCAGATCACATAACACACAGGGCTCTGGTGTGAGGCATATTTATACATGGATTATGCACGCAGAATACAAAGTTTGCCTTTGCCCACCCCTGAATGAAGAGCTTGTAAAGATGTTATACTTTGATTATAGAAACATAAGGCAATTATTTGGAGAACAGAGAAACGTGGATTGATTGAGGCATGATGACCTCTCTGCATCGGGGTAGCAAGGGCAGCATGTTATCATCTTCGCTGTCATACAAATTTAAAACAAAAAACTTTCAGGACTCAAATATATGGAAATGGTTAATTAATGTGTTCCCGCTCGTTAAACATCCAGCACACAACACAGTAATTAGCATAATATGTCAACAGTTTCGACATTATGAGCACAACAATGTAGGTGAAGTCCTTATCAAATATGTTTTACACATTTACAGTCTATAAACTTCCATTAAATGCATGCATTTAGGCGTAATAGGACCTGTATTTAAAACTTTAACTAAATAACTAAAATAAGGGGAATAAGAAAATATAACAGGCACTATTTCCAATAATTTACTGGAAATAGCTCTAATGATGCCAGCAATTTACATTGAATGTATAAGAAAAACAGAACAAAAAAACATTTTTCTCACGAACAAATTCAGTGTTTGTCACTTAAGTGTATTGTACTATTTTTGAACACTATGTAACAAATGTGATGAATGCAATTCCTTCCTCATAAAACATTTACAAATCCAATTTATAACATTTATATATTTTAAACCTGCAATGTAAACCAGCAACATCATATTTGCTTGGTAGCAGTTTTCTTCTTCCCTACCTTTACTGATTCATCACTACGCTTTTTTTGTATGTTACCGCCATCAGCAGTTGAATAGTGTATTCATGCGTAATACAAATAAAAAAGGGACCCACTCATTAAAACATTGCTCCATAGCGCTGCTAGTGGTCAAAAACCCAACAGGGCATCTTTTACGTTGAAATTAGTGACAATATCTGAAAACAAAAATTTATAAATAAAATTACAACAATCTCAGCATTTGCTAAAAGAATGATCAGTATCATAGTAAATTCGCAGAATCAGTATGTGGGCTCTTATTACTTATACTACACAACAGTCACATCACTTACCGTTGAAGTGTATGTAGCTCAAGTACCCTCTTCATATAATCCCTGTGAAGCATCATTAGCCTGAATGGGTGTTAATAGAGGTTAAATCAACATGTCACAGCTGCTTGGGTAACTGGTCAGTTGCAAGATTTTTGTTGATCACTTTTTTTTTTTTACTGTAGTTTAAAACATAAATCATGTGTTATTGCAGTTTGTTGTAAAATGGCAAATTTTGCATATTATAACCCGTCTAACTCTGTTAAATGCTGTAAATGCTGCCACAACCAAGTTTCCCTGTCAGCAAACGCACTCAGAAATCTAGTTTGCTTCTTTCCTCCTTGGGTAAATGAGCTTTTTTCTCTGGGTTAGATGTCCTGAGGCAGCCACTTGGCAGAGGGTGAAAGAAATGGCAAAAAGGCATCCACACAAGTGGGACATGGGAGCAGATGGGACACTGATTGCAGCGTTGTTTACAGCTGTTGAGGTCCTTCCACACTGCTATATAGAGGTCAGAAACTATGTCTGTCTGCCACATTTCACAGCACAGCCACTGAGATACACAGGCATCTCTCCGGCAAAGCTCACTGTCAATATTAACAATTTAAAAGAAACATGCTGATGGAATATCTTTTGGGGTGTTTCCGCAAAAGCATTATTTCTTGGGGATGAGTCTTATTCTTATAGTCGATATCAGATCTATTATTTTCCTCAAAATGTTCCGTCGGAAAAATGCAATGTGCACATGCTCAACATTTGTGGCTCATGGAAAGTGAGAAAGAAATAAAAAGGACAGCAGAGAGTGAGAAAGAGTGAGTAACTGGAAGGAAAGCCATCCAACACAAAGGTCTTTGAGGATCGTTAACATTTCTTTATGTTCGCATTGAATCACTTTATATGGTTTTACCAGGGACGTTGCCCATTCAGGATCGCTCCATCAGGGTTCTGACTACAGTCTGTATCTCAAGCAATAATAGCCCAGAGCGGCAGGAGAAATATATCCAAAGTAATCAACCTTTTGCAAAGGCACCTCAGAAGCACACATTTCAACAGCCCAGTGTAATCTAATATAGTGGGTGGCATCAACTTGCTTTGCTGAGACATTACTTCCAACAGAGTATTTGCATGGCAAGATCATGTAACTTTTGTCACTGGCAATAAAAATGCTATATACCTCTCATTTCCATTACAGTAATCGACATACTGCGTGAAATGTCATCTTGACGGTCAAGCAGAGATATGTTAAGCTTTCCTGAGAGATATTTTGGCACGTTGTCATTTTCTACATATCATATACGTCGTAATAATTTCAGCGCAGTAAAGAAATTTCTAATTCTGTGCAGGAAACTGTTCATGTCTTTACTTACTGCATATTTGAATGAAGTCCATGGTTTTTTGGTAGCAGTCCTTAGAGGAGAATGTCTGCTGGAAAGTCTTCTGATGGCTCATTTCTGGTATGATTGACAGCTAATAATCTGTACCCAGGATAAGGCTGTTAAAGTCTGCCTTCAAGTGCTGTCAGAAATACTGCAATTACGGTTTACCACAAACAACCCAGAAGACTGGACATTTTCTGTAAGTGAGTGGGTGAACTACTGGTACGCTTGTGCTGTTCTGCATAATGTTACTGTTCTGCATTGCATGGAAGCCGTAGGTGTCTTTGTGACATGGATACTGTCCTCTGAGTTCTTCTGCCTAAATGAAAGCAGTTGCTTATAAACGTATAGTCATTTTGCTACCAGTTACAAACCGATAGCGTCAGGTGTGGTGATATAAGGTGATAGAAGCTTGTCAACTATCAGTGATTTTTCTGTGCAGTTTATACCGAGGCATCTTTTCCTTTAACTTCCCTGGTTTGGTTAGTGGGACTGTTTTATTGCAATATTGGATTAACAGGATTTGTGCATTAAAGTGATAAAGTACCATGATTTTTCAGATGTTTAATTGACTGGATGAGGTGAAAATAGACACAGTGAAAAAATTAGAATTGACTTGAATTGAGTAATTTTATCTATAATTTTCTCAATTGAATTTCCAGAAAATGTAGAAAACTTACAGAACATCGTTACCCTCATACAACGACCTGTACCATGGTTGTGCCAAGAAGATTTTATCCATGTCACCCTTCAGTGGAGTTCACACCAACCATAGTGACTCATTTTTATTTTCTTGGTATGATCTTTTATTTTATTTGGACCTGTATAATGTGGACCCCTCGTTTTTCTTTCTTTTCTTCTCAAAATCATCATCGGTAAGATACAGGTATCACACGATACAGGATGCTTTTTCACTGTTAAGCAAAAACATTTCAGCAGAAAATGTAGAGTTTAAACTCTACAAAATGACACAGGAGTACTAAACTAAAGTGGATGATAATAGTGACACAGTGAAAAATTACAGGAATTCCCCTTGAGGCCCACTATGAAGAAGGATTTATTTCATCACCAAAAGTTGGCTAATTTATTAATGTCTCATGTTGTTAAATATGATGGCATTCTAGTTGTTAATGTATTTTTAATAATGCAAATATTTTAATTAGCCCAACCCCCTCACCATGCATGTAATCTCCAGTGTATAGTGTTTAGTGTTGATGTTTGCTGAGGCCTGCCTACACACACTCAGACACTACTCCTCTTATTCATCCAATATAATTCTAATCCAATAAGATTCTCCTTATTTTACAAATTGTATTTCTCTAAATGAATAAATAAAGTACTAGTGAAAGCCTCACGCTATGCCACAATGAAATCAGGTATTGATTTTGCAAAATGTATTTCTATATAGCTGGACAGAAGCTTCAAAAATAATAGTCCATAACCTCAGTGGACTTATCTATGAGGAGCATTCAAAGGCAGTCAATTAATACTGTTTCCATGGGGTGTGACTACTGAATCATACTGCTTAATAATAGCACATTGTTTTAATATGGTATGCTGTATAATGTGAATACATTATGTAATGCTTTAGATTTAATCTGAACATACAGTAGATCTGTGTTTGGGGTTTGTGTGTGTGTGTGTGTGTGTGTGTGTGTGTGTGTGTGTGTGTGTGTGTGTGTGTGTGTGTGTGTGTGTGTGTGTCCTTATTGGTGCTTTGAGATGCATAGCCATTGAGGCCATAATTTAGTCCATTATGTCCTCTGGTTTGCAGTCGTAGCCTCAGGCCTCTGGCTCTGAACGTTGTGTCATTTGCTACCAACTGGGTTTTTGATGAGAGTGTGTGACCTAGACGCCTCATCCCTCACCACTGTCTCATTCCCTTTATTTACATCTGTCTTTAGCATTCTAATTACTCTCTTTATTGCTTTAGCCTAGAGGAATCTGTTATACTGGAGGAAAAAAAAAGTGGAGTTTTAACCAATAATAAAGCAGCATAACTCCCATTACCCATAGGCAAAGATTGGGCCTGTGAGGTACTCCTGTTATGGGCTGTGGGCAAGACAACTATGGAGAGACGACTGAGCACAGGGTTTATATACAGAGGTCCATTTGCTTTTCTGATGTGTGAATTTCAAAACAATTTGTTTTCACTTCCAAGTCTTACATGGGCAAAAGGAAATTGGTTTCCTGATTATAAGCCACTGATGTTTCAGGTGGTGTGATCATATTGTAAGCAAATGTTTAATTAGACTCTAGTCAATTGATATTCTTGCCTAAATGTATTTAGGGTTTATAATTTAAACATTTTCCCACACAAAAACTGTGCATTTTTACTTTCTGTTTCAAAATTATGCGTAAAGCAAGCAGGATACACATCTATTCTTTTTTTGGACAATGTCAATGCAAGAAACTTTTAAATGGTCTGTCCCTTCCCATAGAATTTTATGAAATAGCATCAAGAGCAGGCACAGCAGTCTTTAATGAGCTCTCAACTTTAAAGACTTGAAGGATATTAACAAGCTGCTTGACAAATGGTGCTTAGAAGCACATTAAAGACGCAGCTAATGGTGCGCATAATGACGGCTAATTTTCGATCAGATATAAATTAGAGCCCCCAACAGTTATTTGCCTTAAGGACTTTATGTAAATGATTCTGTTCTGTATAAACTGAAAACTGAGAGAGTGAGTGAGTGAGTGAGTGAGGGAGAGAGCGAGAGAGAGAGAGAGAGACTTGCACTCCTTGTGGGTATGATTAATAGATCTGCAACAGAGCACGGCTGTCAAAGCCCAATGAACACACATCCACTAGACAGCTCTACCACCTTCTCATTAAGGTCCAATCTCTACGAGGTCTACAACTTACTCATTTGGAACACCAAAACAGCCTCTGAGAACAAACAAGTCTAACACTACATGGTTGCAAAAAGAAGATCAGGTGAAAAGGGAACGCAAGGAAGAGATCTAGCTGTTCATAAACACGTATACCCATCCGATGTTGTTAAATATTTGATAGCTGAAGGCACTTTGATGCCATCAATTTACACATCAGGTCATAATACATAACTGAGTAGACATGGTGAGGCTGAATTAAACGATGAACACATTTAGGTAATGGCTTATATATTCATACACATTATATGGAGCCAACAACTTAAGATCTGCCATTCTGATGTCAAAGGTTCTGGTGTATGACAATGTGCCTGTATTGCTATATACAGAATGAGTGATAGAATATGCTAAAGTGCTGCATAGTACTATAGCGCTACACTTGTAAAAGACGCATGCAGTCAAATTCCTATCAGTTTTTTCTCATTAAAAGTAAAATGTGATGAGCAGCAGTCTTTAAAATAAGTGTTTTGACACAAAGCAAAGATTTCCCAATGAATTTTGAACCCACCAGTTAATGAGACAGTGGTATTGTTTGTAAAACAGCATTAATTACCCATATACATATATATATGACAGGTTTTAAAAGAATAAAGCTTCAACTGGATGCGTTTCTGTGATGCCACATCTACGGCTGCTAAACAAATTAATGAGGAATGTGTTTGGTAGGTGGAAATGGGAATCACATCATTAAACCCCCTAAGTTATTTAATTTTATTTTATTTTGTTGAGTATTTGGTTTGTACTGTATAAATTCTAGTAAAGTCAACTGTTTTACCTTTTGTGAATAATTAGCTGCAGGTACTGGTTTAAAAATGGTTTTCTCCATTGAGCTACAATAAGTGCAGAAAGAACAAAAAGTTAAAGATAAGACTGAAAAATCAATTATGCAAAGATGCTGGCCACTTTTATGAACTCAGACACGTTTGTTTTTTTTTTTAAGGAGGGTTCCTTACAATCCCTCTAGCTGTACAAATAAGTATTGCAGAAGGTTAATGATACCGGATATACTGGGGGGTGGTCAGTTTTATTTTTCACAATGTACAGAAATAATCTTCATTAACATACATGTTAATTTGCTGCACAGTGGGTCCCAGCCCATTTTTGGAAGACTCCTCTGGACTGGACTTAATGTTGAATTAAATTGCAAAATTTACAGAACACATATAATCTGTCCCCGATAAAGTCTAAGGGTAAAACATGAGCTCCATATTGAAAATAGTTGTATTGCAACGGCTTAGGCATGGTGTAGACACTGTTACCCTCAAGCAAATGCATTTAAAATTCATTTAGATTCATGCTGAAAAATAAAATCCACAAATTTACAAAGCGATATATATATGGCCAGTAAATAAAAATCTACAAAATCAAGAATTACAATTCTGGATCTTAAAGAAATTAAACATAACTTATTGTTACCAGTAATAACAAATATATGAAAGACATAAAGAAAAAGCTCTGGGGAAAAAGTAGAAACTTGGTTTTGCATCCAAATCATTATTTTGGTGGCAGCATGGCAGCCACATGTCAGGGGTGACTGTGGCCTCTCAGCATCCACCCTCTAATCACGCCCCTGAGCTATTTTAGTTATGAAGGCTGTGAACGTTTCCAATGGTATGAAATTAAATTAAGAGAGACCCCCACCCCCCCCCCCAAAAAAAAAAAAAATTCTTATATTTAATGAAAATTTGAAAATTCACAACTTTTTGGTATATCAAAGTTTTAATTCAGTGCAAGTGTCATTGCACCGGGTGTGCAGCGATTATCTGCATAAAAAGAAAACATTGCATTTAATTTCGTGCATTAAAAAAAATACATGAATTGACTTAAAGTAAAGGCGATGTGTTTAAATTCATCGGCATAATGAATTTTTAATGAAGACCTCTCGTCTACGCATGTCTGGACAGCAACACAGCTACAGCTCTGTTTTTAGATTTCAAAATAAACAATGATTGTTTCTTACTTAAAGAACTTATTGGGCGTCTGTTTCTGACCCATAGTGCGTTTTACTTTCTACTGTCACATGGTAGAAATCATCCTAAAGCCGTATCCAACCCCAGCGTAATTTCAAATTTCTAAAAGTAAAGCGTCACTTCTTATGTCAGCTGACCGGAACACGAAATTTCCCAACTTTTATTTTTTTTTTTTGCAGTTCAGACTCCAACTCAAACTGTATTATTAACCCATGTGATGGAAAACACAGTAACTTGCCATGCAGTTTAATTAACAACCCAGTCTTCAATCAGAATAAAAAACGAGGATTTTAAAATGTTTTTCAAATCGAGGATACAGTATTTGAACCAAAAAGTATGTCCACAGCTGGCATCAACACTTCCGTTTGTGAGGGTGTGCGTGGATTGCACGTGCGCGCGCGCGCGCGTGTGATAGGCTAGCATTAGAGAGAGCGAGATGAGAGAGAGAGGGTGAGAGAGGGAGATGGAGCTGTTTCATTGGCAGATACAGTGTGGCTTTCCCTCCTTTGCATGCCGTCCTAGATCAAAAAGTATCCCACCAACCTCCTCCTAGCCATCCAATGCTGCCCCATCGATTAGTTTCTGGAAAACACTTAACAAACTAATGACTATTGATGGCTGATTAATATTGCATCAACAACAACTGATTGGCGACAATATCAAATGGCGATTGCCGCTTCACTATCCAGGCAGCCATCTGACGGGTGTTGCCCAATATTTTTTGGTGCAAAAGAGCCAACAGATGATAAATAAAGGCTTATGTGGTGTGTAGCGCGTTCACTTTATGGCTCACAGTTCGTCTAATTCGAGAGCAGTCGCGTCTTTGAAGGCAGACACTTGGCGTAAATGTACAGTTAAAATATTCTACTCTCAGGTCCCCAGGCGGAGCTCCGACAGTCCCTGGCTTCATTAAATTTTCATCAGTATCCCTGTGAAAGGGGGGAAATGTTCAGGGGAAAAGAGAAAAATAAAACAGAGGGCGTAATTATAACAAAAGGAAACAGCGCTGCCCTTTTCGTTTTGTAGAAAGCTCCCACAGTGTGTTTCTGTGTGTACGTTTCAATGTATGGAGCCCATGCAGCCTGATGTGAGCAGATGTGTCTGTGGCTTTAAGGTAAAGTGTTTGGTTCACATAGACTATTTATTATATAAAAAAGACTTTCGATTTTCTTCATTGTGCTGAGGCCTTTTTTTGCCCTATGTGTGATTTTTTTTTGTGTGTGTATTTTTTCCCCAGTTCTTAGGGCACATTGATTCGTTATCAAAGAATCTAGATCGATTTTCTCCCAATATGTGAAAGTGAATGCAGGAGCAGCAGTCTGGTTTAGAGGCTGGCTGCCTCCACGTCTGCCTGTCTGTCTGTGCTTGTCAAGCAGCACCGAGGCTCACTGCATAAAGTTAATTTCAATTCCCGATGAGACACTCACTCGGCAGCCCTCCCTGACCAGCGGTAATTAACAGGGATAGCTAATGACTACTTAACTCGCTCTTCATAATTATCTGGTTTTCATAATTCGATGTGTAATTTAATAATTCGCTCTTATTAACGTATTAAGTGAATGGCTCATTTAGGGGAAATTAGAAGCACTCACCAGGAGCATCTTTTAATTGATGAACCATCATGACTGTCTCATTAATAAGGCTCGTTTTGATACTCTTAATTTGTCACGAGGATGGCGGCTGACGATGTTTGGTTTATGGATTAATGAAATGTAGTCGTTGTTTTCTGGTTAAGAGTCATTTTATTAAGGGTTTTTGTTGGATAAATATTGAGGAAGAATATATGTGATACATTTTAATTAATTAAAGTACCTGTAAATTGAAATATAAATATATATATTTTGTGCAAACTAAACCAATCCTTTCTGACACTTTTATTTTAAAGCCAGGAGGCGCATAATAATAATTTTATAGTTAAAAAATAAAAACATAAAATCATCTTCATCTTGACACAGCATTTTTGAGGCTCAAAACTCCCAATTGGCCAATTATTAAATATTTTTGAATCACTTATTTTTTTTTTCCATTGCAAGTATAGCAAAATCACCTTGCTTCCGCCTGCTGGCGTAAAATCTACAGCTATAATCAATTTGAAATTATCCAAAAATACCCCCATGCACATGTGTACCAGGTGCTGTAAATAATCAGTGTAAACGTGGAGGACAGGTTTCAGAAATGCTAATGTTTGGCTCGTGCAGCCTCTCAGGTATCTGTCCATGGTTCTGAAACGCTTGCTCAGCGCTCAGCCAGCCAGTCAGCCCTGAAGCCCCACAACAGGAGCTCTGCTATGGACATGACATTTGGGGTGGGGGGGGGGGGGGGGGGGGGGGGGGGGGGGGGGGGGGGGGGGGGGGGGGGGGGGGGG
>JBBMJY010000020.1:7446929-7471715 GCA_037833715.1 Toxotes lorentzi
AGCCAGTTAGCCCTGAAGCCCCAAAAAGGGGGTTTTGTTGGGGGAAGGGCATTCAAGAGGCCCCCCCCCCCCCCCCCCCCCTCTTTTTTTTTTCGTGTGTTTCCCCCCACCTCTTCCTCCGCACATCTAACCAGAACTTCGAACCAAAGCTTTCGCTTCAAAGCCTGTGTGCCCGCATGCAAGAACGAAGCATGTTTGAGTGTGTATTTAAATAGAGACGGGCACGTTGGCAGGCGAGCTGTTTTTCTGGCGGGCTGACATCTGGCAAGTCTGCGCTCCAGGGACCCATCCAGCTCTCCATAGACCCCCTGATTAGACTCTAATAGAATATTAGCATTTGCTCTCAGGTAAGGCAACAGTGAGCTGCATAAGCTGGCAGCAAGTCAGTGAAAGAAGTCACGTGTGTCTTTAACATTGATGGGATGGAGAATAAGGACTCCTGCAAGGCCTGCTTTATGATGAGGCCTGGAGGACGATGGTGTCTTCAGAAGTTAAAGGCAACAAAAAGCAATTTCTAATTACATTTTACATTTTCGTTTTAGTTATTCATCTCTTACCCAGACAGTAGGAGAACAGATTGGGTGGGGGAGGGGTTGTTGCTGGTGTCTTGCTCATGGGCACTGTGACAGGGCTCAGGGCTGTGTCTAAGATCAAACCTGACACCTTTTGGTAACGGCGAAGTCACGTTACCTTTTCAAAAAAATAGCAATGCTCTAAGTCAAATAAGCCTAAAGAATCCACAAAATATCTTTTACTGTGCTTAAGCTGTGCAGCCCAGAGCTAAACCGTTTCCCTCCTCATCATCAATAAATAAGTAGATGAATAAATAAAAGAATATTAATATGTCTGGATGAGCCACATTACAGAGTGTAGTCATGTAAAACGTCCGATTAAATGTTAAAGTTTGTTCTTTAATGAAACACATATTGCAGTTCAATAATTAAATAAATTAAAATTACATGGATGTAATAAATTAATAGAATTATTTAACCAGGAACCTAAAGCAACATACATTACAGAAATAAGTTACCTCAGCTAAAACAGCAATACAGCAAAAACCTGTACGGATATATTTATGTGCATCGACTGGTTCCAATGAAATATTTACATTGTACACGTATACTTCCATGAAGCTGATTCTTTTCTCTTCAAGAAAAAACATTACTTAAACAAGGTGATTTTTAACAAGCAACGACTTCATAATGATGCGCGTATATTTATACAAATAAATAGCAGAAAACATACATAAAATAATTTAAAAAGAGAATACTATCTCATATATATCTCGATTGTACCATCTCAAACGTTAGAAATTGTAAATTAAAATTTGTGACTGTATATTTCACAGTCATTTCCCTTTAAACCAGAACAACACGCTTAACTTGCTGTCAGAATTTGATTTTCTCAACCAAAACGAGGAGGGGGGAATCCCAATAAATATATAATGAAGTAAACATGACCTCACTCAATAAATAGTTCATAAGATACAGGCCCACGCTGGATTGTAAACTTATTGCAGCCGGCAAGAAATCATATTTTTTTAATTGGGAAATTCTCTGAAATCCTAACAAGTGAGTCCCTATTTCGATATTTCCACATACTGAGGCCTAATAATAAACAACCCTAGCTTAATCCAAACCCCAGGTATCTTGAAAATATATCCCTGACTTAGATCACACATGGTAACAAAATAAGTGGAATTAATTACACATTTAGACACAAAATGAAGTGTGTGACAAGTAAATTATTCATTTACAGAGGGTTATTTGGCAGTAATCTAATATTAGCTTTCAAGACCAAGCAGTGTGTTGTCCTCTTAATCCCCTCATGGACCCTGAATAAATGTCAGACTGCATCGTCATGAACTCCGAGGGAAAAAATGTAGCTTATCCTATAAGCCCAAAATATAAACACCAATAATCACCAACCAAGTGCTTTGAGTTAAACTAGTCCCGTTGTGTGTAAATAACAATGCTATTTTCATTGGGGTCTAACGCAAACTATAGTCCTCATTTGAAATTAATCATAAATAAAAATTAAAGCATAGAGTCTTGTAAGTCAGACTGCGTTGACATTAAAAAGGTGAAGCATAGTAAGTGTGGAAACAGTGGTCTTACTTGCTCTGTCAAACGATGCTTTACTTGACTCCACATCTCCCTCTCAGCGAGTAAAAGATGTGACTGTCGTTGGGGGTTTTCGAGTTTTTCAGTCACTGTTCAGTTTTAGGAATTTTTCGAAGTTCAAAGCACAAAGTCATCGATGATTGAAAAAAAGGTGTGAGATAGGAAATATGATACAAATCGTCTCTAAACAGTTCCAAGTCTTTTCGTGGGTGATGGTTTAAAGCGATTTTTTAGACGCATGCAGAGTATTTCATTCGTTTCTGTTTCTGCCGCTGGTTGCAAAACCAGACCCGCACCACGTTCTTTTTGAGGTCCAGCTTTTCTGCGATTGCTGCGATTTTCTCCGAGGAGGGACGCGGCTGAATGGCAAAATAGGCCTCCAGTGATCTCTTCTCTGGTGCGGCTATCGACGTGCGCTTCCTCTTTTTCTCCGCGCCGTTGAACAACTCGGGTTTATTAAGTTTCTCCCTGTGTGATTTCTCGGCTTCTTCTAGCCACGCTTGCAGGATGGGCTTCAAAGCAATCATGTTGTTGTGAGAGAGCGTGAGGGACTCGAATCGGCAAATGGTGCTTTGGCTGAGGGAGCCCACCCCAGGAATCTTCAGGCTGGCTAAAGCTGACCCTACATCCGCCTGGGTAACCCCGAGTTTGATCCGTCTCTGCTTAAACCTCTCTGCGAAAGCTTCCAAGTCCCTTGGATCGGCGTCCACGTCGTTCATGCCCATGTGCGGTGGTAGCCCGTGGGCATGAGCCATGTTGATGGCTGCCTGGTGCATGTGGTTCATGCCCGCCATGTGGGCAGGATGCGCAGGCGTGGAAACCACCGAGCCATCCGGCCCAGCCATGGCTCCTAGTGCCAGTCCCGGGGTGATGTGGTCCAGCAGGTCCCCTTCCAGTGCCTGGTGAGGCTGGTGGTGGTGGTGGTGGTGGTGGTGATGGTGGTGGCCAGCCAAGGCGGACGGATGAGAAATAGGCACCGAGGAGGAGGAGGAGGAAGACGAGGTGCAGGGGAGAGTGTTCATGGTGTGGTAGGTTGCGTCCGGCTTGAAGGGACTGTGATGTGGAGGGTGATGGTGGCTCTTGGTCTGCGAGACTATATCCACCGCCGCTAGAGCTTCAGCCCGGGCCAACAAACTCTCATCCAAGCCTCCGAATATATTGCTCTGCAATTGCAAATATAATGCACACATAACTGTCAGCAGGGAATTCTCCCTCCACTCCTCGGTTTAAAACATTTCCAGAATGTGAAAAAAAGAAATCCTAAAAAAGGAGCACACAAAACAAGACACATGCAACATCCCAGGTCATAAAAATTAATACGAAAGGCAAAGCCGACTGAATACATAAGTTGAGCAGAGGAAAAAAATATGGAGGTGTTGGGTGATTTGCTGTGCAGACATGAAAAAAACATCAAGCAAAAAAGTGGGCTGTCAAAATGTGCCTTTAAGCAGTGATTATGCAGAATACGTACCGGTGGGGTTGGGAGACAGGCTCGGCGCATCGCCTCCGAGCTGCTGCCGCTGCTGCTGATGATGGTGCTGCTGTGTCGGGAGGAAGAGCAGGAGGATGAAGGTGCATTGGAAGTCAACGTGGATGATGAGGAGGAATGCAACGAGGAGTACTTGGGTTCGGGCAAGCTGGTGTGGGCCATAGCAAAAGGCTGCTTGCTGTTCAGAGACATCATCATCATATTTACTGGCGTCCAAGCCTCAGCAAGTTCCTTTTAATAAGTTAAGACTCCGCCTCCTCGGTCGGGAGTTGAAGCCCAATTGCTTCGCAGGAATCTCAAGTCACTGTCGAATAAAGAGTAGGCTGAAGACGGTCGTCCAACACTGAAGTTATCACATCTATTTATTATTACTCGCGGAGGTGTGGAGGTGTCTCGTCTTTTTGGTAAATGAGATATCGCAGGCACCAACAAGCCATGCAGCTGAGCGCAGCCGATACCTTTTCCTTTGTGGACTTGTGGCGCGATTGTTCAAAAACAACCTTTCTCTGTTCTTTTTCTCTCCTCCAACTGTCTCCACTTTGTATCATATGAATATCTTTTTTCTTTTTTGCCTTGGATATTTTTTGGCAGAGCTCCTCATAGACGACGCCAGAACAGAAAAAAATTAAAAAGTTTCTCTCCGTCTCTTAGGATTTCCAAAATACTTCAAGTTTCAAACTGTTGCCGCTTTCGTTGACCTGTTTGGTTTGGTTTTTTTTGGTCAGAAGTTTCCGTCTTGAAATGACCGTAAGTGAGAAGTAATGGCGGTGACAGTCTCTGTATTGTACCTCTTCGACTACGTTGAATGCTGCGGGGACCCGGACTGCCTCTGCTCTGAGGCGAAGGGCAGACTGAGTCTCTCTCCGCCTCTCTCTCTCTCTCTCCCTCTCCCCCCCCCCCCCTCACTCTCCCTCTCTCTCACTCTTTCTCTCTCTCTGCAGTTCTCCCAGTCTCTCACCCTCTCTCACACACACACACACACACACCCTCTCTCTCTCTCTCTCTCTCTCTCTCTCTCTCTCTCTCTCTCTCTCTTTTCAGCTGTACCTGAAAAACCCTTTCATGATTTATTATTCTTCATTTGCCACAGCACCACCACCGCCGCCGCCGCTGGGGACTCTGCGCATGGGCAGTCTGCGACAGGGCATTTATTTCAAATGACTCTACTTCTTACCACCAACACCTCGTTACCAACACCTCGTCTTATGAAGTTCTGAGACATTTTTAGAATTCCGGGTTTGTTTGTTTTTTTGCTCCTGAAAATATTCTATTGTTGAATGTTGTTTAAAAAAAAAAAAACAAAAAACAAAAAAAACATCACCAAAGAGACAGTTACGTCCCCGAGGGAGCAGAGAAAGTGAATGAACACCATGGACAGCTCCACTCCACATATTAGGTCAAAATAAATCAAATTATCGTAACGTCAAAACTGTATTACTATGATTCTATTTTGACAGGTAAAAAAAAGGTAAAAAAAAAAAAGGTAAAAAAAAATTAAAGTTAAAAAAAAAATAAAAACATTGTAATAGAACTGGAAACTGCTCAGATTGTTATATTTCTGTCTAAATTCAAAGTATAGGAAAGGTTTCATTTTATCTCATGCACTTTTTTTCCTCCTCTGTTGCTGAACACTGTCCATAATATTAATAAAACCGGTGTAAAATACAAGAAATAAATTTGTAAAGTTTGTTAAAAAATTATAACCTGTGTTGTACTATATTGTATTGATTTGTGCGTGGAGTTTTTGCTTGCAAAGAGGACACTAGTTACTAAATGAATGACGATAAAAGTGGATTTTTAAAATAATTAGGCTAGCACTATTTAATTGAAAATCTATATACTTGTCATAGCAGGCTATTATCTTATCTCCCCCCTAATTAAACCACATCATCGGTAATGTAATTAAAACATTCAATCACGTTGTAATTAACAAGGGGCGTCTCATTTGTTTAATATGGTCACGTCTATAGGAAGAGATAATTGTTATGATGTAACGGAGCTCTCGGAGGTTAGAAAGTACTGAGAACAATGCCTCTTGGATTTTGTTTTTCTTTTCCTGTGTGATTCTAATTTTCCAAATACACACCCCCCCCTCTCTCTCTCTGCGCGCGCGCGCGCGCGCGCACACACACACACACACACACACACAGAGAGAAACGTGACATCTTGTAGCAGGTGTGAAGCAATGATCGATGTCTCTGACAGATAGTGAAATTATCCCCCAGTCTCCTTAAACATGTTAATAATAATATTAAGGAATCTACATTAAATTCACCTCGTTTCACTGGTGATTATTATATATGGTCTTATCCTAATTATAGGCTACACTTCCTCTCCCTGGTCCGTCGCTTCAATAAAGTCTGAAAGCATTTTAATCGAGACTACAGATGTTACAGCAGCGTTAAGGTGGCGGTAGACGCTCTTTTCTATACGGCGGGTCTTTGTGAAGGACTAGATGTCATCTCCCGTTTTTTTTTCGTTGTTTTGATGCTCATAGACGTTTAGTAAGTCCCCACGGCTGCGACAAAAAGCCTGTTGGCATTACCGCATAGCAGTTTTACATTGCAAGAGAGCCATCAAGCTGCAGAAATATGTTTCTCCCCAGCGGGACAACAGGCGCTGTTGGAGCCACCTCCAGACATCAGGAGACAGAGATCAGGCTCAGGAGACATCAAGGAGCAATCAGTGTCTGCTCACATATACCGACAGACTGATTTATGATGAAACTTTAAAGAAATCATTTATATTTCACCACCTCTAAATCGGTGTATGAAATTTTCATCCACAATGAAACACACAAAAAAGTATATCTTAAGTCAAATAAATCAGCCCGAGCTGCTCGCAAGCAATTGACTTTGAAGTACATTTTCAACACTTTCGTGTGTGTGTTCACGTACCTAAGACTTTTACTTCCAATGCCAACAGCTTTCTCACGTTTGAGGGAGGACAGTATGTCAGACTGTTCAACAGAATTACTTTTGATGGGTCTGTCATGGCAAACAGAAACACAATCAAATATCAGATATTTTTGTAGGGGTCACAAACCCTTTTAGGCCCATAAAGTTATGGTTTGGAATAATATATAATGTAGTTATACTTCTGTAAAATTTAATTAGTATTTTTTCAGGTGCATATAGGCTGCAATAGCACTGTTATATCTAAAATTATAATTCTATCTTAAATAATTTATGAGTAAAAATAAAGAAATAAATCTAACTCATTACAAGGCTTTATTGCGGAAAGCAAATACACCGATTATGTGACATTTCAGAATTATTTTACAATATAACAAGTATTTTCAAAATATAGAAAGGCCTCCAAATTAGAAAAATCTTACACCCTTGAGATTGGGCTTGTTTTGTGGTGTCACCTTTTAAAATTTTACCATATAGTCAGCCAAGTGCTCTTCCAGTTTTAAATATTTTTTGCCTCAATTTGTTTCATCACACTGATGCAGTAATTGGAGGGAATGTTGCCATCATAAAAAGATTTGTCTCACCGCTGGAAGGTGCAGTCATACCTTGCCTTTAAAAACACAAACCCTCAGTGGAATTGTGCAAGAAAAGATTTTTCTCACTTCAAGGAGATTTACTACATATAAATAAATCTGCACTGTCTAAAAATAAAAGTAAAACCATAGTAAAACAGAGGAGCACATGCAGCAAGGCTTGATATAACTCAGGTGACTTGTTTGCTTTTTTTCTCCTCACTCTCTTACTTACATCCGAATCAAGGAGTGCTGCAGAGGTGTCTGTGTGCTTTACACAAAGACATACTCTTCTCAGCCTCCCTCAGGAGCTCTTCACGTTAACAATCCCAATTACACCGAGACCACCAGAGACAGCTGTTTTTATTACAGAACCGCTCCTTTGTGCCGCCAACAAGGTATCTCCGCTCCTAGACTCAACGCAGAGATAAAGCTGCACTGAGAGACAGAGGAGAGGGAGAGCGAGCGAAGTGTGGAGTGAAGTGGATGAAGTCTCTTGGCTGCTCACAGTGCTGATGCCTTTATTCACAGCTTCCCCCTCCCTTTTCTGATCTCGTGGAGCTCTTTACATGTCGGAGCAGAAGGTCAATGCTTGTTGGGAGAGGGCCTACAAAGAGATCAGATCTAACTCAAGGCAACAGCAAATCACACAAAGAAGGGGGTGTTTCAGCCACTAACAGCGGTGCTTTATTTATTCATCTGCTTTACCTGGGAAATGTGACAGGTTCCACAAGGAACATTCTGGCTTTAATGTGTTGTTTAAATGCATACAACAAAAGGTAGAAGCCTTCAGGATTTACTAAATGTCACACACTGTTCTGTAGCTCTCAGAGGGAACAAGTGGCTCACCACTTGAGATAATGAAAGAGGTTTCAAAAACTGCACTTGAATTGCAGCTCAAGCGGAACGCAATGTGTGATGATTTTCTATTTGATCTTTTCATGGGGTTAAATGAGCGCATCAACAATTCTCAAGATATTCTAATTACTTTTTAGAGGAACCACTTGTGTGTCTGTGACATTTTAATAGCGCCTTTTTCCCCTAAAATAGTTAATAAGCCCTAAAATGCTTGGACCTCTGGTGTTAAAGCAGATTATGATGACATATTGCCAATTAGCCTTCTGTGCTGATAAAGCAGTGATTAATTTAATAATAAGAACTGTAAAAACTGTTACTACTTTGTGTCACAGTTTTAACTTACATCTGAGACTGTTCATCACTATTATATACTATTATACTACAACACTGGGATGAAGGTCAAGTTCATCATTGGAACAGGACCATGCATTGATCAAATAACAGTTTGCAGCCATAAAATTGTCTCTTAATTGTAGTTTAATCCTAGCACCTCTGTATTAGATTATCTCAACACAGTATGCCCAGAAATTACATTCATATTGGACAGTTCTGTTGTATGTAGTGTGCTCTTCCCACTACACACAACACATAGATAGTTTGTTTGCCTTTCCCTCATCTTAAAGCGCCATGACTATTTTTCTTTTTTTATGGCCACTTGGGGGTAGTGGAACAAGATATAAGCACAGCACTGACGTATTATCACCTTGTAAAGTTACATGACAAACGCGTTAGCAAACAACATTCATTTGAAATCACTGTATTTCACTGAGAACAGCTGCCTGCTGAGTGAACCAGAACAGCAAAGTTGCAGGCCATTAAAACCAAAACAATTAGCTGAAAGAAGCTAAAGTTCCCCATAAAGCTGAAGAGGAGGTGACAGTTATCTGAGAGGTCATTACTACAAGCGTCACCTTTCACATTATACAGTATAATTTGATCCATAGTGCACCTTTAACTAAGTGTTTTAGTTGCTTTACCGCAAACATGCTTTAACTAGACTTTATGTACCAGAACCGCAATTTTCTCTAACCTTTACCATACTACACCTGTCATGTGCAGGTAGTGTAAAAAGAAATATATTTTAAATGTTTTAATCAAATGTTAAAAAGTGCCAATTAACATCATCTTGCATTTGCGTTTTGTACAATCATCCTGCAGTGTTCTGTTTGATAATATGGTTGGTGATGTCTGTGTTGTTGTGGCTGACTACATAGATAAATTCTCCATATTTCTTCAAATAATTATGGGCAGTAACATCATGAATGATGATTATAGTACAATAAGCAAAAGCAAAGCTGTATAACCTGGTCAAGTAGTGAAGTAAACCTCAGGCCACGACTGATTAGAGGCCTCCGGAGTGAGGTGTGCCATGAGGTCAGGAAAACAAATAACACCACTACCAATTTCCCTATTACGCACCAGGTACCAACCTTTGTGAGGGAGGAATTAGATTCTGGCCCAGTCGTGCCTATAGGCTGCAGGGCAGCAGATGATAAGGTCAACCCTCATAATGATGTCACATACCTTTAGGTACTTCAGATCAATATCGAGAGAGGCGCGCTATACCTGGCAGCCAGTCAAATAAAGTCTGTCTGGCAAAGGGAAAAAAAAATACTCACTTTGAGATTGTCTCTTCTGATAAAATGAGATCCTCTCTCTCTCATGCTGCTTTGGTGGAAGCCTTTGTGATCTTTAAAATATCCTACAGTCTTGACCAGATTTGACTAATCAACCTTGAATAACAGGACAGAAACAACAGAAAGTTTAAATTTAACCAAGTAGTAAAGCATAAGCTACAGTTAGCTGCATCCGTTTGATGTAGCATTGATGCACGTGGTTCTGTAGGATAACGTTTGACATGACAGATGTTCCTTTGAGTAAATCTGACCTCATATGACAACAAACGCGGTGGCAAGGAAGGCAGCGTATATGAGGAGCAACGCCTCGGAGCATGTGACTATAAAGAATGCGTATGTCAAGTTCTATACAAGTGATTAATGTAGCAGGATGATTGCAGAATTCTGTCCAACCTGGATGAACATCTCTGCTGCCTCTCTCATTAGTTTGACTGTCCCGCACGGTAATATATTGCTTGTCATTGGGTTGTCTAATGGTTGATGCTAATTGACCTCCTTTCCCCCTTTCTTCTGCACAAATGAAAAGATTTCCTCAGTCCTGTGATGGAGCATGTCACAATCTGATCCGACAAATTAAAAAGCTCTCTGCTGTCACACTGTCATCATTCGAAGCTCTTGCCTCATCAGCTATAATGATCATTTTTCTTCACTGGAACCGCTGCAGTGCACTGCCAAACACAATACTTAAGGGGGCTCGCTGCTGCAGATGCACGGTGTGTGTATGTGTGTGACATCTGATTGTCTGTCATCTGTGAAATCTTCAGTACTGTTAATCTTGAACTGTACTTCAACCTATAGATTAGGATCATTTTTTTCTATCAAGACAGACGTTTCATTTCATGCTTAGCTAATGATTGGAATCCATTTTTTTTGTCTTTTTAAATTTCCAAGCAAATTTAATGTGTGCATACATTTTGAGTTCTGCCTATATGTGGGAAAATACGGAACATCAATTATTCATTGCAACTTCAAATTTACACTACATTATATATTATTTAAAGGCTTAAAAACATTACCAGTGTAACCTCTTCTTTAACAGATTAGATTATTTACAGTTTGTCACATTTACTGGCCTCACTCTGTCAAACTGTAAAAGGATAGCCTTCAACCAAAAAAAGGCTTAAATTTATTAAAAATGCACACACCATGCACATAACGGTGGCATTAGTTTTTCCCATTCTGATAGAAATCTGAATTCACATTTGGAACAGACCAATATCTTTTCTGAGCAGATTTTTTTTTCTTTTTGTTGAACTTGAGTCATGTGCATGCCGTTCTGAGAAGCCATTGGCCTGAACATGATAGCAACATGAGAGCTCGGCCACCGCACATTATTGGCTGCAGAGTGATGATGACGCTCATTACTTGCAATCAGCTGCCCCATCTGTGGCCGAAACAGAAATTGAGTATGGCATTTTACCTGCTGACTTTGTGTGTATAACTTTATAATTTATGCGGTGTACCCATACTATTGACAAAAATGCAGCACATTGATCAAAGCGAGCCATTCAGGAGGTTGGACAGGGCCACGAAGACAGGGCCTGTAACACTAATGATCTTCAAACGCTCGTCTATTTCACTGGGAGCTTTGCGCAACTCCCTAGCAAGTCCCCTGTCCTCCCCCTGGAGGTAATTGTGCCTGGCTGGTTAGGTGACAGGTGTCAAGTGGCCCCTCCTCAACTGATTCATCATACTAAGCAGAGAGGAAAAGCTGATCTCAGTCGCTCCTTCCCTCTCCCTCTATCTCTATCTGTGTTTGTATTTTTCTGCTTGTCTGTCTCTTTCTTGTATCCTCATACAACTATTTTGCCATTACTTCAGAGTTCCCCCATCACATGTTAACTATGTGTGATGGCAGTGTTTAGGATGCAGTATGCAAACAGATCTTGGTCAACAGCTTGGTTCATGCTGCCAGATGACAAACTGTTCATGTTATACCATGTGCTTATTGAGCACAAATTGATATATGGTGTGTATGTACATGTAAATGTTTGTATAATGGAGAGAGTAGGGCTGCAGCAAATGATTAATTTTGTTATGGTTTAAACTGCCAATTAGATTCTTGAGTGAAAAATGCCCATCAGAATTTTCTAAAGCCCAAAGTGGTTTGCTTTTTGTGCCCATATAACAGTCTGAAACAGTTTATTAATAAGTAAGACACAGAAAAGCAACAAATCCTCAGAACTCGTCATAATCAAGTAATCGATTAATCATTTATCAAAGTTGCAGATAATTTTTTTTGTTGATCAACTAATTACTCCACTAATTGGCAAATAATTTTGCTCTAAACAAGCGAGACAAAGTTTCAGTGCACATTAGATATCAGATGTTTGTGCACTTGAATCTTACTATTCAATATTATGGCTTCCTTTTCCTATTTTTCATTCATCACTTAACATTATCACTTTCAGTTATTTTTCCGATAAATGACCCATGGCAAGTTTCCAGATACAGAGGTGACATCTATAAATTGCCTATAGTCCAATCAACACCTGAAAACCCAAATATATTTAATTTACAATGATTTAAAACCGAGAAAAGCAACAAATTCTCACATTTGAGATGCTGAAACTTGCAACCTAACTACCTTTTTTTGGTCAGTTAACTAATTGAATATTTAACTTATTGATTTAGCGCTCACTAAAATCTAACACAAAACGGCTTTGAAGAGGTGCCCGTCTCTCTGTGCAAAATAACTGGTTCGAGTTTGCAGAGGTACAGAGGTACTGACAAGCAGGTTAGCACACTGGCCAAAAATGCTGCAGCCCAGCAGTGAAGATGTGCAGAGGAAAATACAGTCTACATTGTGTGTGCGTGCGTGCGTGCGTGCGTGCGTGCGTGCGTGCGTGCGTGCGTGCGTGCGTTCATGTGTGCATGTGTGCACGTGTGTACATGTGTGTAAGAGAAACAGAGAGAGAGCGAGAGAGAGATAGAGAGAGAGACCACACCCTCACCGTGCCCGCCTGTCTAAGCAGAATCCCATAGGGACCTGCCATACACACGCTCTCTCACACACACCCCAGTCATTAATTCCTGCTTTGCATCTCCACACCATGTAATATTTATGGGTCACCGCAGCTTTGTATTCACAAATGGAAACACCAAGAGAAAAAAGGGAGAAGACACGATACCTCAATCAATCCTATGAATAAGGTTCAGATTGTCACATCATGGCTTTTTTTTTTCTCCACTGAGCCAGTGCTTAGGCAGCATTCTTTTCTTTGACCTCTAAACAAGTGTTTTGTATGACGGATTGTCAGACACAACCTTTGAGATGGAGTCATATTTAACTCCCTTAGAGTTAAAAAAAAAAAGCTCAAGGCAAAGGTATTATGAACGTGACTGAAAATTTCATAGCTGCAGAATCTGAAGAACAACAAAACTGCATTAGTCAGTAAAAACGAATGCAGACTTCATACATTTTTGCCAGATATGACACTAGAGTATAAACGGCGTACAGCACTCTACAGTACAAACATTTGCTGCTACTCAGAATCTCCGCACTAATCAAGGGAAGTCTTTGGTGCATTTTCCCCTGTCTACATCTGACAGATCATAATTGGGGGCCTTTTTTCCACTTCCTAAGATGTTCCCTGAAACCTGCGATGCAGCAGTGGGAGCCATACCCTCGCTGCCTTTCAAATCAACAGTGGTGTCAAAACAGAGCCCTGAGGAACCCCCAGTAGAGCATGGCTCACCAGACCCCTGTAGAGATTTGAAGACCACTTTGGAACTCTAATCCACTCAAAATGTGCTGATAATTTTCCTTGCCAGGACACTCTCTGCCTGGTGTCACAAGAGTGGCCTCCCGGGAGCAGATCAGCCAATGATAACAAAGTAGCCAGATGTCTGGCGCTGGCAGAGTCCCAGAAGCCAGACAGCGGCACGCAGCAGCATCCGCTGTGGGCCACAGATCAAAGATACCTGAGAATTACTTATGGGCACAAAATATGTGTTGCTTACTCTACAGTTCCCATTAATAACAATCTGGGAGAATTTGTATTTCTAATTAACTCTTTTCTTTCGGCATACAAAGTGCTGTAGGTTGTCTTCGGCTGCAGCAGCAATTTTTCCGTTGCAACTGCGAGTCGACAACAGGAAGTCGGATGCAGCACTGTCTGAAGGAGCCAGATCAGCTTTAAATGCGGTTCTGAGGCTCAGAACACCCCCTGACTTGCCTCAATAAACAAACAAACAGTGTGAGAGTCAGCGTATTTAGATTTAATCATGCTGCATGGTACCTCCTTAGACTGGCCCTTGATGCATACCTCGAAAGCATTGATTCAACTGTAAGGTGTAACAACACCAGAGAGGACCAGGCCAGTTACACCAGCATATCCAGTTCACTTACAACATGTAGCCAGCAAGTATCTGAATTGCGTTGATTTACACTTTCTACAAGATTTGCAGCCTTGGCTTGTTTTTCACCATGGTTGTTTGTGTTAGTCAGACTGACATTAAGAAGCATTACAGCTCCATGTTGTTTTCTCCTGCAGGCCCTGCACTTCTTTTAGAGTCCTCCATTTATTCCATCTTATGTGTTATGTTTAATACACAAATATTTAGAGTAGACCCCTGACTTTGAACTGAGAAGAATAGTTAAGCTTTCTCTGCCTAGGGAAGGCGTTTCTTGCTTTTTTTTCATCTTTATGGGGGAAGAGGCGTATTTCATCTCGCACACATTTGTGCATATTTTGTCAGGCTCACTGTGTTCTAGTGCACTTAAAAGTCATTGTTCAGTGGATGGGTGATATGCATCCCATGCAATGTGTGTGTGCACTGTATTGAATTAATTATTAAGTATAGAAAGTGTTGCTTCGTGTCCATTTTTGATGGAGAATCCCCCCCCTTATTTTCCACCACCCCTTCCCCCAATTATGTATATTACCTTTACTAGTGCATGGTTCATGCAAATTCTCATTTGCATCGCTCTCTTGAATGTGCTATCTGCTGGCTGGAATCCCTTAAAGCCTATAGTCAACACTGCCCTTCATCAGATCTTGGTTGTGACCTTTTCTCTTTTTATCTGTTATTCTACTATGACTCACTGTTTGAAGTGCACAGATGAACAACCAACAAAAAAGAGAATTTTCTATAGAGCCATATTGAGGTTTCATTGTTTTTGGCTCTTAATGGACACATGTATTTCTTTTCTGTCTTGCTTTCCTACGGTATTCACCTTTTTCATACTTGTGTTCACTGTAAATTCACATTTTTGAGGATGCTAAATAAGCCCTAACATGAGTCTGTCTCTGTTTCATTGAAGCTGAACCTTACTGTGTCGGCTAAAATATTCTGACATTTAATAAGTGAACCCAAATATTCATCTGTTGTTATTAAATGAGCCCTTTCTGTTCATATTAAACTTTTCACAGAGAAGTTGTTGAAGAGAAAGACAGCTTTTCTGAGTGTACTTAAAGTCCTGCACCAACAGTCCCAGAACCTCTCAGGGTTACGCTGGGTCATTTTTTTTTATGTCGTTTACTTGAAAATGTATCTTTAAAACGAGGCTTAAAACTGCCTTAGTGAGATCCTGTCTCCCAGCTCCGGCAGCTCATCACTCCTAAAACAGCCGCTCTCGTCCACCCCGGCCCCGACCGTTATTAATGTGCGCTGAATAATTTAACAGGGTAAAATTACCATGCTCTTTTGAAAAGATTTTTGCCTACACAATTAAAGAGCATTATAGTGATTTTTAGTTGAACAAAAATTATGACTGTTTTCCCTCCTCTCTGCCACACTTTCCAGCTTCTTTGTTAAGAGCCTTTGGGCGAGCAGAGTTGTGAAGGGCCCTCTTTTCCTGCTTAGGTCTGACTGCAAGGAGAGGTTGTGCTCCAGCTTTGACCTATACCGTGATGAGCAGCTAATGGATAATGGATGAAGTGAGTATATGTTCAACTTCCGCTAAAAAGATCCTCATAATGGTCTGCTGGTCCCACAAAACATGAGCTATATTTGGACTGTTAAGAAGTACAGGCTCGGTCAGGTGGTGTTAAAGACGCCTGGCTTGAAATAGTTGCTTATGCTTGAGGTGGATTATATTTAATTTCAGTTTTTCAGAGTTTACCACTGAATCAGTCTGCTAAATCAAAAAGATTAGAAAGAAAAGAAAAAGGATAGTAATCTTTTATTTTCTGAAAGTTTGTTGGTTAACAGTGCCCTATTATGTTGCTGTTATACAATATCAGCATCAGCAGGCGCGTTTGCCAGGCCTTCACTCTTATTCCATGCGGACAACTGTCCACATCTCAACCACAGGCCAACAATTGGCAGTAATTGGCACGTTGCCTTGGCTGTCCTGGGAGAGATCTGAGAGCGCATACGGCCACGGACAGGCTGCCCTTTCCACCAATTAGAGAGTTGTCTCCTCGTGGGGCGGGGGCTGGGGGAGGTCTACCTCACTGCTACCTTGTCTCTTGATCAAAATGATTTGTGGAGATCCTTTTTCTTTTCACTCCTCTCTTCGTCTTGCCAGCCTCTCTCTCACCACTGAGATACTACTGTGTGTGAACTACTAGTGAGAGTCTTCAGTCAAAGACCCCAACCAGCGACTGACAGCCTTACAGTAGCAGTCAGTGGGACATTCACATTAGAGGTTCTCTGACAGTCAGGCTGTGCTAGACAGGCCTCCCAATGAAAATGCTCCACACAGCTCTTTGCTGCTGGTTTTCTAATACATTACTTACTGGCCCTCTCCTCTATATGAACTTTATTTTTTCCATCAGTGGATGTGGTGCAGAATTGGGCTAGGCAGAAGCTGAAGTTTCTACCAAATAGCTGAACTTGAGTCTTTTTTTATTCACTTTTTCTCTTGTTACTGGTGTATTGGCTTTTTGTTGTTGTGTCTCCAGGCATCAGCACTGTGTTACAGCTGCATGGCTTTATTATGATGGCTTTGACGCAATGATAGCGAAGTGTCTCATGTGGTTAGAAATGTGCAGGCCACGCAAGGTACCAAGGGACCGCAGTGCAAAGGATCACAGGCCTCAGTGCATGCTGCTAACACTACCCAGTTTATGCCACAGGGAACACTGCGGAACCAACACCCAGCCCCCTTATTTTCTCCCCTCTCGGTCTCTCTTGTCCTCAAAGCCTATGTCTCTCCGCATTTCACTTCAGTAAATATGAGGAGGCGAAGAGATGCTTCCTATACTCAGAAATATGTGTCAGGCTACTGGGTTATGTTGTGTTGCAATGTGAATGTAGAAGGCAACAAAGCAAGTGCGCACAGAGAGGGAGAGAAAGAAACAGCCTTACTTATTCTCTTTAATCCATCGTGAGATATTCAGAACTAGGTTAAGTTATACCTCACATTACCCAACACTTAGCCCTTTTCAGCATGTAACAAGACCACTGTTTACACATATGGGGCTAGTTGTGCCATGTTTTTTATTCCGGTCAACAATTAGCACAGGTAAATCCTCTCCTTCGCCACAGGTTGACAGGCTCACAGTAAAGCAGCTTTATTTCTCTGCAAGGACCTTCATGAGGGGGGCCTATAATATGCTGTCTGGCCCCGGGGCCTGTGGGAGTGTGGTTGGATTATTATGTTAATGCATGTGCCTCCTGCCCTCTCCCCAGTCCCAGCTGGCCTCCCTGTCGTTAGGAAGTGCTTTGCTCTGACAGAGGAGTAATATGCTCCGTGATTGAGGGGCCAAAAGATCGAGCTCTAGAAGAGAGGGGCCACCACTGATAAGCATATGATAAAAGTGCCATTGTACGTGAATGCCTCAGAGACATGGAGGATGACTTAGCAATTCCTATGGATTTCAGTGGGAGGGTGGATATGTATAAGAGCTGTGTGGTCCTTTTTGTGTGGCTGGATTTAATTGCCCATAGCATTATATCTCATGCCATGTATTTTATTGTACTTTTATTGCATGGACTCTTTCATTATGTGCCCATGACACATCCACCTCTAAATGTGATGACTCCCACTGAACAAGCAAGGTGTGATGCTTTTAATCACCCTGTAGGAATCAATATGAAACTAGGAAAGGATTTTGTTTAATGTAGTTCATAATGTAAATAAAGCAATTAGGTGAGTTGTAATTTTAAGTGCTGTCAGTGAAAACATTCAGTCAAACCCATACCGTGCCATATCAGAAATGTAGCAGCAGAACATCTTCAGTGGTTGTTTGTGAGTCATTTAGGTGTAGTAATGCTTAACAGTCTTACGATTAATTAATGGAGAGTTGGTAAAGCCATTGTAACTCCATCAGAAAAAAGGATGACACTGTTCTGCCAGATGGCATTACCCTGCAGATCTATGTCACACACTCTCATTTAATCAACTTGACAGGAAAGTAAAAAGGGTGAAGAAAAAAAAAACAAAACAACTAAACTTCTTGTGACTTGTCGAGAAAGAGAAACGCCAGTTGCACTGCTTTGGATCCTGCACATAATTGTGTAAATATGTCAGCCAAACAGAGGAAGATCTCTCCTTTTAAACACTTGTCTTTTTCATCTCACCTCCTCAGGAGTGCTCGGATAGCTACATATTAGCTTTGTGCGGGCCCATTCACAAAGTGTGTGGAGTGTTTGTGTTTTGTAGGGGGTTTGTTTTGTTTGCTTTTTAATCAAGTTCAATTTCATCTCCATCAATACAGTCTCTTTCCACACCCCTCTTTCTCACGTCTGCCCAGATTATAATGTGTCTCTTTTTTTCTGAGGAGCCTTCTCTGTTGTTATTGTTTGTTTCCTTTTATGAGGCCCCAGCTGTAACGAGAGGAATGGTATCTGTGGGTAATTGGTGGATAAATACTTTACTGTGACTAAACGTCAGAGCAAGGGAGGTTGTAACACAAGCAGGTTGTTGTGCTGCTTTTGAGGTGAAAGCAAAGAAAGGCAAAGACTAAATGGAGAGGCTCTTTTAGATGTATTTTTACCAGATTTTCTTTCAGATCATCAGACAAAATATTTGGAATCTTAGTTTCCCTGGCTTCTCTGTCTGGGTGGACTTATTTTAAAAGTTAACAACAGTAGCACCATGTTCACGATTAGAAGATGTGAGCAAATCGAGCTTTGTTGACTGAACTGAAATAATTAGACAATTAGTCAGTCGTTTAACGAAAAATTGTCATCTTGCAGTGATATAAAACAGGGAACTTTGACAAATCCTCACAACTGCATGGCTGGAAACAGCAATTTTTTGGCAGTGACTTAAATGATTAATTGATCAATTTTAAATTGATTTGGTTTTTTGGAGACATCTGACAGCACCCCTTTGGGCTTTAGGAAACTGATGGGAACTTTCACTATTTTTTTAATAGTTTTATAGACCAAACATTAATCAAGAAAATAAATATGAGGTTAATTTAAAAAAAAACAACAACAAATTAATCCCACTGGTATACAGTTAACAAAATGTCCCCTGATATCCAACATAAAATCAAACTTGTCCAGTATAACAGGGACTTGCTAAACAAGAGAAGAGACAAAGTGCAGAAGTTTGTTCATCTGGTTCCCAAAATACCCAATATTCTATGTTTCACTGTGTCACTTTTTTATCATTAATGTTTTCTCCAAGTTTTTTGACCAAAGGCTATAAATGCAATAAATCCAAAAAAACTTCAGACTGCTGAAGAACAACCAGTTAAAATCTGTGTTTATGTAAAGTGATATTCAGTCAGTGGCATGCTTTTACTGCTGATACTTTACTGAGCCCACTGAGGCACAATTATGCTGCCTTCACTTTTCACTCATATCCATTTACTGCCTTCTGAGATTCTCCAGTTGTCATGTAAAATGTTGTTTTTATGAGCTGGCGACTTTTCACTCAAGTTTGGCAAAAGTGGAACAGGGGCACTTTGATTGTTACCCTCTCCTTTGTTGTTTGTTAAAGGCCTTGAGGTTTGGCAGCCATTGTCTTTATAAACTCAAAGCTGTGTTAAATGCAGCCCCAGCCCAGCTAATGAGGGGGAGCCTTCAAAACCTCCATGAGATGATGCTGTCAAATGGGTGACATAAAAACGTTGCCTGTAATCCCCCTGTGCAGACCCAGGGTGTAAATATGCCAGCTCCACCATTTTCACAGCGTTTACTCCCAGTTCAAACAATCCCTCTCCCTCTTCTCCCCCCTCCCTCGAAACACTGACAGCTTCGTGATATTCTCCGCCAGCATCCTTGGCTGCCTGCGACCAATGAAACATCCAGGAACAGCTCTGATAATCTCCTTCATCCACAATGTGGGTAAGACACCTCTCTCTCTTTTTCTTTGTTTCTGTGGACTGAAAGTTGTGCCACTCACACAATGTTTTACCGAGCATGCTCAGAATCTGGGTGTGATCTTTGGAAATTAATTCAGTGATTTCTGAGCTATGGATTGGTGCTGTTTGTTTGTATGATCGTATGTTTGTTCATATGCAGTCTTAGATACTGATGGTTGACTTAAAGGTGAAATAAAAAGAAGCTCTGCCAATCTGTTCTCACATAACAGAAGTAGTCAGTGGCCAAGTTTATTAAGTATATTGACCATGTGCAGCCCTAATTGGAAAAATTTCAAAGAAGAAGTATCCTCAAAAGGACAAATGCCTAAAATATTTGTTGCTACAGCAGAACTTCCAGAAGTTTTGGTTTGTTCTATATGCAAATGCCTTTCCAGATGAAAATTCTCAGTATGAAATATTGAAATTGTTTTTGAAGTAAATGGAATTTAAATGGATGGATTTTAAACAATTGCTTTCACATAATCACTCAGTACGCATGATCACAGTGGAATTAAAATGAGTGGAGCAGTTCATGTTTTCCTCTGTCAGTCTTTAGCACCACCCAAGCACAAGGCACATACTTGCCTTCACACTATTTAACTGTCCTTGTAGACATGACCCACACAACCCACACATGTTCTTCATCTATCCCTTGTCTCTGTCTAGTTTGGCTGCTCATCACGCAGTAATCCATACTGTGGCTTCTCATTTGCAGGCTCCATGTTTTGTGTGGTCCCTCTTTTGCTTCCCATGGATCTCTCTGCAGGGAGCTGAGCTGACAGACTTGTCTGATTGATGTATTGGGGGGCGTCTCGTCAGCTATTGTTTTCCTCGCAAGCGTTCAGTGGCTTCACTCACCAGCGTTATCTGTCCCTCCTCTGTGGATACAGATGTGTCAGATTCACTGCACTGCAGGGAGAAATGGGTCACATGTCGACCTAAGAATTTCCGTAGCGTATGAATAGTGACTGA
Source organism: Toxotes lorentzi (assembly GCA_037833715.1). Classification (NCBI taxonomy): domain Eukaryota; kingdom Metazoa; phylum Chordata; class Actinopteri; family Toxotidae; genus Toxotes; species Toxotes lorentzi. Next base: position 7,467,704 of record JBBMJY010000020.1, read on the forward strand.
AGCACAGTTTACTTTTCTTTTGTCTGATGTGAAGATTTTTAGAGTTAAATTGTGATGTGCTGTAAATTTGTTCGGTTGAGTTTTAGCAGCTGCACAACTTTGCCCTGTGCAACTTTCCTGCGGAGGACTTTTCCCACTTCCATATCAAAACAGTCATGACTCCATACAAGTAGAGTATTCACCTTAAGACCATGAATAGTTTTCTTCTAGTTTGAGTGTGTACCAGAAAACTTTCCCACAGAACTTTCCTGGATGTCAGTGTTCGCTCCCTCGTCTACTCCTGCACCCTTTGATAATCCTGCCCAAAACTCCTTAAATCCACAAGAGAATTCTCGAAAACCTCCTCTCTGGCAATAGAAGTGTTACTACCCACCCGCCCACCTGGTGTGTGGTCAGAGGTAGAGGGGAAAACCAAGCCAGGCATGTGGACAGTGGGCGCTTGCACCGTCCCTCATAGCATCACAAACCAGGCCGACACTTCCCCCAGTAATGAGCAGGGGCCCAGACTATGGGGTCAATTATTCATGCCCAGTCAGCTGGGAGAGATGGAGCAAGAGAGGAGGGGTGTTGAAGCCTCATTGAATCCTACAATTCTACCACACTTCGCAGTGATTTTTTTTATTTTATTTTATTTTTTTGTTGCAGTGCTGCCTCCATCCACATAAATCCAAGCTCAAGTCTGGTCTGGATGGATGGAGTATAACTTTAAAAGGCATATATGAGTTGCCACTCACTCCAGTGGCCATCCTGCAGCAGCAGCCTGGGCTACTCAACCATTCTCTGTCCTCACAATTACTGTGTTGAAAGGACAGACATTGATCGTCAACACACTACAGCTGTATCCAAGTACTGACATTATGCATACAGTGGACTATGTTGGGTCAGTTATCAAAGAGAATTAATCAGCGTGGGGAGCCTCGGTATCAAGTATTGGTCCTGTCTGTTTGTGCTGCACATAGATTATGTTACTGAATTAGCATTGTAGATGCTTCTGTAGGTGTAGTCTCTGCTGAAAAAAGTAAGGAGGTCAAACACAAAAGGGAAATGCCTCTTAATACTCAAGATCTTTCTCAAGAGCAGAAGCATCACGGGGGATGGTAATGGCAACTTTCTCATTTTTGTCAGAAACAAATGAGCCCTTCATCACTGGAAACACAACATAGAAGGATCAAACCTATTGAGATGCTCCCCTTCACTTCCATTTAAGACAGGACTGAAGACAATGATGGAGCAACTCATGGGAATGACTCCTCCTTTCAAGGCCATTTCGCCATGGCAGAAAAATTTCCATGCCTCCATGTTTAGTGGCAATATCTCTGACATCGGGATAATCCATTTAGGTGACAGATTGCTGAGCTTTTCACTCACAAGTTGCATATGAGTCTGCATTTTAATAGTTCACAAGCTCAAGGGGAAAGAATAAATCAAGCACTTACATACTGTGTCTACATGAGTGATCAGAGTATGTGCAATGAAAATATACTAAGCATGTTTTGATCATCAAATACTCAACTACATGTGTGTATAAGGTGGCTTTGGTCAGTTTAAATTACTGTTAGTTACTGTACAATGAACTGTAGAGGTGGCAAATTTTCATGGTGGAAGAAAAGCATCATACATGGTTCAATTGAGCTCACATGCTCTTTATAGTTTTGTTGATTTTCTGTCCACATAATTAACTAATGAGGAAGATCAACAATTACAGCCAGATGACAGTGAAAAACAAATGCACATTCATCAGAGTAGTACGATACAGTTCTTAAAGCAATTAAATTCTATCTACCGTACATAGAAGATACATAAAATTATGTTATTTTTATTGATTTGTGCCATTCAAAATAAAGCTGTCATAAAATGCTTAGGGAAGGATGTTATTTTTGTCATTATTTTGTCATTTTCTTTTTAAGTGTATGTCTGTGATATCATTCTTGCTGATCTCATCAAGAAGAATAGATTTTTAATATTAACCGATCATCTCAAACTGGTGTGGAGCAGTAGACCGTGGTGAATTGTGGGATACATATCACTTGGAAATATGGACCTAGCATAGGTTGAGAGTGAGCTGCGTGTTGGCATCATTCAGACCTTGTGAACACACATTTGAGTGCTCAGAACCACAAATCCGGAATACTACAACAGCGTTTGTGGAGTTTCTAAGGACTCTTTAATTATTTTATTTTTTTGGTAACTTGTCACTGTTGGAAAATATCGCATGTGACATATATTCAAAATGACCATGGCGACTGACCAAATCTTTCTAGCCTACAGAGTATTTTATACTCACAAAAAAGATTTTGTTTGGAGTATGACTTTAAATGAACTACAATGGCAGTTTTTGTGTAACATCTGTTTAAAAATGATATTATAACCGAGTCACAATTGCCCATGAATATTTTATGCATAAAGGTTGAGTAGATAAGATTCTTGGTGCATTCATTTACGAATGCATAATAATGGACCAAATCAAATCATGCAATAAAAATAAGCATTACAGTACCTCCCTATTAAAACAGGGTTCCCTTGCAACTTAATAGTATTGTATATCTCTCTGTTCATACTGGAGGGCATGCTGTGTACGTTCCGCTGCAAGTGACTGAGACTATGGAGAGACATCTATCAAAATCGCATAATGGCCACCATCAAGATGCACCATGAAGTAAAAACACATGGAAAGAAGATTCCCCTCTTTATTAGCTGTCATCATTCCCATGAATATATGTGCAAATAAATGGCTAGTATCACACAGGGAGCAAATGTGTCCCCAATGAAGCCTTGGAAATGGGAGGGTGGAGGGAGGTGAGGCAGTGTGTGTGTGTGTGTGTGTGTGTGTGTGTGTGTGTGTGTGTGTGTGTGTGTGTTTGTGTGTGTGTGTTTGAGGGAGAAAGAGAGAAAGAAACAGGATGGTGGGGGGTTCATGGATGAAAAATCATCACCAGTCCAAATGCAGATATTGTGGCGGCCTCACACTCTTGCCAGTGTCACCCTCCATTCGTCACTGTCCGCAAGCCTGCCTCTCATTAAGTGGCCCCGCTCTGGCGACAACTTAATTTCCTTAAGAGGACCAGACACCTGATTCAATTGTGTGCCCATTACAGATTTGTTTTCCCTGTCTACGCCTTGCTGGGACCGCATGGCTCTGAACAGAAATACACCCTTGCTATATTAAATGTTGTGGACATAATTCCCAGACATATGATTCATGTCTGCCTCCCAGTATCCATCCCTCACAATGCCCTTAGCTCAAATAGTGGTGTAGCTCCAGTCAGCTGGAATGGTCCAGCTCTGTGTCTGCTGCTGGAGATATTATATCACCAGTGTTGTCTTTTATTTTATATGTTCAGATAGCTCTTCTGATAGTGCTTCATGGCTTGAATGAACAGTTTACCTCTCAAACTGTTCTATGTTAAAAGGAGGCCTTCTAATTTTTTATTTTTATTTTATTAGATTTTTCTTAACCACTCAGATCAGATTTTTGTGTTTTGAACACATAGACATGTTTAAGATACTTTTTCCTCACCTGATTATTAAGCTCGCTGGTTTGTTATCACGTCATCACAAGACCCAGGGCTCTTCAATAATTCAGAACCACTTTTGAACCATTTCAACATGACTGCTCCTCAGTCCTCTGTCTTTGAAGATCAGACAGTGTAAGATGTTTTTATCTGTACGTCAGCACAGGTGAGACTTCCATTGTCCATTTGACTGCTGGTCTCCATAGCTTACCTCTCACCTACACCTGTCAGTCAAACAGCTTTTCCTCTTGTACAGGGTTTAACTGATTGTTGCTGTAATTTTTCTGTCATGGCTTTTATCCGTAAGGTATGAGTATGTTTGATACCAGGTGCTCACCCAAAACCACACAAAAGCCTTGTGCGTTCATTTATTTATAGTTTTCATGCTTTTTTTTTTTTTTTTTTTTTTTTTTTCCAAACACCCTTTCAACCCTCCAAAAACGTACCCTTTGAGGAGTCCTTTTTGATTTTCTTTGCCTTTCCCCTTCGAATTTTCCGTC
>JBBMJY010000020.1:7475989-7496656 GCA_037833715.1 Toxotes lorentzi
AACAAGGAAAAAGTCAAGAAAATGGGTCCACACAGCCTTTGCCCCACCCTCTACATTTCCCCACTTCAACCCCTTTTCCCTGTTCCCCCCCACCCCCCCCCCCCCCCCCCCCCCGTAAAAACCATAGCGCCACGGCTTTTTGTGGTGAATGGAATTAAATAAATGAACCGGATCCCATCTGCTGTGTAATAACAATTTGATAAGCTGTGTGGATTGAGAAAGCAGGCAATCGAAACAGACCCGGGTGTTCTCTTATGTGACAATGTGGAAGATGTGCGCAATATGTCCAATTTGTGGCTTTGCCGCTGCGGTGAGGGCAGAGGGACGCGGTGCAATGGCGCCACTTGGTGGCCTGTGCCACCCTGTGCAGCTGTGCAACCCTGCTCAGAGGTTAATAAGCAGTATGAGTGTAGGAATATGATGAAGTAGGCTCAAGTAGGTCTACTGCACTTCAGTATTCTTTTAATTCATGGTACTTTATACTACAGCTACAGCTAAATACTTGCTACTTAATTATAATACATACAAACTTGTGACCGGTTTATAAAACACAATGTATTATTATACATTGGACTGTACTGTAATATGCAAAATCTCCAACTCAGCAATAGCAATAATAATGTAATGTAGTATAATATTACTACATTACATTATTATGTAATGTAGTATCAAAAGCTGTTTAGTATATTTTAGATGACACTGGCTTAAAGGACTACTGCTGCACTGGGGTCCAATGTGTGGACCGTGGAACATCAAGAGCCCTCAAGGGTCTACAGAAGGTCTTGAGCAAAATAAATGTTAGTTTCTTCAAAAATACTGGGATCATGTGAAGTTGGCACTGTCTGTTAAGAGGTTTTCTTCTTCGTCCCTGAAAAAGGACTCTGACAGAGACTCTGTGCTCCAGGAATTTAATACTGCACTGCAGTAAAGCCGGGGGACGCAGGAGAGACAGATTAGAAACACACTGGTCAAAATTGAAGGAGCAGAGGCCAAGATATCCTGACTTTCAGTCCCGAGAACACAAAGTCCTACATTTCCCATGATGCAGTTATCTTTTGTCAGAGCCTGGTAAATGCTTCCACATCTTACACTAAGTGGACCTTTGAGTTTGTAACCCCTGCTTTGTTATACATTCACGTTTCACTCCTACCACCAAAATAAAGCCTGCACTGGTTCCTGTAACTACATTCCGGTCAATATGCTCTGAAACAATGTCTCTCATTGACGTCCTCCTGTCACAATAATGTGGGGAGGCAAACCAGAGAGCTAAGAAAATGAGTGAAAATGTAAATGCCCAAAGAGGCAATTCCTGCAAAGGCAAATGAAATCTCCAAATGCGGTAAACAAACATGACTGATGGAAGAGTGTGACTCATAAGTGAGGACAAAAAGACAAAGCAACGCAAAACTCCCCTCTGAGGTTTGAAGCAGTACATTTTTATTTATTTAGTGGTTGGTTTTAACATTCTTGTCACATCTGAAAGGCTTCTCTAACTCTTCTCAAGTTCTCTAGAGTGTGAGCTTAATAACATATTACAACTGATGATGAGAGAAACGACAAAATTAAAAAAACAAACACAAAAAAAAAATGTCCTAAAAGTCTCTTGAGGTTTGATTCCTGTTCTCTTCTTGAGAGACATCCCAACGAAAACGTCCTCTTTCAAAAGGAATGAGACACAAAGAAAGACAACTAATCATCGTGGAACAACGCAAACTTGCCTCCGTGTTGAACAGTGACAGAGCAGTAACTAGTCAGACATGTTTGAAGCATATGGTCAAACAACAGTTAAGTACAAGTCAGTAACTATTGTGACTAATATAACTATTTATACCATCCGTGCAGGATGAATCCATATATACATGCTTTCAAGACCTTGTCGCTTTCAGTTATAAAAATAAAGTTTGGTCTTTCCTCTTTTCCGGTTCTGTTCCATTTCATGGCTTTCTGTTCGAACGTTAAGACGTGTCTACATTTGGTCTTCCTCCGTCCTTTTCCTCCACAGCTCTCCTCACGTGCCTGCCAGTGTTTCAGAGACTACCTCAGGAGCTGTGATCACACAAGTGCAGCCCCCTTAAGTTTAAGTACATGAAAGCCCATTTCAAAAAGAAACTGATGCAGCATTTAGTCAAAAAAAAGGTGATTATATCAGCGAGGTTAAAAAGGAAAAGTTCACAAAGTTTATTTGAACAAGACCCAGCATATTTTTTGTTAATCAAACGACACATTTAATGTAAACTGTCAGGAGAAGTGTTTAGCTTAGAAGAGGCACGTAGCTTTCCTGTGTGGTAATGTTTTGGCCCTTTGTCGTTCCACTGACAGAAGATTCCCAAACAGCTGCTGTCAGTTCAAACCTGTTACACCTGCTGCTGCGTAAAGTTGAGATTGACACTCGCTAGCGTCCACGTTTCTGTGACGCCACTGATGCATCGTTGCCAGTTTCAGTTTTAGCTCCGATTGGCTGAAACATGACTAAAAGCATTACAGGGCTGCACAGCACAGTAACACGGTGTGATGACTGTTTTCTGTCCACCATCGTCGCTGTGATATTTTGGAGTTAGATCTCTTCCAGTTAATATTTTCTAATGTGTAAAGCAGAATAGCTGTTACACCAAAAGTGACCATGCATCCAAGCACACATTACTCCTCATAGTATGCCCATCCTTGTCTTTCCTGCTCACACATTAACACAAGTGATTTACCACAGAGGGAATGTTTTCCCTGTAACAGCGCAGCACAGAGTTAAGAGTAGAATTGATGTTAAAGTTTGAAATAATCCACATATTTGGGAAATTAATATACAGCCAATGTGACTGAAACTGATGTGTAATTGAAGCCTAGCTTCACAAAGCCTGATGGCTCTCTGCTTTATTTCTGGGGATGATAAGTTAAGAGTTAGAAAACGTGCACACACAGTCCTTGGGTTCTCTCTGAAAGCAGTGCCTCGATAAAAGTGAAGTAAAATGAAGGGGAAGAGAAAAGGAGGGGGTGAATATATCAAACTGACAAATCCTCAACAATCGTATATAAGGTCTGGATATACAGAAAAAATGAAGATGAACTGTTTCGAAATGATACTTGAGATGAACCCAAACACATTTTGTGTATCTGTGTGAGACTATGAGGGTTAAATCAAATTCTTCCTTCAAAAAAAAAAAAAAAAAAAAAAAAACAGTTTCCAGTCTGTTTCCTGTGGAGGCCACAATCCAGTTCTGATTCCCCCTTCCTCTTTCTCACACACACACACACACGCACACGCACACACACACATCCGTAGTCTACTGCAGCTTCATCCTTTTGCTAAAGGTATTTTACCGTGAGCAAACACGTACAAATCAGTCACCTGCATATGGATCTATATTTAAATACTGCAGTAAGTAAATACAGATATATACAGCAGCAGTGAGCAGTCTCTCTCTGAGTGGATAGCAGCGCCACCGCCTGGCTGGCTTCATAATGAAACTATACAAAATAAAATGTTAGATTCCAACAATATATTTGGTTCTTGAGCAAAAGGAGGAAAAGCCTTTGTACTTCAGTCCTGTTGTGCGGCATTGTTCCTTTTGTTTGCTTCCTTCATCTCTGCTGTGCGCTCGCTCCGTTCCTCCGTTATTTTTCCAATGAAAAGTTTCCATTCACTTCTTCATCCTTAGTGGCTCGCCCGTACAGTTATCCCCGGCGGACTGCGAGCAGAGAGAAGAGGAAGATGAGGAGAAGGGAGAACAAAAGACAGAAGAGAATACAGATGGTACAGATGGAAGGATCAAGAGAGATAAAGGAGGGAAGGAAGAGGCAACTATTAAGAAAGATGCAGAAAAAAAGAGCAACAGTCACACAAAGAGGAAGATTTCTAACGAGCAGAGCTTTACACTGAGAAATAAGATCGAGGAAGAGCGTAGTAAACGCCCTGAGTGGTCAATTAAAGGCTGAAGAATGATTGTGGTTTCTCATCGCTGCCCTGGGGAGCAGTCTTCTACACAAACGTAAACACACACCTCTTTGCCACAAAGGAAACTCATATCACGCCAGCTTTCACAAATTTGCTCAAGTACACACCGCTCAGCAGCGTGTCTTTTTGGATTCTGAATACATAGGGAGGGAGGAAACAAGAAAGGAAGAAATCCGGTGCAACTCAGAGGCGAAGTGAAAACAGAAAAAGAAGCAGTGTGTGAGGGGAGAAATCGACAGCAATGACTTGGCAGAGTCCTTGTACTGCAGGTAAACCCTCTTTATTCTTACACTGCGTCTTTCACCAGACCAGGGATTTGGAGCGGGTGCTGACTCCTTTCCTCCTGCTGGCTGCTGCTGTTGCGGCGTTTCGATGGCTTCGCTTGTGAGACTCAAGGTACAGCTGACAAAAACAAGCCAGAAAAAAAGATCATTTACAGAAGTTTTAAGCAACAAATCCGCACAATACACAGATGCATGCAAATGTTTTTTTGTGTATATTTTTTTTCCTTACATGAAGTTAAACCACTGGTTTTATTGGATATTAAGTGCTGAGCTCACTGACAAGCACAGTGCATTTCTCATACTACTTCATAATAAAAGTCAACGACTGTTTTGCCAGTTTAAATCTCTTATTGTGAAGCTGCTGAGGTGGGAAATGTTTGCGTTGCATTAGCAGACACCCTGTTCGTAATAATGCAAATATAAGTATTGCAGTACTTTAAAAAACAAAAGATGTGAGAAAGTTAAAAACCAATACCTTCTTGGCAAAGGCTCGTCCACACTGGTCACAAGCGTGGAGGGAGAAGTTCTTGGTAACCCTGACTTCAGTGGAGGACGTCGCTGTGCTGCTGCTCTCTGACTGGGAGTCGTGCCGTCGGGTGTGCGGTGGCTGGTTGCTGGGCAAGGCGGTGGAGGAGGAGGAGTTGCGTTGGTGTGTGTGTTTTTCACTGCGACGGGTCAGCGGCGGGCTGACGGAGCGATGCTGGTGGGTCTGCTGTCTCTCCTGCTTACGGGTGACAGGAGGGGAGGGGGTGAACGCTGGCGATGAGAGGTCCTGCTGCTTCCGAGTGACGGGGGCAGGGGGTGGGGCAGAGGACGAGGAGGAGGAGGTGGGGGTGGGAGCAGTTGTGGAGCCCTCTTGCTTGCGTGTGACGGGTGGTGACGGAGAGGAGGACGACGACGAAGAGGCGTGACGTCCGTTCACTTCCTCTTTGACGCTGCTGCTTGTCCTCTTGTTAGGGCTCGTATTGTTGAGCACTACCTCAGCAAGCCGCTTCACCGCCCTACTCTCCAGTTTGGGCATGATCTTCGCCAGGTATGCAGACGACTTCTTGTGGACGACTGTCACGTGGCGCAGGACGTCACGTTTGCGGCGCGACTCGTAGCGACAGAGAGGGCAGCGGTAAAACTTAATGAAGATGTCGTTGCCGTCTGTGTGCAGCTCAATGTGCTTTGTTAAGTTCTGCCGTGAGCTGAACTGTCGCTTGCACAGTTTGCAGAAGAGCTGCTTGAAGTCAAAGCCCACGGACAGTTTGGTCATTTTGGCGGCAGAGACGCCCCCACTGCACATGCCCCCGCGGGAAGACGATGAAGATAAGGACGACATCATCTTTGGGCTCGTCGGGGCTTCCTCCTCCTTCACCTTCATGGCGTTTTGCGGCACAGAAACACCTTTACCTGTCCCAGTGCTGTCGCTCGGGGACGGGGCGGGACTGCTGTCGATATCCTCCTCCTCGTCTTCGTCCGAGGGCTCCACTGCTTCCTCTTTCACTCGGATGTTGTTGCTCGGGCCTAAGTTGGTGTTGGTGCTGGTAGGAGTTGCTGCTGTAGTGGCAGCGGTCGCCGTAGCAGCAGACCTGTTACTTTTGATGCTGTATATTTTGTGGACAATACGCATGTGTCTCTTCAACATGAGCTGAAATACACAGATGAGATTAAAGATCAATTCAAACATCATCCTTTACATACATATAATTATACAATCACAATTTAAGTAAGCAAAGACTAGAAGACTCCAGCAGTGCAACAAGCCAACCTGAGAGCTGTAGTTCCTCTTGCAGAGCGTGCAGCGACATGAGGTCGGGTTCGCCTGCGGAGAGGCTGGGAGCTGACTCTGAGGTTTGGCTTGGTTTTGGTTTGAAGGTGCTGTTTTAGAGTTCACAGGGGCGGCCTTGGAGTTGTGGCCACGTGTCGGAGAGGTGTTGTTGCTCTTCCTGGGAGGCGTCACCTCCAGAGAGAAGGGCTGGCCGGGCCTCGGGGCAATGTTGGGTGTGTTGGTGTCCCTCCGCAGACCGCGGTGCACCTCGTCGAAGTGACGGCGCACGTTGGCTTTGGTAGCAAAGGTTTTGAGGCACACTGGGCAGGATTTTCCAGTAGGTGTGCTGAGAGTCCTCGGCCGACCTCCAGCATCAACAAGAATAATTATTATTTCAATGAATAATTTACTCCAAAAAACCAAAACTGGCATTGACTATTAGAACAAACAAAACAAAGCAGACAGTCCCATTTTTACAGGACAACTAACAGTAAATCATAATTGTAGACCTGACTCCAAACGTTGTGTACTGACTGTACTAAATGTCCTCGGTTAGACACTTACCTTTCACCATGGAGAGCAGGCTTGTGGGAACTGTTCTTGTCTCTGTGAACTTTCGGAGCTCCTCGAGTTTGGTCTGGTGCATTTTGCGGCAGTGGCGTCTGATGCTGCGGCGCGAGTTAAAGTCCTGACCACACAGACAACAGGAGATTGTCACGTCCTCAACCTGATGGCAAAGAGAGAAAAAAGAGATGACAAAGAGGCTGACTAACACAACAAACAAGGCAGCGTGGAAAATCAGATATTTGTGTGTTGATCAGCATTTGAAAATGAAACAGGCCTCAGCAATGATGGGTATTTCTCAAATCTGAAGATGTACAGATACTGATTTCCACATTATGCTAACTCCTGATGTGTCCAGTTACATACCCCACTAGTGGATCCCTCATCTTCAGGCTGAGGCTGCTCTTCTTTAGCTTCCTCCTCCGCCTCCCATCTCCTCTGTCCCTGGTTGTGTCCTGGGCTGTTGTGGCTCTCTGGCCCTCCTCGCTGGCTCACCTGGTTGTTGTCCACACCCTCCACTTGTTCTCCTTCCCATGCTACCGGACTCTCTCTGGCACTGTGAAGGACAGTGAAACATAATATCAGAGACAAACTTTTGCTAAAGTATACTAAAGTGAAGTCTACCCCATTTGTGTTACATTTTAAAAGTTATGACACATCTTACTCCACCAGCAAAGCACCGACCTGGGTGTGTGTGATGGATATCTAGCCAGCTCTTCTTCTGTGGTGAGGTACTGGAACACGGCCTTGGTAGTAGTCTGAATAGGCTCCAGGCGGACCACGTAGTCTGGTCGGTCGACTCTGGGATATATGGCGTCCAATAGATCCTTCATGGCTACACTCTGTCTGTCGTCACCCGACGAACCTAAAAAAAAAGACATAGTCCATAAAACATTTAATCATTTTAAATAAAAAATTTCAAAGGAATGCTTGAATATTGCAGGGCCTCTGAACCACCCACCGTGTACTTTGCACTTGGTTTGATTTTTTTCAAAACCCCAGTAAACAATGGTGCAGCTGGGGTTATGTGAACCTGCCATAACCGTTGTAGCTCCTTGGTACTTTACAAACATCCATCAGACTGTGCCTCCCGTGTTATCCCGATCATACAGTGCATGAACATTCATTTAGCTGTGAAGTCATAATTTGACAGTTGGACTGAGCACAAAAATGGACTGATGGCACGGTGGCCTAATTGTTAGCAAGATGATCTTTCTAACAAAATGACTAAATCCTTAACAGCCAAAACATGTGCAGCCAATGTTCCCTCTCAGACTGTCTCTGAGCGAGACACTGAACCACAGCCTGCCAACTTCCTGCGGCAAATTGTGCACAGGCATCAGACAAATGCCCAAAAGGCGACGTCAACCCACAGAGGTCAGTCAACCCGTTTCTTCTCCCTTTTTTTTTTGTTTTTGTGAAACATGTAAAAAGCCACCAAGGAAGGCAAAATGGAAAACTCTTTATACAGTTAGAATGTGGATGAGTTTGTGCAACTCCACTTCTGTACTGAACAGATGAGGGTCAAACATTTTATGTTTGTGCACTTTTGGTTTGGTACATGTTGTTTTTCCGCACAGAGCTATTTCTTTTACGGTCAATTAAATTATTTTCCTTTCTACAGCCTCCTTGTTGTGGATATTTCTCTTTTAGTAAATGTGTCCTTTATAGAATTCTTCACAACAGGAGATAAACAGATTTGAATTTTAGAGACCACAAATCATCACTGGAGGCCGTGAAAATCCTCTGTCAGAGCTGGATGGTGAAAAATTGAATGTTTCATAGAAAAAACATTTTGTTTATCCAGTAACCTCACAATTAATGCCCGGTGCCTCAGTGATGAAAAACAGACACCAATTAAGTAATTTATCAAAATAACAATACAGTACACTCTCAGCCACCAGTAATGGACTCTTGATTGAGAAAAATTAAGTCACTGATGCAATGAACAACTTAATTAAGACCACAAACAGATGAAGAGAACATTGTGCTGAAACAAAGTTTTTTTTTTTTTTCAACAGCGATCATTACAGTGGATAAAACTGAACAAACTATAATTGACCGTTTGTACTGAGATTGATTTGTCTTTTAAGAGAAGAGCAGAGGAGAGTGAGGTAACAGAGAAATTACTTGACGAGTCTTCAAGGCTTCATCCTCTCTCTGAGTCTCCTATCACTTCTAAGCAGCAAAGAATAGAGACATGGACACACAGTGTAGCTAATGAGAAGCAGATAAAACACTAATGGTGTAAGATCAGAGTCAATTTCCTTAGTGATATGAGGGAAGAGCAGAACGGAAACTGCACTTTGTGTAAAGAAAATGATTGACGGATTGAAGATGTTACACTGTGCGTGTGTGTGTGAGTGTGTGTGTGAGGGAAAGAAAAGGGGCTGTGTGTGACGGAGGAGATAAGGGGAGAGTAATGAGCAGATGGTGTGAAAAAGAGAGAAGAAACCTGGGAGTGACAGAATGTAAAAGTAAAAATGTGGAAACACCTCAGGAAACGTTGACGTAGTCAGTGATTCTGTTTGTAGCTTTGTGTGTGTGTGTGTGTGTGTGTGTGTGTGTGTGTGTGTGTGTGTGTGTGTGTGTGTGTGTGTGTGTGCAGCACATGCCCATTATACTAATGTGTGATTCCTGCGTTTGTTCGATCCCTTTATCTAGTGATCAAAAAGGGGCTGTGAGCCCATACTGAAGGGGGCTGGTCCAATGAAGGAAGAGAGAGGGTCTCTACACATGTAATCCTTGTCACTGAATTTAGGCAATCTCTTTTTTTTTTTTTTATTAATGAATATTTCAGTAGTTATTGCAGCGAGCTACTCGTGTGAGTCTCTCTTTTCACTGCTCCCTTTGCTCATAAGTGAATCACTCATCTAATGATTTAATTAATAGCATTGTATCCACAGATGAAAAGCTTATATTTAATCAGCAAAATGGAGTGAACTGAGATCAGGGGCCTTGACTGTCATCAAAACGTGCTTGAGGTCCCACTTGCTCACTAAGCCACTCTAAGCCCTGGGACACCCATACTTAATTGAGAGTTAATAAATAAATGTGGTTAGAGTAATCCCTGGATCCAGCCCCTCAGAGCCCCCAATCTAGCTCCGTGGGTGTATGTGTGTGTATTGTGTGTGTGTGTGCATACATGCATACCCTGGCCAAGCTCCCTGTGTCACTGCAACTGTGCCAAGGCAGACTCTACTGCAGTGTGCCAGATACTGGTTTATTTACCTGAGATGCCCCCTGTGTCACTGCAAGTGCCATATGTTAGATCCCAGGATGATTGGTCCCAGAATGCACCTCCCTTTTCTTTTCTTTTTTTTTCTTTTTTTGGTTTTCTTTTTTTTCCCTTTTTTTTCCAATTTCAATCAGGTTTTTTTTAACAGAAAGGTTGGTTTTTAAATGTTTCTTGGTTTTACAACGGTGTTGAACAACAAAGTGAACAAATATAGACACAAACTGGGTGAGTGTGAATGAGTGAACGAGTTCAGCAAAGACTACCAAACAAGACACAGACAAGTAAATTTGACTCCAATTGTTAACGTCACCTTGGCTTCTTTGGATGAACAGGTGAGAATAAGACTTTCTTCACAAAGCATGCATTCATATTGTATCTGTTTTGTGTGTTCCACTTGTTGTTCATTATGTGTGTTTAGAAATGTCTGTGTATATATTTGTGCTATTGCTACTTTGGCAATAAAACATATTTAATCTCAGTGAGGCACTTTCCTGGTTGAAGAAAAGTTACTATAGTATTGTTTCTACCGTGTTAAGAGTGAAGCTGATCTGGTTTTAGTTTTACACAAAGAATGTGTTTGACTGTGAATTCTCTGGGACAGTTACCTGCTCTATTCACACGTGGGCTCAGTCGGAAATTACACAAACTTTGTCCCAGGGTGCCGACAGGGTAAAATCCATTTAATGTCTCAGTGAAACAGAAGGCCCATAGAAGAACTTTCAGCCACAAACTTCTGCGTTCTATCTGTGCATTGACTGACTTAAGGTTACGACTGAAGACAAAAGCTTGGAGCTTATTTTGAGTTTAGGGGGAGGTCTCGCCCTTGTTTCCATACCATACAAATCCACTTTTGCTAGTATGAAAGAGAAGGAAAAGGGAAAAAAGAAATGGCGAGAGAGAGAGAAGTGTGTGTTTAGTTAAGCAGGGGCAGCCCCTGGTCCATTGCCCATCATTTATTGATAAAGGCCCTGGAAAATGCGCGAGGAAAAAAAAAACTAATGAAATTATCAACGTTCTTGAATTAATGATGAATGGGAATAAGAAAAGGCTGGGCTCTCTGTGGAGCCAGAGAGGAGCGCTGCTTCATTAGCCATGCAGTCTCATCACATCCTCTTTTGGAGCTGCAGACACTGGGGCTCTCCACTCTCTCCTCTCCTCACCATCAGGACCTGCCATTGGATTCCATTCAAAAAAACCCTCCTATCTTCCCTCATTCCCTCCACCCCCTACCCTCTGCTTCTGCTCTTTTTTTTTTTTTTTTTTGTCTTTCCTATTACTTCACCTGCCACCTTCCACCCCCACCCTCATCGCTTTGAGAAGACAGGAACTCTTTGGTGGCTAATTTCATTTATCACTTCTTTCAGTTTTCCTGAGGATGAAGAGAGAAAAACCTGACCCAATTCTGGAAGCATTTGTGGCCAGGAGAGCACACCTCTGTCCCTCTGCCTTCTCTTCTTTTTCTTTTCTTTTTTTTGTTCTCCAGCTCTCCCTCCTGACTGGTTCTCTGTGGATATCATTCCTGATTCTGCACATGCAAATGATATGGGAGGGGGGGTGGTGGCTGCGTTTGGATTCATTGCCCCCTCCTCCTCCTCCTCCTCCTCCTCCTCCTCCTACTTCTCGTCTTCTTCTTCTTTTCCCTGGGTGGAGCAGGAGTGGGCTGGTGAGCCGGAGCACGCTGAGAAATCACGGGCATGGGGTCTCATTAGGTAAGCAGAGGCCAGGGCAGCAGGGCTTCACCGAGACACTGATTATTCTGAGAGCAATATCTGGAGGATCACCTCAGCTATACACCTGATTAGAACTACGGTCTCTTATAGTTCAGCCCTTTTTTGACTTGAGAAAATGAATTAATCTTGCCTGTTGTGTGGGATTATGTTTGAGTTTTGAAATATACTGCATTTAAAGAAGTTATTTTGGATCATTTAAGCATTCCGCAATTTTTAATTTTAATTTCTAAAGCTTAAAAGAGGATTTAACTCTTCTTCTCTTAGTTACTCCTCTTCTTGAATGCCAGCTGCTGTTGTCTGGTCAGGCCTTCTTGTTTCATTTATCTGTAGACAAATGCACTAAATGATTGTTCTGTCAATTTGATAGATACAGTAATTTGTCAGTGCTGTATTTATTTGAAATCAGTTTACAGCAGAATGAATGACTTTACCATGATTTTTGGAGATTCATAATACCCTGAATAGATCACCCATATATGCATCTAGCCTACTCATAAAAATTGATGACATAAAGCAGTGCGCATGACAGACAGCAGTGACACGCATAATATAGTGTGCAGTCCTTTACATGGTAATCTGATCTGAGAGGGATTCAATTATTTAATAACAACACGACAGACTATCATTAAAACAAGTTGTGTATGTCAATGCAAACACACAGTCGGAGCTGTGAGGTCACAGGTGTAATGTTGTGTTGAAGTCTTCAGTCCTCCCATAGACACACACACACACACACGCACACACACACACCCCTCCTCTCCATCCGCTGGTTCTTTTCTTATGAATTGGCTGAATTGATCCTCATACAAATTAGGTCTGTCCTCAAAGGGCTCCATCAATACATTGACTCCTTTTATGAGGGTCATCAAACAGCCATTACTGGGCATCAGGGGGTCCCGTTTGGGGAGAGACTGCCCAGGGTGACTGATGATCTGGATGGGGATGGTAGCTCGTCTGGGGGCCTTGGAGCTCTGGGCCTGTGGCAAAGAAGACAAGGGAAGGGGGAGTGCTTATTGAGTGTTAAATTCATTAGTTAAGCAAAACCAAATTAATTTGCTGTGCAACGGAGCTGCTGCTGCTACCAAAAAAAAATGTTGTTTGCTGTCTGAGTGATAGGAAAACCCCCAAACTATTTATTCCACTTCTGGGAAATACTTTAAATAGAAGAATAATCCATGTCAGGAAAAACTGAGACAAATTGAACTGGGGCTGCAAGTGAGGATTATTTTCATTCTCGATTAATCTGATGATTATTTTCTCAGTTCATTGTTTGGCTTATAAAATGTCAGATAATAGTTAGTGGGCCATTGCAGTTTCCTAAAGCCCAGGGTGACATCTCAAATGTATTGTTTCATTTGACCTACAGACCACAACCCAAAGACATTCAGTGTACAATGATTTAAAAAAAAAAAAAAAAAAAACAGGAAAAGCTAGCAATGTTTGGCATTTTTACTTAGGAAAAAAAATAAAATTAAACAGCTAATCGATTATCAATACTTGATCCTTTTCTTTAAAAAATCCCTCCTTAAGTGTGATTAGGGTGATTTTCGATTACGTGTACAAGGGGAGGTACACATGCACTGAGTTTATTGTTGTTCATCAATAAGAAATTTGGCACAAATTACCAGAAAAATAGAATTGCATCATTTCAAAGCCTCATTTATTTATCTGGCCCCCATTACTTGAATGGCTTTTGTCTGAGCTTTTTCTTATGTATGTCTTACTTATGTTTGTAAGAGCATAAATGGGACCTTGGATACCTGACATAAGGTTTCAGCATAGGTGATTATTACATTAACAAAGACCAAACTATCCTTTTCCTGACCCAAAAATGATAAAATAAAGAAATCAAAAAAAAAAAAAAAAAAAAATGCTTAAAATGTGTGACAAGAAAAAATAATATTGAAGAACCAACAATAGACTAGCAAAGGGGGAAAAAAAGCCCTGGAGTATTCCCCATGGTTTCTCTCAGGTATTACGAAAGAATCTTTGAAACTGAACGCAGATGCAGCAGGATGTAAACAAACTGTCACTTTTGTCAAACACTTGCTTCATAAAGTGTCAAAAGTTCAGACTTTTCAATTACAGCAGTTTTAATATGCATGCAAGCCTCCTCTGACTGATTAAAATGCAGCATTTTAAGTCTAATTGTTCAAGAAAACTGTGTTTTATGTTGCTGCAGTGGTAATAACTAATGATAGATGCATAAAATTAGCATACATTTCCCAGACCAAGAGAATATCTGATCATTGTGCCATGGAGAATTGCTCTAAGTTAGGAAGTTAATTTCATTATCTCCTCCTCCTCATTTAAAGCCCGCCACTTTACAATAATTGGAAAACAGAATAAAAGATTAGCTTTTGACTGGATGACGGGCGTTAATAAAGTGTGATGGAATGTGAGCGTTACAGAGTGGGTACCAATTACAGCAGCCAATCTCAGACAGGCAACCATTGATGGTGGTGGTTCAATCTCTTCATCTGCCGTACAGTACCATCAGGGACCCACTGCAGAGACCTCTGCTCCAGCTAGCAGGCTAATTGTCAATTCTGCTTAAGTCATAAGGAGAGCTATTTTACCAGGGCTTTGGAGGGGAAGTGAACTGTAAGATTTAAGTAAAAGTAGAGTATGAATGTAGAAATTAAGTTCAAGGAGAAGCTCATAGAAATTTTGTGGAATAATTTGGGACAGATAATGTGAAAAAAATGTCTTTTGAAAATAATATTGAAAAAAGAATGATAACATCAATCAGCTTTATGAAATGTGGTGCAACTTGGTGTGTTGAAATTGCCAAAGTTCAGATAAATGTAATTTTGTTTTTCAAGAATATGAACATTGTCTGCATAATGGTTTGAGTGGTCTTCTAAAAACATTTCCTTTTTTCCCCCGGCACATTCTAGTGATATTCCAGTAGGTCTACGTTGGAGTGAGGCAGAAAATTGACATCAGTTTCCTCCTAATTCTCTTGGGTCACCCTCATCCCTCATCATGTCACTACTGTAGTCACATTAACCACATCAGTCACAGTGACCCAGCACATCATCATTCATTGGCTGTTTCAGCTATTCTAAACAAATGGTCAGCCCAAATATAATTTTGCTTAAAACCTGAATGGCACACCATTTGCAAAATTAATAAAAATCTAGTCAAAGGCTTAAGTGTACAGCTCAGAACATTTGCAGGATGCAATAAATAGTCTCTAGCATTAGAAACATCTTTATTTTGTATTCAAACCCAAAGATGGGGACAGAAACAGCATGAACTGCTTAGATAAAATATAGAAAAAAAACTTCCCTTTCACCATCTATACATTTTTCAAAAATTCAATTACAGCACAAGTTAAGATTATTATTAGATAACTGGTCACAAAGTACACTACTGCATCCCACTGAAAACCAAGGCCTGGATATCCTGGTTAGTAACCTAGAAAAAAATGTTATTTACTGGTATTTAGCAATTTAGGATTGTTTATTGCTATCATGTATTGCTTGTATATGGAGTCCTTCAACTCCAGTGGTTAGTGTTTTGAAGTGTATTCTTTTGCAGATACGAGCCATTTACCTTACGTGGGCTACTATTTTCAGTTTGAGGAAAAAACAAATGGAAGACTGGACTGGATTTTTAAACAGACTGTTATTTGTTTATTTAGTTTTTAATCATGCTGTGGCAAGATTTCTGACCATGGTAAAAACCATGGCATCATCTAAAAGCTAAGATCTAAACACCACTCATTTTTCTCCACTTCCCTAATTGGACATTATCGGAGATGTAAGTAGGACAGAATGGTAGAAACCTGCCGATCTGTACAAACACACACATACATACACTCACAAGCACAGGCAATCTAGCCTCATCAGAAACTATGCGGTGAGCCCTTTGTTGTCAAACTCTTCATACAGGAATCGCATATTCATGGGGGTGTATTTAAGCCATTTCTGCTGGCATAAGCATGCAGCACAGCAGCGGTGTTCTGAAATGACTGTCGTTTTCTGCCATTCTTTGCCACTTAACCTACCTCTCTGTTTGAGAGCGTGGCACCTTGTGCTTTTTTGATGCCTTGCACCGCATCGCAACCCATCACAGTAAAGTCTCCAGGTTTAATAGTGGCTCGGAGGCCTGTGGTAACACAAGACGCCTCCCGATTATACACTAAAGAGCAAGATTTGCAGTTATTCCATTGACATCATTTTGTTGTGGAGTGGCAGTGGACAAACAGAACTGCTTTGAATTAGTGGTGAGCCGGTGTTTACTGCCTTATCTTACAGAGGTTGAATACAGCTCTTTTCTCTCTGTAACAATGAAGAGAATGCCTCACACACAAACCAGCCCGCTCACCCTGAACTCAGATATCTATATTTCATCACGTCCCTAGGCTCTCCACCTCCTTTATTTTAGCTAACACTATGCTAAATCAAATGCTTGCATCATGGAGCTGTTAGAATTCTTCTCATTCTTTTGGTGAAGAGTATTTCCAATGAAATAGTTGCCATTGTATTGTGATTTAGTTTTTGGATTTACAGTAACATAACTTCTTATTAGATTGAAGAGTAAATTTGTTTGCAGAATACCCAAATGGCTTGTGTAAAATGGGTTTGACCACTGGAGACATGAGGCTTTGTTTCTCAGGTACAGAATCGGTCACCTGCTATCAAGCCTCTTTGATCCTCAATAGGTTTAACGTTTGCGCCATTAAATATTGTTTTCTTAAGGGCAAACGATAAGAACTCAAGGCTTTTGAGAAGTGATATCCCAGACCTGCTGGGTGGGAGTCTCAACATCCTGACACAAATACATTTCTTCTCACTTTGTGTGTTCTTGACCTGACAGTGAGATTTACACTAGGTGTCTGTATGGTACAATTTAAAGGGATCATACAGTATGAAGCTGAAGCAGGCATCCAGTTAGCTTAGCCTAAAGACTGAAAAGGTAGCAGGATCAGCCTGCCGTGTCATCATGTGTGCTTAATCCATATATAAAATGTAAAAAGGTAAAAGTGTAAAAAGGAGGAGTTGTGGTTTTTTGTGGGGTTATGTGGACATTTGCTCTATCTGGTTGCCTGGTGACCTCACAGTGACTCCAGAAATTAAGTACAAGATAAAACATGTTAATTAATTAGGTTTAGAAGTGCTTCTAGGCAGCTTTTGTAACCTTTTTAGAGAGCCAAGGTAGCAGTTTCCTACTGTTTCCATGCTTTATGCTAGGCTAAGCCTGGATGTGCCTTTATGTATTATGGACAGGCATGATACTGATGTTAATCATCTCATCTAACTCTTGACAAGAAAGCAGATAAGCATATCGCATATAATGTCGAACTAGAAAAGATAATTGTATTGCATTGCTCACACAACCTCTAAACCCCCAATACCGATTGAATTATGGAAGTGAAGCCATTATAATTTATTTGCCCTAATGTGTTTAATAATCAAGATACACTGACCAAATGAACTGACTAGATAACAGTTAGATTTCAATCCCAACTTAAAATTCAAGTTTCAGAGACAGGAAGCATAAAACCAGCAAACTCAACTTAATTGATGAGCATTTCACATGATGTGTATCTACATGTGCAAAGCAATTTGTAATTTACCCATATCAGCCAGACCATGAATTACCTTAATTAGAAACACCACCTCGAGCTCTTTCTATTGATCGCCCAGCACTCTAAATCAAAAGTAATGTTGAACAGTTACCCGAGAAAGCCATCGCTGATTAATCAGTCGCTGCTCAATCATTACACTTTTAAAGAATTTCCTCTTCTTTTAACACGTCTTCCATTTCACCCCAGCATTTTGTATTTTTAATTTTCTTTTCCCAGTTCCTTATT
The DNA here is from genome assembly GCA_037833715.1 of Toxotes lorentzi. NCBI lineage: Eukaryota > Metazoa > Chordata > Actinopteri > Toxotidae > Toxotes > Toxotes lorentzi. Next base: position 7,493,329 of record JBBMJY010000020.1, read on the forward strand.
TGATGTTTTGTAACTTTTCATGTGTTGCCAGTGGATTGCTGCCTTTAAAAAGGAGATGCTTCCCTTCTAGGGTGGCAAGGGTGTATATGCATATGAATATTTTCAATTGATGAATACGATACACCACCGCAGTGCCTTTGATAGTCTCCTGCTTGGGTCCTGAGTGATGTCATAATGGTGGGACGCCGACCCTGGGCAAAACATCCCAATCCACACCAGAGAGGAGCAAACATTAGAGCCCTTTGACGTCCTCTATGTTTAATATTACAGGACTGTTTACTGAGGAGGGAGTTGGTTCTCATGTCCACCAGGGAACCCAAGTATGTTTAAGGTCAAGCCATCTCAGTTCCTCTTCTGTCAACTTCAGGATCTTTGATCACTTGTTGTTTTTTACTATGCTGTTTTCAATCGTGGCCAGGTTTTTATAATGCATGAGGACATTACATAGTTATGAACAGCTTGGCAGGCAAGTCAAGGCAGTGAACTTGGACTCTTTCAGAAAGAACTTAATGTTCTTCACCGTACCTTAAGCGGAAAGGAATAGTATGACATTCTGGGACAGATTCTCTTTGAGGGAGATATGAGAAGATTGATAACATTTTCACATCTGAAAAGACTCCAGGAAGTCACTACACTCTGCTGTGAAATAGCCCCATAGTTTATTGTACCTTTGATGTGCTGGTAGATGAATTTTGTGTGCTTTGGACAAAGCCAGGCTAGCTGTTTCTCCGTTTCCAGTCTTTATTCTAAGCTAAGCTAACCGTGAAAAGGCACCGACTTTCAAAGGGCTCAGAGAGGTCATCTGTGAAACGCAAATAGTTTGGTTATTCAGGAGACTAGATAAGAAGATGGACAAAATCCTCAAAAACCAAATGACCCCTAGTTGGTTTGGCGCCGTAAAGATTTAGAGTTTTTAATCGCTTAATGTATAATGCATATGGACTCAATCAGGCTCATTGCTTATTCAGGGATTTCCACTTTTCAGCACGGATAAAAATGTGGAGGGGAAGCACTAAAGTCAAAATTAGCTTGTATAGATGGTTTTCTTTTTCATGCCACTTTTAAAGAGCTAAAACGTTCCCTCCTCCGTTCTCAATCATGTCGGTGTGTGTAGATGTTAAGCACATGAGGGTACTCATTTGCTGTAGCTCTTTTTAACCACTTGCAGAGGTTTGTTGTGGATATGTGCACACATTATTCCTTTTTTTTTCTTGCTTTGCATCACATCATGTTTATTATCATTTAACATCTTGAAACATTCATCAGGGAAATTGTGTTACAAAATAATGGACTTTTCTGATCATAGGTGCCGAATAGAGTGTGCTGTGTCTCAGTACATATGAAAATGCCCCAAAACTATATTTTTTTCAGGCACTTCAAACCCTGTGCAGCTCTCTACAAACAGTGACAAAGTATTTTAACTAATTTTAGCCAGAAAATACGCACATTATTCAAAATAAATACTTACATGAATACGAGAAATATCCACGATGCACTTCTGCTTAAGAAGTATTGGAGAAGTTTTAAAAAGTGAGCTCTGATACTGCCACTTGAACATTCATGTGATTATGCTGATGATTATACTTTTTGTGTGGCAGTCAGATTAAAAAGTTGATTTACCACCATCAATAATTCTTGTCTTATGTATCTAAGATAAGATTTGATAAAATAATTGTGAGAGGCTTTGTGTGTCAACCCACCGTGTAAACTTAACTGACAACGATTTCAAACATTCACATGCAATGATAATTTATGCATTATGAAACTTTTTGATGTGTTTTTTTCAGTAGGGGGCTTATTTTTACTTATAATAGTACATTTAACATCTGATGTTTAGACTTGAAATACGCATTTTTTCACAGTTAAGGTGTAAAACCTTTGCGAGGGAGAAGCCTCTTTTCTGTTTTGAAAAATGTTCCAGGTGTTGAAATGATCTAACAAGGGTTACTGCCGGTGGAGGCGGGAGGAAAGAGGGAAGCTATCGAACTTGTGTCCTGGTTTCCCTACTAGATAATGATCTCTTGAAAGTGTGTGTTTTTTCCTCTTCTTCCAGTAACAGTGTGTGCCAGATGAAAGATAGTTCCGGGGCTAGTGCACCAGCGCACATCTGACTGAGGCAGGTGTTAGAAATGTAGATGGCTGGCGGAGACTAAAGACAATACAAATTTGAAGTGAAAACGCTACTGGCACGCCTCCTCTGTTCTTAACACGTAAGCCCCAGGCCGATCAATTATTCATCCTATTGTGCGTGCGCGTGGCATAGTGTTAGTTCTGTAGTCAGAGAGGAGGTGTCTGTTGCACTTAAAGAGTGAGCGCCACGTCGCTTGGCAGGCCCAGGTCTGTCAGCCTGTCTCTGTCTCTTTCTGCCTCTTTCTTACAAACACACACACACACACACACACACACACACGTAAAAAGCCCTTGTTCTGCCTGAGCCTTTTTAATGATGGGATCAGGGGCGAGAATTGGTGGCTAAAGCGCAGCTCCAGTTATTTGAAAAAGGAGAAAAGAAAGAGTAACATAGAGCAAGAAGAGTGTGAAAGAGAGAAAGATGGGGTGGGCGAAGAAAAGTGGGGGGGTCAGGGGGGGGCTTTGTACACTGGGGGTATTTTTCAAAGCAGTGCAGACTTGAAGCCATTGGGAGACTCCTTTGACTTTAATCTTGGCAGCTACTTTGAAAATTATGACCGAGGACCACGGTTGCTTCATTAAAAGACATGTTCTGTTTCTTGTGTAGTTTCAGCCAGATTTTCTTTTTGTGCATGTGGTGCTGATTTCAGCTTTCCACCCTCGATGCTTCCAGCAGCCTCCTGAGCACCTTGCTGTGTTAAGGGCCACTCACTTTGGATGTGTGTATGTAAATAGACCAGTGAATGTTAACTGAGCAGACACACTTGATTTCCTCTCGCCTCTTACCTCCTGAAGGACCCATTATACTGTGCTGTGCTCGATATCATCTGTTTTCTACAAGCTATTGTCATTTGTCACATGGCGATCAGACTCTACATAAAGTAACAAATGACATGGAAATGTTGTGTTACAGTTGGTGGGATGGGGCATAATAACAGCCTAGTGTAAAGTGTGTGTTTGGTAACTGTGCTCTTGATAAAAACTGGGTCTGTTGGAGGAAGTTGGGGTGGATGGATGAGTATGTGGCAAAGTATTTGACTTAGGGTTTATGTCCCTAAGTGCTTGAACAGAACTATTTTGAACCATGTGTTGTCCAACTTTGTTGGAAGACAGAAGTGTTTATAATACACTGCTCACAAAAATTAAAGGAGCACTTTAAAGAAACACATTAGATACATCAGATCTCAATATGAAGTTG
>JBBMJY010000020.1:7503013-7536500 GCA_037833715.1 Toxotes lorentzi
ATAGATAGATAGATAGATAGATAGATAGATAGATAGATAGATAGATAGATAGATAGATAGATAGATAGATAGACCTTTATGTGAGTCTGTTTTTTGTGTAAAAGAATTGCAGCGTTGACTGTATGTGTGTGTTTCTGTGTTTGGATGTCTACAGGCACGCCTTGCTGTCTGTGTACAGTTCTTCCCCTGTTCTTTTTTCCCACTTTATTTGTTTCTTTTCTCTGCGAGTGGGTGTGGGGGGAAAAAACAAAACATTTTTGCCCCTGGGCAATTCATTGCAAATTCTGGCTGACTCCTGCTCGGTTTGACTCCTGGGAAATGAAATTTAAAAACTAACTTAAAAGTTTATCACCAGTTGGCAGTTTTGGCAAGTGATAAAAATGACCAGTTGGAGAGGCAGATTTAGGTTGACAGGCACGGAGGGATGAAAATAGCATGCTGCATACGTTTACCTTGGTTGTTTCAAAGGAATGGGCACCACGCTGGCAGGGCTGCCGATGCCCATGTTCATCCATTCATCCACAACTCGTGGGCTTGTCACAGCAGAAACCTCAAAGGAGAGTTTCAAGCCACAGCAGTCATTCTGCATCAGCCAACAATGTACAAACATACATATATGCATGCAGGATATATACTTTGTTTTGGACAGTGTAGGGTATTGATCATTCAGACGCTCACCAACATTTGTGGTGAGGGTAAGTGGAGAACATAATTATTATGTCTCATAATTACTATGACTCAGTGAGTTGATGTCTTATAAAGGCATTTAAGGTGCAATCTGTGATTTGAATGTGAACAAAAGATTTACCCTACCATCAAAAATCTCCTTCTGTTCACTCCCAATTTTTTCTGACAAATGTTGTTTACAGTTTGTTTACATCAGTAGTAAAATGCTGCAACTAATGATTATTTTTATTATGGAAAACAGTAAAATGCCAGTTACAATTTCCTGGAGCCCAAGGTGACATCTTTAATTTTTTTTTTTTTTGGTTGGCTACCCTTTGTTATGACCTCAGTATTTCTCAACACATCCTGGCCGATGGTTTGTAGTAAAACTGATAAAGCATTCTAATTTAGAGCTACTGTAGCAAGTTTAAATGATAATGTATGCAACGTGTGTGTGCTTATAAGTTTATTACACTCACTGTTCCATATTTTCATTTACCTGATGATTCTTATACTAACAATTTAGTCTTTTTAACAGAGTGTGAATAAAAAATAACCAGTGGCAATCTGCACTACTTTATCTGTGCCCCACTGCCATTCAAACAAACAAACAAAAAAAAAACATTCTTTACATTCTCAGCTCAGTTTCCTTGAAGATGAATTGCTGTTTTTCACCTGTTTCTATCCATCTTTCATTCATCCCGCCTCCCTTCAACTCACGTAAACGAAAAAGCAACAGGAGAAGAAGAAGAGCGCTGAGAGCAAACAGAACAAAAATACTGGTTTGCTTTCTTTTCTGCTTGCTCTACCCCTCTGGATATGTGATCACTAACATCTATTGCATATATTGAGGGCTGGGTGATGGTTTGGCACGTAGATTGTCAAATCGCACCTCTGAGTAACTCTCAGCACACTTAGCTCAAGGCCCCTCCAGCTTACATAATCCTCTGATCTGTCTGCTGTTGGAGCAGGGCCAGTTGAGGATTGACAAACACACTGAGCTAGAAATGAGACACGCCATGCTATCTTACGGGGCTGAGAGAGAGAGCAGTGACGACAGCCATTGTGAGTGGTAACACTGTCTACATGGATGCCTATTCTAAACAAAAATTCCCCACAGCATCCTGAGCTCCCTGGTCAGGGATTTAGGCAAAACGACGTCAAACTTTTCCTTCTCCACGTCCTGGACGCCTTTTATTATAGACCCTTTAGTAACTATTATCAATCCTTAGCACAACTCCCTTTAAGAACAGATTTTCCTTCAGTGAAAAAAAGCAGGGTGGTCTCCTTTTTATACCCTACCCTTCTCACCCACACATCTTCTATTTCCATCCTCCCCTCGACCCTCCACCCATTTGGCTGGTGAAGAGGGAAGCCCACTTGCAGTGCCCCTTTGGCAGTTCTTTTCAACTTCACAGTGTCCCGTGGTTGAGCTTGGATCCACTACAGAAAGCCATCTGCCCACTGTGATCGCTCGCTAAAGTGTCTTAATTAAGCCTCATTGCCTTTGTGTTGTATGCCCCCTTTCAAATGGACCTCAGAAAACACCCAGAGAACATTGCCAGGCAAAAGAAGTACTGTGTGAGAGGAAGGAAAAATGAGAGCTGGACTTAACATTCAAACCGAGAGCCATGTGACATATCTCAGTGAGTCACGTCACGCTCTCTGACAGATATTGTCATTCTATGAAATGGCTGTGCTGTAGGGATTTTGTTTTTGTTCAGTTGCTCACAGGAGAGTGCAGACAGCGACTGGCCTCACTGATCTGCTATCATTTGCATGTTGAACACACCCATGGCTCCTTGATGTTGACGTGGAACACTGGCTCTGCGATGTGCCACAGCTGCAAGGTCCAGAGTGCCAAAGTAACCCCGCACACAAACACACACAGATGTACACAGTCTCACACACACACACACATACACATACCAAGGGAGCCTCTGTCATCCAGTGTCCTGTTCCATGTCTTCATTTTGGGGCTGCAGATGAGACATGTTGTGTCTGGGATACTCTCAGGACCATCAGATCTGTCAGCGGTTGTTAAGCCCCTGTCACCTTTTGATCCACAGGAAAAGGACCGAACTGCTGACTGCTGTTGTCTTAACATACTCACTCACAGCAAGTCCAGCTCTACAGAATCACAAAACATACATTTCTTTCTTGGCAGCCGCTGGTTTCAGTTTACATCAGTATAAAAATCTTCTGGCAAAGACCTGTTTGAGAGAGGTAATCCATCAGAACAAATGTAAAGTTGCCTCTTTTCTATTCATTTATTAATACAGTAGTTGGATACTAATGATTTGTTTTTTCCCTACTATCTCTTACCTTTGGTATTACACCCACATTGGACAGGTTTGCACCTCACAACCTCAAAGAAGTTTGGTGTTTAAAATAACTGCACCTCCAATGAGCATCTTTGTACAACTTAGCTGAGAGCAAATGTTCAGAGCTTCAAGGTTGAGTGTTAGGGGAGAGTGTCGAATCCCTAAAAGAAGCAGTGCCTTTGCACAATCTGCCTTTTCATTTGGAGGCCATTAAGAAATGGAACAAGCTCCCTGTTACCTTAAAAATGTGTAGATTTCCATATGTTTTCCCATGGTGCCAAGAAATGATTGTAGTGATGTTTGTACTGATTTGTACTGATGTTTGGTTCTATGATTGAATTTAGTATTCAGTGTTTTGTGATCTTGCATTAGCATAAATTGCATTAGTTATACCAGTGTTGTATCTACCTGCCCAGGGACTGCAGATGGAAATAAGCTAGTAGCTGAATCTGGTTCAATACAGATTTATTCTTTTGTATGAGAGTAATGTTTTTTTGTAAATGGAGAGAGTTGGCAGCCAGCCATAACATTACAGATGCATTCGTAATGTTATTGGGAAATCAAATCAGATCTATATCAATGACACATAAAGGATAAAGTGAGCTTGGTCTTGCATTAGAAATATTTCAGTTTGGAATTCATGTCTCAACCATCTGACATAAGCATACGACTTTTCAAAATAGTTCCTACTCAGCTGTGTTGCTGTGTTTTGAAAATAAAATTAATGTGATGTTCGCAGTGATGGATTGTGTATCCCAAGCAAGTTTCTGAATGGTGATTTTCACACTGACCAAACAAATGGAAACTAATGTTAAAATATGCAGGATTTGTTGTAATGAGATAAAAGATAAATTCCAAAGTTTGATTTAAAAAGTAATCTAACTACTAGAATGAAAAGGAAATAAAAAATCCAGGAAATCCAAGAAAAAAGGTGAAGTAAAAAATAAAATTTCTGATTCACGGTTTTCTTGTGTATTTTTGAAAACAGATGCACTGCTGTCATCTTATTTCTAATGTCTCAAGGCCTGATTGATCCCTCATTTGTCACAGTCACAGAAAAAAAAAAATCCAAATGTACCACTAACTGTTCTTTTTTTCACTTCCTCCCCCTTTCTTTTCTTCACAGTCTTTCTTTCACCATCCATTACAAGTGTGTGACAGGTTTCAGACGGGCTGAGAGGGGAGAACAATGTGTTGTGACCCTCAGTACCGCCCTCCAGCTCAGCGCCTGGCTCCAACTCCTTCTCCCAGCAGACCGTGGGGGGCCTGGCCGCCGCCCCTATGCCCGCCCCCCTCCCTCCACCCTTCCACCACCACCACCAGAATCAATCCCTCTGCGACACCATACAAACGATCCACTGAAGTCCATGCATCACAGTACAGTGTACCACCAACAATGACCAGCCACGTGGCTCAGAACTGAGAGAGAATTTGATGGAAAGTTATTACAGGTAAATATAAAATTGAATGGTGGAGAAAAGTGAAAAGAAAGACACAAAAGTTTTAGTGTTACTGGTTCCATATACCTAACAATACTCATTAACTATCAGTAATTACATTTAAAAGCTGCTAGCTACCTGACCGAAACTAACAGGAGGCAATCAGCTACATCATTTATTTCGTGCAAGACTGACCACTCTGTTGGTGTTTTTTAATGGCAGAAAGACACAGTCCAATGTCTAGTTTTTCCAGACATCAAAGTTACAGAGAGTGGTATACCATCTTTGATGTTACACTGTGTACTCCCAGCTGTGATCTTCTTTGACGTTAATTAAAGGAATAATTCAGCATTTTTGAAAATATGCTTATTTGCTTTGTGGCGGAGACTTGGATGAGAGGACAATTCCACTCTTGTGTCTTTCCGTTAAATCTAAGGCTACAGCCAGCAACCAGTTACCATAAAGACTGGAAACAGCGTAAACAGCAAGCCTGGCTCAGTCCAGAGGAAAAATCCACTAACCAGGACATTTAGAGCTCACTAATTAACAGGTTATACTGCATTTGTTTAATCTGTGCAAAAATCGAAGTAAAAGCAACAAGTCATATTTCCCTGGGGGTTATGTTTCAGGTTGGTTCTTGGCCGGGAACAGGAACTTTCTGAATCTCTGGTGGCTGCAGCTGCTAAAACTATGAATTGTTGTTTGTACACTTAATTTTTTTTATGTAGATAAAACAAATGAGATATAATATGTTAATTAGTGAGCTTTAGAGATCCTGAAACTTTGTTACCCTCGAACAGCACTAGGCTAGCTGTTTCCCCCTGTTTCCACTTGTGCTAAGCTAAGTTAACTGATTGCAGGTTGTGCCAGATTTTTGCAGCGCTCATACAGCCATACAGTCACTGTGATTACGCCATTATTCTCGTAGCCCGAGGGAAATGCAATGTGTAGATTCCTGGATTGATTAATATAGTAGCCAAGTACGGCTGTGTAGATGCAACTTTATATTTAACAGATTTAAGAGTGGTATCCATCATCTCATGTAACTCTTTTCCAGAATATGAATAAATATATTTCCAAAGATGTCAAATGATCCCTTTCACCACAGGTGAGTAAATGTGCCGGAGACTGCCAGTCGTTGTAGCAAAAATCAAAATTAACAGTCAGTGACAAAACCATTCGCCACCTTGATAATGGAAGTTATAATGAAATTTGAAAATTCAGCTTTTTTTTAAATTGCTAATTATATTTCTCAATTAAGAAAGTTGAATTCTTCACTCCTTGTGCAACGTGTGGAACAAGTGCAAATTTGTCTGGGCTTTAATTATGCCCTGGTAGATTCAGTGAGCATCTGAGGTCCTCTCTGGTCAGCCACTGCTATTGTTTACTTCAAGTGTTGTATTACTCTGACTCCCAGAGGTCCCTGGGGAACCCAGCAGTGCTCTCCCTCAAACCTCCCCCTTACCCTCACACACACACACAAACACACATACACACACTCTAGTCTACTGTGGCAAAATTGTGTTAATTTACCCAGCCAGTAGTATTAACCATATTATATCAAATAACTGCCACAGACAATTGGGCAGCCAGCTCTGTGACTTCATTTTAATTGATTTTCTTACATGCTCTCAGCCGCGAATGATTTGGTTTCCCTCTGACACTATGTTTATTAAAGGCATATTGCATAAAGGAATAAATAGATATTGTTGGTTGGATTTATATGAGCTTTGAGGAATGCAGAGATTCGCCCCTTGTTTTAATATAAGCCTGACTTTAAGTGTTTAGTTTGATTAAAGTCAATATGTTTGTTTAACCTCCGGGCCAAAGGGGGACACCTTAGTGAGTGAGTATATAATGGTGTGTACTTAAATGTGTGTGTTTTAGATGGGAAAAATGGGGGAAATTGAGATATGGTTACATTTATCCCGACCTGTCCATCACAGCTACCTGGGTGAGCCGACTTCATCAGAATATGTAACGCACCGCGCGAATAGAGCCACTGTTCGTCGGCCAGAAACAGTTTTTATTTTCTGTCTTCTCTTCAAGTGGAATGGCTGCGAGGAGACCCCAGGACCATTTCATCTTGAACATCCTTTACCAGCTGTCTCGGTCTTAAAGGCATGCTGTTCAGCCCACAGAAAATCCCACTAATCATCTTTTTGTGTTTGAGGGCACAATATGCTGAAGCAGGCAGGGAGCACACACACACACATATACACACACATACATGCACTCACACATGCAGACACTGCCAGCCTGCTGCTCTCTTGTCCCCATGCCCTGAGGGGGAGAGAGAGAGGGAGAGGAGGAGGGGGGTGGTTTCAGTATAATCACTTGTTAGAGGTCTGGCTCCGTCCCCCCACTTTCTCTCCTCCTCTCTCAGGAACCTCCTTACTCCTCCTCCACCAGTTCTGTCCATCCACCAATCTGTACAGAATCTCCCTCTCTGTTTACCGCATGACTTCTTCCTCTGTGACTGCTCTTCTTCCTCCTTTGTCTTTAAATGCCTCTTCTCTCTCCCTGACTGTGTGCAACTTTCTGCCTCATTGACTGTAGCTCTCTCCTTCATCTTTAAATAGAGTTTGGCAGTAACAGTTTATATCCAGTAGGAAAAATTAGGTGTTAGTAATCAGATTTGAAACGGTTTCAGTAATGTGTTTCTGTGATATATTACTGAAAGAAAGCATTATATTTATCAAGGCAGACATAATCAAAGTTTGATGAAGAGCCAATAAACGAAATCACAATTAGAAAGACTGTGCTGTTAAACTGACTGTGACAGCTTTAAAATATGTGTGACGATCACCACGCTTGTTTGTGGGATTTAAAAGAAATATGAAGCAGAGTTTTAGGGCTGCAGCTAACAACTGTTTTCATTATTGATTAAACTGCAGATTATTTTCTCAATTAATCAATTAATCATTTGGTCTATAAAACAAGAGAAAACAGTGAAAAATTTCCATCACAATATCCTTCAGCACCAACTGACAAATGTCTTGTTTTGTCCAACCAACAGTCCAAAACCGCCAAATATTTCATTTATTATGTAATGCTAAGTTGAAGCTAAAAATTTTAAAAGATTACCCTAAACATACAGAGTTGAGCTCCCTTGGCCTAAGAATAATCACAGTTTCAAGGCAATTAGTGAAATAAACTAAACTTTTGAAGCTGTCATCTGTAAAATTTTGGAGCTCTAGTGTTTCCTCATATATTAAGCTAAAATACTGGCATCATGTTCTACAGTTCTATTTTATTTTCCTTAAGCTAAGAAATCACCTGCTGTCCTCACAGTATTAATGTATTCTAACACTGACAGAGGCATCAGACATCAGGAGGAGGCCATAATCTGGTGACATGGCTGTTCAGTCTGACTGAGACTTCTACACATAAAGGAGAACAAAACTGTCAGGTGAGTCTGTGTTTCATTCATGGTGAGAACAACCTGATAAAATCTTAGTTTATATTTGAACTAATCTAAACCCACTAATTGAAGCTGACATTTTTTTTACTTGATAATAAATGCATATTAATAGATAGATAGTTTTAGCAACTAGTAGTATTGCGTACTTTTATGTTTTGTAGAATTTCGGGACCATTAATAACAAATTCGTACTTTGACCATTGTGCAAACACTATGACTCACAAATTTGCCAAAATCTTCCACACTTTTTAAGAAGAATTTTACAAAAAAAGAAGCACTTTCAGGCTCAATGTACCGGTAGCAAACAACCATCTAATTTTTTTTTACACTGTATTTTAACACTGACGCAGGGAGTCTATTTGTGAGTCATGTGAACAGTAAGTCCTTTCTCTAATTTCTCTACTCAGTGACTTTATGAGCGAGCAGGTAATGCATCATTCTTCTCATTGACTAATGTCCTGGTTCATTTTGTCCTTTCTGCTTTGCCGTCGCTCGCCGTGCAACACTGATTAATGTCATCACAGCAAATTAGATAGCCAAGGAACAACATGTTTATCATTTTCAAGCATTAAAAAAAAGTACTTTCTTGCTTCATTTCCTTCAACGCATTCTAGGTATCAGGTCAATGTGATGTATGTATATACAGTGTAGAGGGAAAAATATTAATTGGAATATAGCCAGAGATATGGCCTTTCTTTTAAAGGTTGTGAGACAGAGGACAAGTGCTGAGGGTAAGGTACCTCAAAGTAATGATGTCATTCTTTACTGTACGCATACAGTAAAACTGACTTTGAATGTGTAAAGGTCTGTGTTGAATTGTAAGTTTCTGAACATTGTTGCCCTTTACAGCTAATTGTTTTTAAGGTCTTTATTCTTTGGCCACTTGAAGGCAGCAGAACAAGTTGTAAATGCAATATTTACACATTCTCACCCTGGCTGATATTTTTTGGTGTGTTTGTCATTAAGATCAACCCCTTTCATATTACACATAGATATTTCATCTGTTGTAAATAAACTAATGACTTGTTCAACTTTAAAGCTATTTCGTTTCTTAAATATATGTGTCTTGTAATATTTTGATGAGGTTGTTACAGCATTCTGCTATTGTGACCCTACATATGGTTGCCACTTTTGTTTTAGTTGTTTGTGCTTGTTTTATTTATTTATTTATTTATTTATTTTTTAAATAATTGGAAAATGTGCAATATCAACTTGAAAATGTCGATAGCCCAGTGAGTTTCAATAGCAGCTTCAGGTATTGACAGAAAGAGAGCAAGCGCTGAGATACTCTCATATCATTTTCATCCTCATATCATGCTGTGAACGTAGCCTGGCATTGGTATGTTCTTACCCAATGTTCCCTCTCCCAGGCTGTATATCACATCATAAAGAATACATAAACTCCTTCTCCAAAAAAAAACTACCCAGTCTCCAAGGCATCACTGCCTAGCCCTGTTCTCTAACTCTGAATAGAAAAAGAGCCGAAACAAAGAACTTTCCTTAGAAAGAAAAAGAAGAAAAACAACATCGCTCAAAAAAAAAAAAAAAACAGACGAGAGACAATGCTAATAACTGTAAAATATGAATGGTGACTTGACATATTTACAAATGCGCTGAGAGGCGCCCTACTAAATGCGATGAAATGGGAAACCAATGGCATGGAAGAAAGCGGTTGTGGGCCCCCATCTCTTGCCATTAGATGTTCAGTGGAAGCTGTCAACAGAAGGCACATTTGCCTGCCAAGCTCCCTCTCTGACTGAGCTCTCTGCCTGCAGCATGCCCCAAGCTCCTCTTTGACTCAAAGGGTTCATTTCACTTCTTTTAGCCTCATTCGCATGTGGTGCTACACAAAAACCCGGCTTGCTTGCAGCCTGCCTCTTGTGTGTGTGTCTGTGTCAGAGTAAACCCGTGTCTGCGTGCATGGGTGCCTGTTTCAAATTCTTCTTGCATTTGCTTGCATGTGTGCGCGCGTGTGTATGCCTGTGTGTGGGTGGGTGAGTGTGTTTTTGCACAAGCGCACGTGTGCATGCATGTGTATAACTCACAAGGTGATGCCAGGATCCTCACTATTGCACTGATGGACAATAAGAAACAATCACAGGAACAGAGGACTGAGTCCATCATTATACAAATTCTAGTGTTACTAGCATTAGGCTAACTGAGGCCTTTTTACTCAAGAAACACAGTGCGCTCCTTTTCTCTATAATATCCTCAGAATTTTATCACTGTGCATACTGTGTATACTCACATACTGTGAGAACATCACTAAGTAAGGCTTATTTGGTTTAGTTTTCTGGTTTCACCAGAAGATACCCACATAATGCAGGCCTTGAGGAGTTTGACAATGGAGACCTCGGTTTGATTTCTGCAGCCTTCATGTGGTCAAGCTTGGTTAGAGAAAGGCTGTGGTTTGGTTTAAATATTGAAAAAGACAATTGCTGTAAGTCAGATACTGACTCTCCAAATTTTAGGAAAAGCATTGTCAGTAAACATTTTGCACATGTTCAACTTTGCAGATACGTTCGTTAAAATATTTCTTCATCATATTGATTTTAAAATATACTTTGTGAGGCATTTCTTTTCAAACAAATGTAAAAATTAGATGTACATAAATGTGGTTTCTAGGAGCCGGGATTGAATATTCAGATTTGGGTTTTTTTTTGTTTTTTTCTCATCAAAAAGATGTATTTGCTGCTGAATGCAGTTCACTGTAGATGACAGAAAACCCTTATGATGAATTCAGCTCAGAAAATGTTTGTGTTTCCTTTACTGAAAATGCCAACTAATGAGCTCTAATCTTTGGCAATGAGGCAACATTTTTTTTTAAGTGTATGACTTCATAACACTGTGGCTGTCCTCTGGCCAGTGTCTTTGGCTAGCAGCCCAAGGGTCAGACCAGTAGAGTGGAAGTTGAAGAGGGCTGTTTGAACGTAATAGGTTTTGACTGGCATGTGTTACACGCTTCACTGCACCATTGATTGAGCGCTTGTTTGCTAAATCACTGCTGGTTTCCCCTGTCTGGAAGGCCTGTGACACGTGCGGTGTGTGGTCACTTCAGCTCAGGGAGAGAGAGAGAAAGGAAGCAAAATTCAGCAATTCAACCCTGGTGACCACATGACAAAAATGGCAGAAAGGAAGACGGAAAATTAAGGAGGGAGAAACAAGTTTTACTGCTTTCATGTTGACACTCACCAACAGAGGAATCAATCCCTTAATTCATTCACAAATCTTAGCACTTTGGTCTTTCCTCCATGGACACTCAGCATAACACCCCTCCTCCTCCTGCTCCTCTTCCTCTGTCCCATTTCACTCTCTTTCTGCCCCCACCTCCTCCTTGTTTCAGACATGCTTTTTACAGCTTGGAGGATGTGGTAGTGGAGGGAGGTTAGTGTCATGGGTCAATGTCATTCAGCCAGCTGTCTGCTCAACGGTTGTGGATCGCTGGGATGAGACCTCCCAGTTTTCTCCCACTGACTTCCTTGCAGTCTCTCTTCCAGTCTTGTCATTGCCATTTTTAAAGATAAACAATCAACCCTAACCAACAGGCCACATGTTAATGAGGAAAGCAACTGACAACATTTGAATGGCATTGTAAAACAAAATGTTTTTCAATTTCTTTTACATATTTAACATGAGCTCTGGATTGGGAGATTGAATTCTAACATTAAGGTGTGATTTGTTTTCATCTCAGTTAATTACACACAAGTAATAACAAGTAGGCTGTAAATCTTTTCAGAAAATGAGGGACAAACATTTGTACAAATATGTAGTTTTCTGGGCACATGAGCAGTTCCATTCCTCATAAAACACTTGGAGACCCTCTACTGTCCTGCACTGACATATTTTCACTGAACACACGGGTGACGTTAATTAACATCTGTAAAGGCTCATTTACTGTTCAAGGCTTAGGGTGGACATTGGGACTGGGCCAGGTCCTCTGAAGGACACATCCTTCAAAAGCCCTGAAGGCTACACTGGACCTGTTACACCTTCATACTTCCTCTAGTCTCGCAGAGAACAAAAATAATTCATTCATGCTGCATTGAGGTGGTTATTGTGAACTGTGTAGCGTTCATGTTCATTGTATCATATTTACATATGTTATTTATCTGTAAAACAAACATCTGGGCTATTTTCAAGAACAAGCAGAGGGGTTTATTTCTTGCTTCCTGTAGCTGCGATTTTATTGGTTTAGTTCATGTTATGTATGATTACCTGAAGACAAATTCCTGAAAATACAACACGATCATGTGATATTTACCAATTTCGCAAGTTAATCAGCCTCTTAAATGTACCATTCATAAAGATTTGATCATCACAGTGGATTGAAATATCCAAACATCTACTTGATGGATTACTGTTACATTTTGTGCTGATATTTATGATCTCCAGAGGATGAATCCTAATGACTTCCCTGCTTTTACATCTAGTGCCACCAGCAGGTCAGAGTTGTAATTTATCCTGTGAAAAATCTCAACATCTACTGGTTGGATTGGCCCAAGAATTTGGTTCAGATCTCCCTCAGGATGTAGCAGCACCATTTTTTTTTTCACTATACTTTGTGAAAATAATTACATCTCCACCAGCCTCAGCTGTGCTTTGTGTTTCCTGCTAATTAGCATTTGGTAACATGCTAACACCCTAAACTAAGATGGTGAGCATGGTCAATATTATACCAGCTTTACCTCAACATGTCAACATTGACATTGTGGGCATGTTACCATGGTAACATTAGCATTTACCTCAAAGCACTGCTGAATCTTAGTACAGACTCACAGCACCTCTGGCTGTAGAGTATTTTACCAGGGACAGGTCAATTTAAGGTAGCAGCAGCTTTTTTTAAGATGGATAAAGTACAGCATTTTGAATTTAGAACTACATGTTAAAATCTACATAATACTCAAGTAGATTTGTTTGATAAATCTTTTTAAAAGTGGAAAATTCTGTACTGCTCTGTAAAAAGCAAGCAACATAAACCACATCTTTTTTTTTTTTAAATCATTCTCTGCTATTTCCCTCTCTAATTTCAGATAGGTTGTTGAAAGTACCACAGCTAGCCTACCCAGCGCCTGGAGTCCTCCCCTCCGCTTTGGGAAGGCTTGGTGAGTAAACAGTGTCTTTGCTGATTACAATGCCTTACTCTCACTGCAGCCCAAGGTAAGCTAAAGCACTTTGATCTGCTATTGATTGTCTCCCTCCTCCTCCTCATCCCTCCGCCCTCTTTCCACGCTGCTGTTAAAACATAGGTGAGTCAGCCAGCGGCCTGAGGCAGTGAGGCAGAAACCAGCGGCACGCTGCTGTGTTTCTAATGCTGACCACTGAGGTTAATTGATATCCTCTCTGTGGTGTAAAAATTATAATTATATTTAAGGAAAGCTGAGGTGCTGTTTACAGAGGAGAATACAGATATGGCTTCACATGCAGAGCAGCTTCAAAATGAGAGCCACAGAACTGCATCTTGTAAACATTAGATTCTAGATTATTTTATTCAGATTAAGAGTGTTGAACAATGCATAGGACAGGGCAAGGGCAAAATAATTGAAACACCAAAACAAACTTGGACATAAGCTCTGATGATTCATGTTACTAATGAGCCAATTAGCATGTGTTCATTTGTAGAAGAAAATGTGGCAATCACAAGGAAGTGAACACAGTGAAAATGGGCAAATAGGCAGTGGCAGGTGCAAAAAAAAGACAAATTAAAACAGAATAAGCTATTTAATATTTGTTTTAATAATGCTTTAATGGTTTTGAAAAATCCACTGAACTGTTGTTGTAGAGTTGAAAAAGTTTTCCAATTCATCCAAATGGCTTCCTCAGGTTGGATATCAGCAGGGAAACCTTGGCTTTTATCCTCGTAAAGATGCCATGCTTTGTCATTTACGACTCTGACTGCACACGTTGTGTTAATTATACTGGATATAAACTGCACGTGCAAAGAGGGGAGACTGTCCTCATCAGAGACATTTATAGCCCTGGTCATTTGTTCAAAGGCTTAAAAATCACATGTTCACATTTTCCTAATAAGCAAAATATTCTGATCTTAAGGAAAGTTACTGTTCTCCATAAAAAGGGCACAAGTGGTCTTTTGTTGAAACACCACACAGTATATTACATTATTTGAAAAAGTAGGTTAATGTTGATATACAGAAAAAAAAAGACTCACAACTGTTTCTGCAGGCTTGAAAGGTGGCTCTGAAAAATGTGTTGCTTTGTCCTTTGCGCACAGTGGCAGCTTTAGTTTAGGAGCAGGTGTAATGACCCAGAATCATGAGAGAAAAAAGGGTCAAAATACTTCACAACAACCATAGAAACACTTCAGACTACGGCCACAGCATCTCCCGCTCTGTTGTTTATCTGTGTGTTTAGTATGTCCCAAACACTCATTGTTTCTCTACAACATTTATTTCCAAAGGGAGGACATATAGATGTGCTTTAGGTATTACAATTTAAAGCTCACTGCCCAGACTACATGGACAGGGGAGTAGTTTCCAAGCACACAAGATTTTCAGGCATATGGCATAAGAATCATACAGTGGCAGCAATCAACTCCTTATTTGTAGCCTACTTCATGTCCATGTGCTGTTAGATGCTCCCATCATTTTGTCCAGCCCTTGTAGCTATGCAATGGAAACACAGAGCAGGACCCCAAAGGACCGAGGCCACATGAAGGAACTGAAGAATCAATCAAAGCAGTGGTAGCAATGAGCTGAAGCCGCGATCTACCCAATATTTTGGTTTTGCTTGACGTCAAAGAGTGATTTAGTGGCTTCAGAGTGCTAAGTGTCATGTTCCCACACTCTCCTAACCTTAATGAGATAGTGTGGAAAAGAAGTCACTATTTTTTTTTTCAAAAAAAAAATTTCTTGTGTAGCATGTCTGTTTCGTTTCTCTCTCACACCTCTTCGTGTGAGAGGGGGTGCAGCTGTGAGATGATGAAGTTTCAGGGAAAGGTGGATGTGCCATCCATTACATGAGGTGGAAAGGTGCAGATAAATCACCTTATCAGCCCTGCCTTCTCCCTACTGAGCTGAGGGAGCCGAGCAAGGGGGAAATCCATCAACCTCCACAAATGGGACATGACTCAGAGATCACTCTGCCTCTATACTGGGCACTGTACATACCTTACACTAGCTTTAACATTGTATTATAACTCAGCCCAACTTCCATCCAAGCTCAGGTGGACATCATCACACAAGATGCAAAAACATCCAGTGAAAATTCCTGTGTACCGTGCTCACTCAAATCTGTGAGCACAGTACAAATGAAAGCCTTTAATTTCTGTCATTATTACGTCATTATTGTTGATGTTTCCTTCCAAATTTCCAAACAAGCATGCCCCCATTTAGATAATATAGAAAATAAAGACAAAGGAGAAAACAAGGCACAGAGAGATAATTACAGAATGCAAATACATTGAATAGCTATTGATGCAAAAATACAGACCGGTGTCGAAAATATTGTTTGATACCGTTTCTGAAATTCTGAACTTTAAGTAGCAACCTAGTTGGGACATTTCATTGCTGCTTCCCACCTCATATGGCACTTGTATTACTTTCATGCTTTTCTTTTTATGTATGTACATCTTTCCTCTGTCCACACATACCATGTTTTTTTTTCTGCCATTTAGATTTTTTTCAGTGTTGGAGCTTTTTGATGGAACAGAGAAATAAAACAGTGGTTGGCAGCAACACATCGATCCTGCGTCTACACTAGTGCCAAAAAATCAGAGGCAGGAGCAGGTTCTGCAACATCATCATTTATTTGAAAAAAATCTCCTTCCCTCACACTTTATCACAACTTCTTTTTGCTCTTTTTTATCTTTTCCATCTCAGCTGCGTGAAAAACTTTTAAAAATTTGTAGGCATTGTGTTCTTTGTTTCCCTTTTCATACACATTTCAGGCTGCTCATAAAAAAACAGGCAGATGGAAACATTCTTAGACAAAAAAAAAAAAAAAAACATCCAGCAGCATGTGTTTAACAAGCATAGGGAAATAGATCAATAGCATCTACCTGGTCCATCATACACACATCTTGTTTTTCCATCATCTTCTGCATCTCAGCGTACACATCCACAATTACTGTACTGTGTATACCTATGGCTCCCCATACAAGGTTGCTAAGCAACAATAATGACAGTGACCTTTTAGAAATCAGTGGGATATGTCCCACTAGTCGAAAGGACTACAGCATACACTACAGCACACTTGTGGGGCCTCAGTGTCTACCTCAGCTCACAGACTGAACAGGCTGAAAGAATAAGCCACACATGCACAGCACACACCTTCATACCGCATCATGCAAAGGCATTAAGCACATTTTTGCCCTTGAGGAAACCAGAGGAGTTAGCATTTCCCCGCCAGCTCTGAATGTAGTACCTTGTCACCACCCCCTTAATGTAAGAGTAGTCTATTGGTATTCAGCTGCACAGGTATCTAAGAAAGCATAGCCTTTTAAACATCTTAACTGCTGTTTGTTCTGTCTCTAGAGGGCATGTGCAGTACACTGGGGTTTTGGGAATAGACAAGGAGAATTGCAAATTTGTTTTGCCAGCTACATTTGCTCTGTAATTTCATGCCTGGTGCATTGTAAGCGAGTGTGTTAGAGTTTTGTTTTTTTGTTTTTTTACATAAACACGCACAAAGGTGGGATGTTTTGTTTAATTCTTAGAAGATTTGGGATGTTTAGATATGATTAACGACACCTCCACAGGAGAAACATTATGCAGACAGGAGATGGGATGTACCATTGTTTTGTTGTTGCTGTTGTTGTTTTTTCTTCTGAACAGCTAGAGAGCAACAGTAACACACGGAACAGGCTTTTTTATTTGGATTTGGACTGACATTAGGTTGTGCATGTAAAAGGACAGAAGGCGACAAAAAATGGAACCAGGCAGGATTGAGGCCTATAAGACATGCAGGTCTGTATTATGACATCATTATGTATGTCTGGAATAACTCTCAATACTGCAGCTCCTAGTATTTTACAGTACAAGTTTCTGATGCCTCACTTAAGTTGAGCACAATAGGGAATGGCCTAAATGAGAGCAGAGGCAGGTTCCCCAGGCAGGAAGTGTAAGAGAACAGGAAACCTTCTCAGTGTCTGTCTCTTAAGTCCTGGGCATGCATCTGAATGACAAACTTGTGTGTCTGTCCCCCTTTTAAGAAATCCTTTACAACTGGTGAGACACCAGGGCCTGGGCTGGGGAGGCTGTATATTTCTATTCATAATTGATGACCCGGACCCAGACAGACAGCACACTACACATGTAATATGGATTCACTCTTGGTTTCAGATGCATGCCCTCGTCTGGACTTGTGTCTGAGCCATCATTGTGTGTAGAGAGGGAACGGAGAGGGAATGGTGTATGTGTTTGTGAGGGCATGTGCGTCTGTGTGTGTGATATGTTTGTTGCAACCAAAAATGTAATGAACCAACCTTGTGTTTTCCAGCTGGCTTATGTTTTGATTGCTAATTCCTGGTTTGGTTTCCAGTTTTCTGTTGTTGTTTTTTGTTTTGTTTTTTAAATATTTCTTTGATTTCTTACAAGTTGTTTTTTGTTTTACACTTTTTGGTTCCTGTGCACCTAAACATTCTCACAATAAATAGAAGCACAGTGGTTTAGCTGCTACCTTTGTGGATTCCTGGGGACTAATTGATCAGGTATCCAAGTCCTGGGGCGTTTGTTTGGTCTCACCTTACTGCTTTCCCCGATTTCTGTGAAGGTTCATTTGAGAACATCTTGTTTTTCAGAACCCTGGTGACTGCTTTGGCCTTGACTGTGATGTGATCCAGTGCTTGTGAGAGTACTAATCTGTGAGACTGACCGTATACAATATTTCTGTGGTGCTAATTCATAACGGAGATGAGGGACAAATGTTTGGTGTAGGCTAATTTCCTGTTGTTGATAACTGTCAAGAATCATGTGTGTAGCTGCTTTTATAGGCATAAGTGTAGAACATGCAGACTAAAGTATAATGTGTTTTGAGAAGTGCTTGCAACTCAAAATTAAATGTGGATGAATCACCAGAAGAAGGGAATGACTTTACAGTTATCACATCTCGGCAAAAACAAACCCTGTGGCCACACACTGTAACCCTGTTGTGTGTTTTTGCCGTGAGGTTTCATTTTTGTCAGTCAGTGTAGTTTTTCTTTTCAAGGGTGATGTACAGTAGCAGCACTCTTGAATCCCTAATTCTATAATTCCCATGACTGGGAAGTGAATTGTTCACTTTCCAGTTGCGGATGCACTTAGACAATTTAAACCTTAATATGTGCATCATATAGAGATGATCACGTGAATCGTTCACACGTTGACAAGTGAGAGCAAATAAAGGTTATGATGTCACAGCACCTCACACTACCTCATACTTCGACATACAGTAAACCCGCTATGGCCTGATATTAGCCAAGCTTACTACCGGGCAGACTTTATGTGTCATTAATTGTATGAGAATGTTTGGGCCAAAGAAAAAATAGAAAGAAATAATTTTAATAAATAATGAGGAGTGTTCTGACACTACTTCTTGGAGAACCTGTTTCATAACTGCTAAATTATTGGGGTTTTAGATCTTCATGGTCATTGTCAGTTTATCCATATAGCCACATTCTTCACAGTTATTTCTCACTAGTTTATACTTAGTGGTGCTTTTCACCACTTGGTCTCCATTACAGAAACAGAAAACTGCAGGACTTCTCACTAGTGTGTATCCACAAAAAAAAAAACTTTGAATGACATTACAGGCGCACTGTATGTTCGTGTTTTTCAGTTCTCTGTGATTTGCACCTGAACTTGTCAAGCTTAACACAGCATAAATCCTGGTTCTGGACCCCTGCTGCTTCTGCTGTCTGACTCACAGCTGAACAACTATTTCAGCTTTAGAACCTACCTAGTAATAAAACTGGGCGCATGAGCACAAAAACACAATTACCATTACATCTCATCATAATATGGTACAATGAAAGGAGGGCAACACATCTGTGATATCAAGGTTATGTATCATAGTCACATGCATAACACTATAGAACCAAAAGCAAGATGCACTTTTAACAAAATCAACATACTGCAGCCTATTTGGTTTGATTCTTATGTCTTTTTGTGCATCTTGGGTTCAACTTTAAATGTGACTGTTCTGAGTTAAATCAGCAGTAATGATAAAATAGAAATGTCACAAAGTTCCATGCCACATTAAAAATATGCTCTTTGATTCTGTGATAGTGCCAGACAGTCTCCCCAAATTTCTTTCCAGCTCACTGCTGAAGTGTTGATACTCAACTGTGAAACTGTGCTGACGCTGAAACTTCCGTCACTGAGCTACGAGGAGATTTTGGGATTCATTTGTGTGTTGTTGGACACCTTAACAGAATTAGGAAGTATTTTTTGATTATTTTTGATTAATTTATTAATGAAATCTTTGTCCATCTTTGTCAAATAATGAGCCATTTCCTCTGTCTGCACAAGAGTGTCCCTCCTCCTCGTATCCCGATTGATTCAGCGGTTTAATGGACTTGTGCTGTTGTCCCTGGGTCTCACTCTCTCCTCTGGTCTCAGCTGAAGTTCACAGAGGGCAGAGTTCATACCCATCCATCCATTTTCTTCCGCTTAATCCGCCAGGGTCACAGGGGAGCTGGAGCCTATCCCAGCTGACTATGGGCGAGAGGCGGGGTACACCCTGGACTGGTCGCCAGTCAATCGCAGGGCCGACACACAAAGACAGATAAACACACAAGCACACGCTCACACCTATGGGCAATTTAGAGTAGCCAATTAACCTAACCCGTGCATGTTTTTGTGCTTGTGGGAGGAAGCCGGAGTACCCAGAGAGAATCCATGCAAGCACAGGGAGAACATGCAAACTCCGCACAGAAGAACTCAGACCAGGGTTTGACCCCTCGTTTCCATAGCAACATAGGACATGTCACCCTCAAACATAAACTCCCTCTCAATCCTCCATAATGGATTTGGCCTCTGAACTCTGTCCCCACCTGCCTCTCAAGCTGAGACATAGCCAAGTGTGAAGCCCTGCTGGATGTAGCCTGCAGCCGTGTCCACCACACTACACCCCACACCCTGCCACACAAGGGTTAATGTTCAGCTGTGCAGTGGCATATGTCATCTAAGTGAACAGGCTCACATATAAAGGTCAATTAATACCATCACTGCTTTAAAAAAAGA
The DNA here is from genome assembly GCA_037833715.1 of Toxotes lorentzi. Classification (NCBI taxonomy): domain Eukaryota; kingdom Metazoa; phylum Chordata; class Actinopteri; family Toxotidae; genus Toxotes; species Toxotes lorentzi. Next base: position 7,523,043 of record JBBMJY010000020.1, read on the forward strand.
AGAAGTTCTCAACAATGACACCATGAAAGAGGGGATTTCTTTTATAGCTGTCATGGTTGTGTTTGAATCATAAGCTTTACCAGCAGAGCCTGACTCACTCCAACCTCACACTGGTCCCCTGTCATCGTTATGCAGCTTCACCTCGCTGCAGCCAATACCATTCTCCAACCAGCTTCGCCTGCTGCATTATTTATGAGCACTAATCAGGACCCAAGCTCTGGTGTGCTAGCCACCCTACCGGTAACATCACTTCCCTGACCCGACCCTGCCTGTTTCCCCACAGCATTAACGCATGTTTACGCTAACGCCTGCTCATTAGGCCTAACTATGCTAGGCCAGGGCCTGCTGCCTGAGATGGAGCTGGGAGTCTTTTTAACATGCTCTAACCAGCCCAGCCTTCCCCCTAATGGGATACAGAGAACAGCTACGTGCTAATCTCAAACAACAGGAAAAAGCAACATCGGTAGCTAGTATATGTAAAGGTGGTTTACTGGGAGACATGGCCTGCGAGGACCTGCAATCAGGTTCCATTATTGTTGTAATTAGCGTGCCTCGGTGGTGCCCGGGCTCCCAGGCAGCATGCCTCGACCTCCTTGCCTCTCAGTCTGTTTACAGCCAGCCGAGGCAACAGGGAAAGGGCAGGGGGCTGGCCACACAGTTCGATACCTCTGTTCAGCTCCAGCAGCAACACAGCTGTTTGTTCATTTGAAGCGTGAACACAGGAGGATTTTCATTTCTCTGCTGTCCTGCACTATTCAAATGTTTATTCTACCTGTAGTATGGGTGAAGCCAAACTAAGTGCCCAAGGAGGTGCAGGGGGGTCAGTAGCAGTGTTTATGTTTTTGATCAGTTATTCTGAGAGACTAGAGCAATTAGCCGGTGTATATCAATCAATGTCAGGATCAAGCCTGTGAAAACATCTGCTAAGCATTTGAATCACCCAGTATCATTTAAAGTCTGCAGCCAGCTAGACTTTGTAGAACAGGTAGAATCATGTATAACTGTCTTGTGCTGCAAATGTTGGGTCTAAACCTCCTCTTGCACACTTATCATTCAGCTTCAACCTTTCAGCAACTGCCTGTGCCCCTCACATTTACCCCAACCCTTTGGCCCCCCCATCATTAAGAGGCCACCCCCTGGTGCGTCATCCATCCCCTGATCACCAATTAGCAAGGACAGTCCCTTTCCCTGCGCAGATGCAGAGGTGGAAGCGTGGAGAGGCAGAAAGGTAGAGAGACGCTGTCAGGGCAGTGTGAGGTGGAGGTCCCATGAAGGACACGGCTCCCTGGGTGGCTGAGTGATGAGCAGGGGAGCGTGAAGGGCTGAGGCAGGTCTTTCCCACAGACCATCAGTCCTTCAGTCAGCCAGTCAGTGTTGCAATGCTGAAGCACAAACTCTAATCAGACAGCCTCTTACACAAGAAGTCTGCGCTTTTGTGATTTTTATCTTTTTTGAGACAGTTTTTTCTAATTGAGGCATTGTAACACTGCTTTGTTTTCATGCAGATGTCCATTCTGACATGCATGCAGAGGTTTTTTTTTTTTTTTTAATTGTGTCCATGAGTTCAGCTGCCATGACATAATTTTGATTAAGATTGTTCTCTGTGTGGACATTGAGAGGGATCAGCCTTGCCTTTCAGTGGCCTTCCCCAGTGTTTCTCCTTGTTGTCTCACTTCATTCCCTCTCTTATTGTATCTGATAAGAGACCCCGTGTTGCAGTGTGGTAATGAAGCCTGTGTTAGAAGAGCAGCACCGCTGGGCATTCAGGCCCCGCACACCTCAGAGAGGGAGAGAGGCGCGTGCATATCGATCTTATATTGTTTCCTTGAACCCAACTGCCTCGGCGTGCTTTGTGCTTTCACTGCACTGCATCTTAGTTCACTGTACTCTAATGTGCTGTCATGAAAAGCGGCAAGTGAAGTGTTGCTGTGTGTGTGTACGTGTGTGTGTGTGTGTGCGCTCTCACATAAATACTTATAGCTTGTTTTATATTTATCTGTACACTCCAACAGAAAAAAGAAAGACTCTTTTAATTTCCATAACCATTTTAGACCATGGATAAATTTAATCTGTAACTATAATAATAATTTTTTTAATAATCTGATATTATAATATTATAAAAACAATTATAAAACAACAATTATACAATTATAAATTATAATTATTATTATAAAACAAAGAATGCGTTAAAATTTAGATTTTGACCAAAAATGTAATTTGTTAATGTTTCTACACAGACAGCATTAAAGCAGAAGCATACAAGATACACAAAACATAACTATGCAGAGAAGTCTCCACCAAACCAAATAAATAAAGTATAATGCTAAATATTTGACAGAATACTAATAATTGTAATACACATTCATTAGCAACTACAGACGTCCTTATAAATAAATGAATGGGAGGTCCAATAACATCATGCCAGAGCTTCTCATATATATCTAATGTTATTCTAGATGCAGCCTGTTTACATGAGGCCTAATCTGTTCATTCATACAGGCTGTGTGTGTTTTTTGTGTGTGTCTTTTGCATGAGAAACCAAGAGAGATCTGAAGGGCTAAAGTGCCATCTGGTGGAGAGGTAACATGGTGGTTTGCACTGAAGTAAGTATCCCTCTGCTTACATATGATACCTCATCACCAGGTTAAAATATAACTGCAGAGTAGATGTAGTAAATGTAAATGTAGTAGAAAACTCTGTTCTGAAACTCTGAAAATGAGTCTGAAATCTCGTAAAACTTTAGGGTTTAACAGTTTCGTGTAATTTCGTGTAGCAAGTTTTTCCACTCATGTTCAGTTGCTTCGTGAGGAAAAGCTGAAGCGTTGTTTATTCCTGACAAAACTGTCTTTAAGGGTGATTTTAGATTGGAGAATAGGGCATTGTCTTATTTGTCATTGTTTAACATATTGTAAAAGATTGATTTTATACTGTTATAATAGACAGTAATTCAAATATGGACAGAAATACAGACGTTTGGCTGCATGATGCTGAAAAAATAATTCAGTACACTGTTCTGGATGTTGAATTTTTATGTCTCTGTGACGCAAATTCTTATCTGCGTGCCTACACTATGCACCAAATGTACTTTTATTTAAATTTGAATCATCTTTATAGTAAATTTCTTGTACTAAGTGCAAGGCAAATCTGTCATGTTTTGGCATCACAACAAGCACTGAAGCTCATTTGTTTGCAAAATAGCCAGTGAGGCTTGTCCATGCTTTTTACCACAATTCTTTGTACACAAAAGACTTATTTTGCGTAATGCGTGTAGAAAGGGCTCACTGTTCTGTCCTCTCTAATTGGCGCTGTCAGGCGTCCCTTCGCTGGCTTGTTTCACAGTCTGATCGGATAACCCAGTCCACATGAAGAGAGGAGTGAAAGACAGCCTGAGCAAAGTAAAAAAAAAAAGAAAAAAAAAGAAAAGAAAAAAACAAAAAGAAGAGGCAGAATGAAAAGAGATGCAGGTTGTTAAGAGGTGGTGAGCTGCTTAAGAATGATCAACTGCCAAGTAGACGACAGGCTGCGTTCTCTTTTATACATAAATAGTTGTCTTTCACTCGGTATTTCAGCAAACAATCGCTGATCAGAGGTGTGTAAGCAGGTAGAGGAGGAGGGACTCTAATGCAACATGACAAAAGTGCTACTTTGATATTGCTGATATCGTTACCCTCGTTAGGAGGTAAATGCCACTGATAAGATAGAATGGGAAAATAGACATGGAAGGCCTGCTTTAAAGTGCAGGGAGGAGCGTGATGTTTAAGTGAAGAGAAGAATGCAAAAAAGCCTGCTGATATTATTCTCTTTTATTCTGTCTTTCTCACTAACTTGTCAGTCTCTCTCAGTCCAATTTACTCATTTAATATAGCCTATTTTCCATTTTTTTAAAAATCTTTTTTCATGCGTCTTATACTTAATCATGTTTGTATTTACCAGCATGCTTCTGTCTGTGTGTGCGAATGCCTGCGTGTGTGTGTGTGTGTGTGTGTGTGTGTGTGTGTGTGTGTGTGTGTGTGTGTGTGTGTGTGTGTGTGTGTGTGTGACAGTAATACCTGTGTTACAGTCAAAAGTAAGTAACTTCAGAAGTCAAGTGTATCATGTTGCCAGGATCTTCTTTGTGGTGACAACAGTGATTAATAATGGAAAGCAGATGTTGGCATCTTGATCTGAAATTTTCATGAAACTTCGCTAACGTGATTAAAGTGTATGTCTTCCTCAGTCACTCCGAGTCTTTTAACTCCGCTCTCTGGGGAGTGGCAACAAATCATGGTTGAGACAACATGTCAAATCACAGAGAATCTTATGCATGTTAGAAACAAACTCCTTTTTCCTTTCCAACATTTGAACTCTTTCTCTGTTCATTGAAGCCAGAAACGATGGACAAAGTTAGATTATTTTACCAGCATTTTACACTTTTTATAATCATTTTATATAATTTCACTTTCATATTTGTATTTCTGGTTGATTTAGGCTATTAGCAGCATTTCTGCAGACCAGACCCTGTAGACATATCTTCTACTTTTTGGATTTATTTTATTTCTGCCAGTTATATTAGCTGCAAAAAAAGAAATAATATGTAAATAAATAAGCATAATGTTTGAACAAATTTTTATTTATATTTTATTTTTAATTGGTTATGTGGCGATATGTAAAAATAGCAAGCAATTCAGCAAATCGGCATTTATATTTATATTAAAGTCCTGATGTACTGAAATCTCATCAGTAATTGGTTCCACATCTAAACATAGATCATACAAAGAAGCCAGATCATTTCAGTACTAAGTTGAGATGAATAAACTTGACTTCCAGTCTTTTCCTGTGAAAAAGTGATCTATATTTCAGAAGAATTTAATGACATTTCTATTTTCTCTTCTTGGACAGACTTCAGGACTCATCTTTATATTTTCTGTAGGGGTGGATAAATGCATTTGCAGCTTCCGCTCAGCAAAGTTTATTTATATCTTAGGATGCATTTAAAAGCCCAGGCTGCTGTCACAAGGAGATGGCTTTGCTCACTTTGGCTTGCGAGGTGCAAATGTATGAAAAAAGGCTCGAGCTGGAGATTCAGCGCAAAGTAGCCGGGAGTGTTGTGGCAGCAGAAATATCAGATCACTTAAATGCTTTCTCAAACATTTCTTGAAGAGGCACCAAGATTATCTTTTCTCTCTCTATTTTTCTCTCCATCCTTTTTCCCCTTTTCTTATTCCAGTCTCCCAAATTTTTCCTCCCTCTCTCGCCTCCATCCCTGAAATCATGACACCTCACCTGTAGTGCAACTGTACAGCACAATTTTCCTCTGCACTCTACTGAGAGACCAGTAGATGACTAACATCAGTTTTTTTTTTTTTCATTTGAAATAGAAAAACAAAAATAAATTTACATCCTCAACTTACAGGATAAGTCTGCTGACTTATCCTTCATTTTTCTTACAGTCTACAAATCCCATGAAAAGACCAAAACCAATGATAAATGGATCCTACCAACAAATTCTGTGTGTGTATCTGTGTGTGTATTATATAAAACACATCAAGGTGCTTCCTTCATTGCAATGTCGATACCACATACATCGTCCTACCACCGTTAATGCTCACTCGCGCACCAAATGTATATTAATCCACGGCTGAAAATAGCTGCCAACAAATACACTATTTACTACTGTTTGAGTAATGTTTGCTATAAACTATAGTGACCAGCTTTATTTGGAAATTACTAAACTTTTTTTTAAAAATGAGATAAAATATCAGAATATGGTAAATATACTTCTACAGAAGTGAGATGAAGAAGGGTTTCAGATATCAAACTCTGACCTTAGTTGCCCTCTTTGTAAGTGAACACTGAGCATTAGAAAATAATATGTGGAAGATACCATCAGGGCCTCATCATTGTTCATATAATACGTGGGATAAGTTAACCACCCTGACAGCTGAGCTGACTTCTCAGCTCAGTGTCTTTTCCTTTTCTCTGACAGCTGTCCGACGTCTAAACAAGGAGAAACACCAGCCTCCCAGTAAATCCTGCACATTGTACCTCCTGAATTACAATGTAATACAACAATTTGCCCTGTAATTTGAACAGAGGAGGAGGACTTCTACTGACTCAAATTTCCGTTGTCATTTGACTCTCCCTACTTCAAATCCACTCTATTTGGGCTCTGAAGAGCAAGCACCTTAAATTGCATAAAATAATGTGTGTAAATGAATATGAAAAGCAATGTTCTTTTCAGCAAAGCAATGATAGCTGTTTTCACATTCCATCTCATTTTTGTGTTTTCTCTCCTACCTTTTCACACTCTTCCCTGAGGCCATAAAACAGTACTTTTACATATATTACCTTTTGATTAATGGAGCTGTATTCATTATTCTGCCCTATTGCTAATTAGAAAACGCACCCTGCTAATGATATACAGTTGGAATAATACTTGCCCACGAGGCATGCTATCACATCAGGTTTCATGCTTGTGCGCTTCTGGTACGAGCCTTTACTCATAGATCCAGATCTGCCTCCTTCTTCCCCGTTCGGCTTCTCCATTAGCAAAAGAGTCACGGCCAGCACTGGGTGTCATTGTTTTTGTTCTGGCATAATGAGACCTGTTTTCTCCAGGGAGTTGTCGCTGAGGGTTGATGAGGTGTGCAAGCACTGAGTCAGTCTTAATCAGGAGATCTGTGAGAGTGTGTGTGTGTGTGTGTGTGTGTGTGTGTGTGTGTGCATGTCTGTGTACCTGTGCTGTGTGTGGTCTTGATTGATTTTTTTATTGTGCATGTGGATATCCTCATTTTGTCTCTGATTTACTGATATTAAAGAAAATATTACATTTAATAAAATCAAATATGATCACTCAGATCAAATGTAAGGGTTAATATAGTAGAGTGATCGTAGAGTATCAGGTGATACCACTGCTCTGAAAATGCTCCTGTGTGACTGTCTGTCATGGTCCAAACAACCGGTGGCAGTGACAACCATCAATATTACACCAGTGGACTTGTCTGTACTAATGCAGGTTTATTCCCTTGGCCGGGCCCTAACTGCGTTAATGGCTGGAGGGGTGTGATGGGGGCGTAGTGGGGAGGGAGTGGGTCACAACATATTGGTGACAAGGTAACACCGACTTTTGAGCTGACATCTGTCATTTGTCCTCTTTCGACTACCAGTCTACTAATACTTTGCATCATTCCTGATAAAAAAAGGCGTTTATACACATGCTTTTTCTAACCTTTTTCCTTGGTAGCATTGTTTTTTCTTTTGTGAAGTAAAACATTTATAATTCTTTTTAAATATCTGCTTCTGTGTTTACTTCACCAAACTTGCAGTAATTTCTAGACAATGGAAACAGTAAAGAAGCATACCTGCTTTAGATTAGATTAGATTAGATTAGATTAGATTAGATTAGATTAGATTAGATTAGATTAGATTAGATTAGAATCAACTTTATTGTCATTACACATGTACAAGGACAGGGTAACGAAATACAGTTTAGCATCTAACCAGAAGTGCAAAAGCAGCAAGTGCAGGATATACAGTATCTACAGTATATATATACAATAAACATGATATACAGATGAGTGCTATATGGACAGAATGTACAGTTAAATAGGTATTATGAACATACTAAGACGCTGAGCCTCGCATTGCACACGTGCCGCCATCTTGCCTGATTTAAGCACTGTAAGTGCAGTTTTTAGGTCGTGGCCCTTTTACTCAAGTGTTTTTACTTGTTATTTTACTGCACTACATTTGAGAACTGTACGTGGAACTAAGCAAATTGCTCAGTATATGACTTTTACCACAAGCAACACTATAAATGTTGCTTGTCTGTTAATTAGTCAATAATTTAACTCTGTGTATGGGACCATTCTTCCGAATATTACTCAGGTTTTCACTCTTAAATATATTTTACTGGTAACACAGATTTAATTTGATGCAAGACTTTTGCTTTTACTGGAATCTTTGTCTTGATTGTAATTCTGCTTATTGTGTACATAAAGCATTTGAATTTCCTCATTATGAAGAGGTCTGGTGTCTAGAGCACATCTGCAATTTTTTTTAAAAAAAGAAGGGAAAACACAGATTTGATCCTTTGTGCCATAATTTCAGTCCCCAGATATCAAGTTCATCATATATTATTTGAAAAGACGATGTCAACAACAGCTCTGACTGTTTTGCTTAAAGGTCATGTCCATTTTCCATTTTGTCTCACTTGGAATGAAACTTGTCTTTCTAGTCTTTTTACTAAATTTGTACTTTCTCCAGGTCTGATTGGTACACACATACATGCCCAAACAAAATTATCATACTAAAAATTAAGCCTCTGGTCGGGGGAAAACAGCGAGTTTATCTAAAAGACATTTATCTTTGGTTTCATTTGACCCTAAAATAAGGCCATTGAAAAGGGAATGGTAACTACAGGAGCAGGAAAAGAGGAGGTCTGTTCTCTAGAGTTTGCAGAGAGAAAAAGGCCAAAGGTTATAAAGAAAACCTTGGAGCAGTGCCAAGCAGCCGTTAACACTTCTCACCTACTTTTTGTGGCTCAGAGGTCAGCATTTTCTGAGATTACCTCTTCTTATTTTCTTTATTCCACTCTCTCCGAGCACCATTACAGCCCAACACACAGCCATTAGAGATCAACAGCCCATACAGTTGTAATAGCACCCTCACATAGCTCTAGGGTCTGCTAACCCATAGCCTCTCTGTGTACTGTATGATCCTGCTGCTGAAGTTCTCACTAAGGTCAAGTAGGTTACTATTGAGGTTGGGCTACAGGAGCACAGCCGGTGTTAGCAGTGTGTCCAGGCTCTAGTTAAATAATAATGATAATGTAGTGCTCTATTGATCCCTGTTGGGGAAATTGTTAATTTCTCCAAAGGGAGTTCAAAGTGCACAGTCAGCTTCACAGCAGTGAACCTGGAAGGGCTCTTCAGCAGGGTGGATGCTTGTTGGCACAAGGCCTGAATCCATTTGTTTTAGTTAAGTTTATCCTTTTCACTATGTATGCCACTGCCGGATTCACAGTAGAAACATCTGCCCTTACCCAAATGCATTTGATGCAACATGTGATTTAGGTTAAGAATTTGCAGCTTGGAATTTCTTTTCTTTTTCTTTTTCTTTTCTTTATTAGGTGTGTCACTGGGACCAGCCAAGGAATTTATACAGGGTCTCCAGGTCTTTAAAAGTGTTAAAAAGCACTGAATTCAATTCCCTGTTAGCCTGTAACTGACTCAAAAACTAGAATCACATCTTTATAGAAGACCCTGGGAATCCTGCTAATGAGAGCTGAAAAGCAACAGAAATGTGAACATCGTGATACTGCTATAACCGTCTGGCTGGACACCTGTTTGCAGCTTTGTCCTTCAAATGTGAGCTTTTGGAAATCCATGTACAAACCAGTGTACTCACCACAAAATGAGTTTTGAAAGCCTGAGTGCCCCCAAAAGCGTAAATAAGCGTAAAATATGATATGATCATTTTGTTCAGTGGGGCAGTAAGAATCGAATCCTTTAATTTAATCCTTTAATTTTCCATGTACATAGGTGTAATTTACAACCAATTACTACCCTGTTTGTTGCTTTTCTGCATGGACACACGTATAAACTATGTGTTATACTGTTTCTCATAATATTATCTGGGCCAACATGCCACAGCATTTCCAAGATGCTTTGGAAAAGTGAAAAAGTAATGACACAAGCACAAATGCTGCTGAGGGTACACACTGTACTTGTATTGTTGAAGCTAGGGGGACCCGTTTAATTAACTTGTATTTCAGGTTTCTGGCTGAGAGGATGAATCACAGTGTAGCTCTACTTTTTTAGAAAAAAAAAGAACCAAATTTGAAAAATAAAAGCAAATTAAGCTTTAAGTATATAAGGTACATGCCTTGTGTTTCCCACAAACATGTTAGCATTTCAGCAGCCATTTTACAATAAGATCCTCAATGGTCCCTTTAAAAGTCACCCTCCTTTTTCCAATGTGATGTTGAGAGTCTAATTAAAAACGAGTCAGTTTTAATTGATGAGATTTGTATGATTTTGAAAATATACTTTTGACATATGTCCTAATGTCAGAATTTGCTGTTTACTCCTGATCTTTATGATAAAAGATGACACAGAGAATGTAAGTAACTACAAATCTTATCACATTTCACCCAAACTATTTTCAAACAAATTAAACAGATTCTACAGTAAGAAAAGGGCCGTGTAGGACCGCAGTGCTGAATATTTGACTGATCAAAATGTACAGTTCAAAGCCTGGGAGATGGGGGGAAAAGGATTTTTGTAATGAAAACAATCTGAGACGTGGCAAAAGATGGTACATGGCTTTGTTACTGAAAGACCTTGCTGTTTTTCTGATATTTGACATGCAACATGTGACACGGACAAAAAAAAAAAAATGTGAACACGTGAAGTGTCAAAATACATTTAAAAAAAAACATAAATATTAAAGAAGATTCTTTTTTTGGTCATTGCCCTTCAGTACAGTGGCTTGTCCATCCTTTGGGTGATGTTCTTTTTGTTAACTTTTCATAACTGTCATAATTAAACACGGTGTCCAACTTTTTTTTTTTCTCTGAGCTTAGCTTTGTGCCTTTCTCCTGCTTAAAAGAACTCTGTCTCTTCCCTGCTCCTAAACCATCATCATCACAGATCCTTGTTCTGCATCTCTGCAGTCAGTCTTTACACAAGGGCCAACCAGTCTTTACACAGGGGCCAATCTCAGACTTTCAAAGAGTTGAGTTGAAGGTGTAGGCAAGTGTACTGGCATGGATCTCTGGGACAGCAGGCCAATTATAAAATTATGAGTGAAGAGTTCCTCTAGATCCCCTGTTGCCCCAAAGAACCCCATTACCCAGAAGCCTTGGCTTTGAACACCTCTCCCACGCCAAAATATGACACAACCTCCAGCGCTGGCTCCTGTCAGGCAAAGGTTTGGCAAAAGAAGCCACCCCCCCCCCCCCCCCTTCTTTTTCCTCTTCTTCCATATCTCCCCAAGTGTTTTAAAGCAGCACTGTGGAACCGCATTTCCTAACAGTGTCGGTTTAAAGGCAGCACTGGCAATATGACAGCCAGAAGAAACAGTGAGTGCCACAATTGACATATTCCCCATCCTTTTGGCATGTCATCTCCCTTTTTCTGGACACCTGATTGATTCTGACAGCCTATATTGGGTATTTCATATGAAAGAGAATTTTGTGATTAAATGTTAATGAGTTGGAATTTCTCTCAGTGCTTTTATTACAGGCCGCCAGTTTTGAACATTTTTCAAAGTAACACACCCAAATTCCACTGTTTGCAATGAATTAATAATACAGTCTTGTCACTGAAGTATCATGCATTCTTTAATCAGGCTCCGGGTCTGAAACAGAAGCTTCTTGAAAGGTATTTCTTTATGATCAGAACAATTAGAAACTTAGCAGCAATCATAAAGGCCAGCTCACTAACTCATGCATACATATATACAGTATGTATGTGTATGTCAGAAACAAAGAGAGACCCCTGGGGTGAACTGTGCTGCTTTCTTGTAGTTGCTATCTGAATTATATGTCTTGACTGGCTCACATCAGTCATGACTGGGGACTTGAGAAGACTGAGGCCAAAGGCTGTGTGAACTGCGAGGACAAAAGAACAGAACCACAAGTCTTTGTTCCATGTTCTCAAAGTGCTCACCAAGTTGTAAAATAAACATCCACAAGTTTAACACACCCCCTCCACACATATCCCCCCTCCTGCAGCCAAGTCTGGAATCAGCCCTCCATTTCTTGTTGCTGAGGACACGACACAAATTTGTGTTGGTAGTTTGCGGTGTTTGGTCTCCTTTGTGTTGAACTGCATTGGAGCTGACACATATCTCATGTCTGCGTCTGCCTCCTACCTGAAATCCTCTGCGGCTTTTCTACAACTGCCAGCGTGAGAAGAGATGGGAGCAGCCAGACTGTTTTATTTCATCATCTCAGATCATGATACTGCCTACCTCACCCACACTCTCTTTACCACTTTACCACCCTCTGCCAGTCCTGTCTGTGCGCGCACTGACATGGGAATAAAGAAATAAAAAAAAAAAGGAGCAGGTAAAGTGAAAAATACAGGGTACTCAGCAAAATGTCTGAGGTGTACTCGCCATCAAATGCAGTAATCACAGCAGGGAATGTTATTCTCTTAGAAATTTGCTCTAGTATCTGCATTGTAATTCTCTGGCAGTCTCATATGTGTGGTATGTGAACGCCGACTTTCCCTCACAGGGCAGAGCAAGAGACTATGACACCAGTATTTAGTTTTTGTCAAAAGAGTGAAAGGCCTTTGTGGAGGGATTGACTTTCTGTCTTTCTGTCTCTTTGGAGTTTGTTTTTAAGAGTCTCTTCTGTTCTGTTCTGCAAAGTACAAGCTCGCTGAAACAGACCTCTGCAGTCTCATCTCTCCCTGTGTGCCTGAGCAGAAGTTAGAACAGTTGGTGCCCCTCAATAAGTTATACCACCATCATCCCAACTCAGGAACACGCAACAGTCTGGAAGAATTTCAGGTAAAGGCCTGGCTAATTAGTTCCCATCAAAAATGTAATTCTTTTCTGGAATTACGCCGCGAGGGCTGAGTAGCCAAAAGCGAAGATACCTGGTGGAGAAAAAAAAAAAAAAAAGAATGAAAAAAGATATTCTAACCTCGAGCCATAAGTACATTTATATGCTTGACATGACTCTGCCATCAATGTTGGGTCGAATTCTAATTTAATTTCTGAGATGTATGTGTAATTTTGCCATTAATATGAATGTTACCACCCTAAATATTTTACGCTTCTCATGGATATTGTGAGCGTCTCATATATCCTTCAAGAGTGTATTAATTAATAAACTCTTTTCTGATACTTTTTTTGCTCGAAACTTGTAATAAGAGCAAGCAGGTAGGATGATATAGTGAGAGGAGCCAGAACATAGTTGTCTGGTGCCTCATTAACATCCCCCAGTTCATTAGGAAGAGGCTTTTTTCCTGTCATCTTTTTACAATGTGCCAGTGTTGTGTGGCCTTTAAGGTAATTAATAATGAATTAATTAACCAAATTAATTCCTAGGTTAGAAACGTTGTTCAGTAGTGAGGCCAGTCAGTTTGGATTTGGGCCCTGATGGGTGAGGCCCTTTACAAGCTGATGTTGTTCATGCTTCTGACAGTGCCAGCCCCCTGTCTAAAAGCCCTAGCAAGTGCCATTTGTCTCCGGGTTAACAGAAAGACGAGATATAGGGCGGGCTGAATTATTTAAGCTCCCACAACACATGCACTTTTGCTTTTCAAGCATGAGTTATAATTTAATTAGAAACTTCTGGTGCGTTGCTAGCTATTTAAATATTAAAATCTTCCGCTGATCACATTGGATTAGCCATCCTTGTGAAATTCCCTGAGATGTCAGTTGTTGTGTTTGTGGGGGGGGGGGGGGGGGGGGGGGGGGGGGGGGGGGGGGGGGGGGGGGGGGGGGGGGGGGGGGGGGGGG
>JBBMJY010000020.1:7562729-7601495 GCA_037833715.1 Toxotes lorentzi
TGTGTGTGTGTGTGTGTGTATGTGTGTGTGTGTGTGTGTGTGTGTGTGTGTGTGTGTGTGTGTGTGTGTGTGTGTGTATGCCAGAGAGCATCTCCTCTCCACTTTCCCTGATGGTCGTTAAAAACTCTCAAAGTGACACGGTCACGTAAAAAGCATCAGTGGCTAACCTGGGGAGTGTCACATTGAATTTAACGGCCTCTTGTCCGTGCGCTGTTCTATGCAGGAACTCATATCTTGATGTGAAAGGTGCTCTCCCTCGTCTGCCTCATAATATGTTATGATGCAAATGCTCACATACATTCTCTCTCTCTTTATCTGCGTCCCTCTCACACACACACACACATAGTCAGAGAAGAGACCTAGGTCAGGCCCAAGCCTGAAAGGCTGTAATTGTATTTATGACAGAGCCCTGACTCTCACACTGGCTCTAGTCCAGTATGCGAGTGAGTGTCTGTTCGTGTATGTGTGTGTTTGTGATAGATTAGGCAGGTTACTATGTGTTCCTGAGTGTTAGGCAAGTGTGTGCGATTGAGTCTGTAGCCTCCTTATGACCTTCCTGATGGTCAGAGATGGGCTCAAGTCATAACTCTTGTGTCTGGCTTTACCCTTGAGCAATATGCACTCTGAGTGCAGTGAGTCAAACCACTGTGCTTCTCTCCACAACGGTGGACACACAAACTGAAACAAGCACGCATACAAAAGTATTTCAGTGTGGCACACACAGTCAGACATCCCAAGAGTCTTCAGTGCAACAGAGAGCAAAGAAGTTCCGTTGAAGGATAATTTCAGTTCAGAATTACATGGGTCATACACCATTATCATTTCCATTGGTTATGGTTATAATATAGTTGTACTAACCCAACTTCTGAAATCAGGGAATGATGTAGAATTACAATCTTCTTAACAGGGAAGATGTAAACCAACATTATGCAACTATTTTTTACCCTAAAATAGCAGCTTCACAATAATTTTGATGGCGCACTGACTTGTAATAGGTGCCGCTTTCATTTCCAAGCCACACCTTAAACATCTGTTGTTGCACCAGTCAACCTGTACTAAACCAAATTTATCCTTTAAACCTGCAAGGATGAAATTTTGGCCTCTTGGGGGCACTCTATATCATTACCTGATGGAGCATACTTGCTGCAAACAGCTGCTTATTAACACATCCAGTAATCCAGACACAGAGCAAAGCTGGCAGTCATGTGGAGGCATGTTTATGGCCTCCTGATGAATGTAAATGCAATATTTGCTCTCTTTTTGCTCTGTTTTGCATCCTACCAACTCCTGAGGGAAGTATCTGACTCATAGCAACTAAATGCTCCACTATGTTCACCAGCTAGTCACTAACTTTGTCTGCCATTCGGTGCTGGGCAGGTACAGTGGGTTGTTAGAGGTTTTGTCTGCTGTGCCTGGAAAAGACACAATCAAAGTAAAGTTGTGGGCTTTAAAACCAAAAGAATGATCTGAAAATATGTGCAAGGCTGAAGAGAGCTGCACAACTGGTTGACTGTGGGTTTTTACTACGAGCTGCACCTTTCACATTCACACAAAAATATCGACTAGAGCAGCTTTTTTTCTTTTCTTTTTTTTGTCTGGCACTCTTAAAGGGAATACTTATATTTCTCAGTCTTTGAAATAAAAAGCCAGATCTCCAGTGCTCAGGACAGAATTAGAGCAAATCCTAAACAACTGCAGACTGTAAGCCCCGTGCACTTTAGTATTCGAGGGCAAAGGTTCATGTCTTGCCTTCTGACTGCAGTGCAAACATTTCCACTTCCTCCACATTTCATCTAGTGACACAACAGCCGTCTGTAGCCGTTAGTCTGAGAGGAAACAACAACAAAAGACTCTTGCATTACCATTATTACCATTTTGGGTGCTTGCCAGCAACACTCCGGATTACCTTGCATGGCAGACAAAGTGGCAATCCGAACGCCAGCGTAATGGAGGCTAATTGCCTGAGAGCAGGGCTAGTTTGTATTTCATGCAAATCTCATGTGCACAGTAGTGAAACTTGGCTGACAAACAGGACAAGCAGTAGTCACTGGGGAACAAAAAGGCAATGGAAAATGGCTCTTTGACACGGGCTATTTACCTCATATTCACTAATTATTGCTCACAAGCAATGATGACCTCATCCTTGAATATACTGATTATGGAGTGTTTGTAACAGGGTGTGTGTTTTTTCTAGATATGATTTGTTTGGGAATTACCCTGAAATAATACTCCAATCCCTTTATGTATCAAAGAGGAAAGTTCAGGTTAAGTACATTTTGGACTGAACTTCAGGACAGTAGGACATTAACTAGTTCCCGAACAAGTGGCCCTCAATTTGTGACAGGACAGTAGAGCTGTTTTTAAGTCTCAAGCAAACAGCAAGTTAATTGCAAGTCTTTTGGGTCTTTGAATACTGACAGTTCAAATGAAAACATGACATTTCAGCATTTCCCTTTCAAAGCTGTATTAAGAGGATCTTTTGCAAATTTGAGACATAGCCCTCTCAGTGAATAGGCCTCATAATTAAAAATTTGATCTGTGTGACTATGCAAGGACTGCCTGGTACTGGCATTTCATTCCTGAGGTTCAGAAATTTTACCAGATCAAAATCTAGGACTGGCCTTCAAAAAACCTATCTCACCTCAAGGTCAGCCTAGTTGCTCTCCTGGAGGTTATTACATTCTCTTCATCAGTAAATGGAAGTTGTTCAGTTGTCATGTCATGTGTCTGTAATTGTAGATGTTCAAATTTTCTTTTTTTTCTGAGCTTTTTGAAGGCTTTTTCTTTTAATCCATGTTCATTAAAAAATTGAGTTTCAGTGCTCATTTTTAATGTTGGATACTGTAGTTGACAAAACAGTCTCACCTCAAGATGAATAGTTGTTCTGGAGCTTTCAATCATATCACATGATCTTTATTTAGTCTAAGTCAAGTCACAGTTCTTCCTTTTTGAAACCTGAGTCACAGTCTCAAGTCTACAATGCTGTTTTAAACCTTAAATATCATTCTTGTCTTATTTTACAGCCAGCAGATAAAACAGATTAAGGAAATTATCTTCAATAAACATTCAGAAAGAAACTTTTCTTTTCCATTTTGAAATACAGAAGTTGCTTGAACACACTTTACCCCAATCCTGAAGCCTCAGCTGTTTTTGCTGACAGAGGTATGGCAAAGTTCATTAAGACAGGCTAGTGACGTAAAACACACAATCGACAAAACAACTTTTGCCTTGTCTAGAAGAACAGCGATGATGTGCTTTGTATTCACATGCATGCATCTCACTGAGGTATAAGTGGGTCAGGTCAAAGTCAATAACACAATATGGTTGACATGCAGTAAGATTTCAAGCAAATGTGTTTCCAAAATAGACCCTGCTGTTGTGGGACAGCTGGGGAGCCTTTTGGGGTCAAGGTTCAAGGACTCGCGTGGACCATACTACTGTTCCACACAAGAGTTTTCCTGCCTGGTGTATTAGTATTGAATACTGTTCAACACATACATAGTAAATGCTCTGTGAGTGCAACAGTACTGCTCTCTGGCCTCCTGAAGGGTACCTAGTTATGCTCCCCTAACCTCACCATCTGCATCACGCTGCCATTTGGAGCCAAGATAAATCACGGAAGCCCCTCTCCATGCTGGGAATAGCTTCTTCCAGATAAGAAGGTCAAGGGTCACATTCTGGCCAAGGTTGACTGTCCTCAGGGCTAAATAAAGAGCCTAGGAGTTGGAGAGCAGCGCAGGCCACCACAGGCCCTCACACTCAATTAGGATCAAAACAACCCTCTAACTTGAACTTTGATTTAGGTTACTGAAAGACAACAAAGTAGAGCAGGGAACCGTCTGCATCAAAACATCAGCAATGCACAGTAACACGCACTTGTTCCTGATATATTTTGAGGGGACTAGCCATAACTGACTAATGGAGTAACAGACAAACAAGGAGGGTTCAGTTTATTAATCAGTAGCAGCTGTTTTCAACATTAGCCTGCCATTGTTACACTGTTTCTAAGGTGTTTGTTTATTCTGCCTAACCTAACAGGACCCCTGACCCAGCCAGTGGAATGTGAGAGCGGAGACACAGTGTGGGAGGTCACCGCCATCATTTACATCCTAAACACATGACAGCCTGTCAGGCAGAGGTTAAAGCTGGTCAAGTTCACACAGGACAGCACAGATCCCAATACACTGTGAGGAGAGAGGCCTCTTTACACATGCAAAAACTATTTGTTAAAAAAAAAAAAAGACATGAAAAAAATGAATGTTCCCTGTGTGTAGTGGACTCTACGTCAACCCTGGCAAAACCATTCATATGAGAAGATCCACACTGAATAGATTTGCATAGAAGACTGAAAATTTGTCCTCCAAGTGAGAACATAGTACAGCCAAACATTAAAAAACACTGATTTTCAGGTTGTCCTTGTCATCTTTGATCCCTTGTGAAAAGGCTAGACAGTCATGCTGCAGTGATCAGTCAGGGTCAAAGTCATACTCCACTTTCCCTCCTCCCTCCTGTGCTCGTGTGTCTACTGTAATTTTGTCGCTCTGGCAGCTGGTGGTGCTGTAAGACTTGAGTCTTCCCCTTGTTTTTTCTCCTACATAACAGGGCTGTCACCTATTCTCTCCTCCTTTGTCCTCTCCCCTCCATCACTCACCTCCATACGTCAACACTGAGCCACTGCAGCATCCTCTGCCAGCTCCTGAGCCAGTCTGCTTTGAAGGGGTGAATGGGGACCAGTGCCCTCCACAACCTAAGCCAGACAAGGGAAAAAGGCATCCCTTGAAAAAAACTATGTGAAATGAAAAGAGCTGGATTTTTCACTTTCATCCAGCACCTTGTTTCAGTGATCCAAAGGGGGGGAAATGTAGGTTTAGAAAGAGGTCGTGAGGCTAAAATCAATATTCAGATGTTGACATGCACATGGACATGCAAAAAGAAAAAGTGGCTACACCAGTTCACGGTGTTTTTTTTTTTTTTTAAAAACACATGGTTCAATACCACGATGTCTGCCACTAGGTCATTTGTGTGAATGGTATTAATTGGGTTCCCTGCAAGGCCACACAGCCAGCGGCTCAGTTATGATTCCAGTGGGTAAATATTTGCCTGTACTAACCCTCACTAGGTGCCATAATGATTCTTTGTGTGTTGCACTGTGTACAATGCGTTTTTGTGTACACATCACTCAGTGCCTATGTCTGCCTGTGTGTGTGTGTGTGTGTGTGTATGTGTGTATGTGTGTGTGTGTGTGTGTGTGTGTGTGTGTGTATGTGTCTGTGTTGCAGCTCAATCCCCCCCAACATTCCCTCTCTACGGCTGCAGCTCGACAGAGTTTGATCAATAACGTGTCCTTCATTCTCAAGTCGGGCCTGACCTTGGCAGCCTTTTGTCTCTTTCCAGGGGCCAGAGTGCGCATGTACAGGTTGGAAAACAAGGCTCTCAAAAATCCACCCTTGGAAGGAAAAGAATTCCCCCCACTGCCCCCACACTACAGCATTCTCATTAAGAGCCTAATGAATCATATATTTATAGCGTTCTTATCTTAGCGTAATGAGGTGACGCCACTTTTGAACTCATTTGCTAAATTATTACAGGCCACACTGAAATGGAATAAACTTCCAATTCTTTACATATGCTGCTGCGTTCATTTTCCCAGGGCAGCATCAACGGAGATGGCAGAGCCAATCCAGACCTGACTTAGGAACAAAGAGCATCTCACAGTGCAGTGACAGATGAGGTGAGCTGTTTGTTCTGAGACATTCAAAAGAATTAAACATGGAGGACTGCTGCAGAGGGCAGTGGGAGTTGATCTGATAGATCTGTTTACGTGTAATGCAGCCTGACAAAACCTGCAGGTGGCACCATTTATAGATAAGTCCTGCAGTCACACTCGTACTGTGTTATCCAGTAATGGATATTTGAATGGCCAGCAAGTGAAACATTTTCTTGCACAGGTACATATTGACTCTGTCCATATTGCAGAATTAAAGCAAGCAACAAGTTGATTTTTGTATAGATGGGTACTCTATCATGAAGTCATATTCTCTTTGATCTACTCTACTGGATACTCTACCGAACAAAGTTCAGATGCTGGGACATTACTGAATTGAACACTCACCCATCATTACAAAGCTCTCTAGCAGTGTCATGATACAGAGCTGTAGGAATACTTTTAGTAACATTACATATATAGAAAAAGCCAGAGATAAAGGCTTTAATGTGTAACATTACTTGAACAAAGTTTTATTTTGAATTATAATTTTATTTAGATTATTTGATCATTGAATTACTTGTAATGATGACTACATTTGTACATGCGCTGTTCAGTAATGGGTTTCTGCAGGCCAGTCGTATCAAGATCAATTACGAAATTAGCACATTTGTTCTGACAAATTACTATATTACGTTCTAATCCTTTTGAAGCCTTGTGGTAAAACAGTGGTGAATTTGGGCAACTTTGCCTGCTCCAGGGATAAACTTTGAGTGATTTAGTGAAAGAAGAAAAAACATCCACCTTTATTTCACTGTTACAGTCCCACTGGCACTGGAGAGTCTTGATAGACATTATTCAAGAATTAAATCACAAGATATTCCAATATGAACTCCTCACAAGAATTAAAGTCTTTTTTCAATATTAGGCTTGCTGAAATGATAGTCACTTTAAAATCTACATTTACATTTTTAGGAAGAACAGTTGAGAGCAGAAAAAAATGTTTTTATAGTTTTCCCTGTGAGATTAACACCAAAATATGTAAATAATATTCACCAAATCAGACACAGATCAAAACTCAGGATTTATTAACTTATTCCGATTTTACAAAAACAAACATTCTTTCAGGCTTCAGATTTTACAGAAACAAACACATGGGACCATCGGACAGTAGTCCACTGATGCATCAAATACTGGAAAATAAAGATGAAAACACAAAATGATCTTTACTACACTTTCCGCTTCTGGGTGCTGATGTACAGAACTGTGAAGAGAGGAAAATAAAGAGGAAAGTGTTAAAATTTGCAGTTTTACTGAGCAACAGGACATCTCCAAGACAAATCTGAACTTTCCAGGAACACATAATTTCTTATGTAAAGGGTACTGTCTTTTAATAAATCAAGATCTAAAATGTAAATTATTAAACACTGAGGAATCTGGTGTCAAATGATTAGTTAAGAGGGAAAAAAAACTAATTAGTCATAATAACTCAGACAATATTCATTGTGTGCTGTCAAAACCAAATACAGTGGACCCCAGCTTTTTTTTTTTTTTTTTAGATGCACAGGAAAATGCGTATTTAATGAAAGGCCTGCTACAATGGGGCATTGACATAGAACTGATAGTGGGCTGTGAAAGCAATGTTCTTTACAGCTGACTTTTGATGCTCAGTTCCCATGGCTAACTACAAATAAATTCTCTGTGGGGAAAGACCAACCAACTGAAGCAGATCTCATCACACAAAAAGAAAACAAATACATTAATAAAAAACATTTCTCTTTCTAGAGATAATATGTTGAATTGTTGTTGTAATTGTACTGGTTAGTTATCATGGGATTCTTGGTAGAGGTGTAAGACTGCAGACCTTATGAAACAGCAGCTGGGTAAAGTGATTGTTAGTTTTTAATTGTCATTTCAATTTTATCTATGGTTGTTGGCCCTTTTATCACACTGAGCAGTCCCCTGTTCAGCATGACTCGGATTCAAGAAGGATTCACACACTAGATCCAATACATGGGTGGAGACAGGAAAATCTACACAGATGGGTTAAGATATGGATTTAAGTAGAAATAAAGTAAAGTAAAAGTTTTTGACTGTAGTGAAATCTTTAATTTGTCAAAGATGGTCAGCTTAGCAACATTAAAGACAAAAAAGTAGGAGGAGCTCCCAAGGTCTGTTGCTTTGAGCTTCCCACATTATCAATAGTCTGGGCAAGGCCTGTTCCATGTATTCAACAGGACAGTTCAGACTTTTTTTTTTTTTAATATCTAAACGAGGCCAGTTAACAAAAGAAAAAACAAGTTTAAGCACCCACATCAGAAAACCATGATAGTGCATCAGGTCTCTCTGTGTCCTAGAACAGTTTTGTTTGTTGTGTCATCACTTAAAATGTTTTGTGAACCAGAACCATTTGGAGCATTTCATTTTTATCTAACATGCCTCCCGGGAAATCTATGCCCACAAAATGGGCTGATGCATCAATAACACTGTTAGTGAAATACTCACGTTTAAAAGAGGTACTCCAGTGATTTAAAAAATGAACTGTTAAGAATAAAATTATTTCCATGTCTTTACATTGATGGAACTATTACTGTGGATGTCAGCTGAAGTTTCAGGGTAGTAACTGATTTTGAGGTTTTGTTACCATCTACATCACTAATAGCTGAAGCTGCTGACATGAAGGAGTGTGTGAAGAAAGAGGTGCATCCCTATTTGAAACTAAGACAACAGAAATCATTATGGTCCTGATAAGAATATTTGAACAATGATGGTGTGTAAATGTGAATTTCAGAGAGTACAGCTTACTCATGAAGAGAAGTAAAGCACATATAAGATAGCTATGATGTAATAATGTCAAAGGAAGGAACCGCAAGTGTTGAAGAGCCAAAATGTATATAAATGGGAAATACATTTATAAATTAGATTAACTTACCATTGTTTCCTCTTAGAAAAGCATCTCCATACTTGTTCTTGAGCTGCCCGTTGACATACTCCTCTGTCTGCTCTATGGCAATGTTCATGTAACCATCCAGGCAGGCCAGGACACCTGCAGACAAAACATATTTTTGGTTAAAGCTAACTTCATCACTTTTCAAATAACATTATAGAAACAAGTGAAGAGCGTGTGACATGCCAGTGGTATTACCTCTGTAATCGACACCAGAGTTCAGTTTGACGACCACAGGTCTCCCAATGATCTGCTTCAAAAAGTCGCTGGGGGTCTGCTTTCTCAGACTCATCTTGACCGTGATCTGAAAGGGTTGAAGATGAACAGTAGATGTTATGGTCGCAGTTTGTTTCAACTTGCTACATTAGCATTATGCCAGCTAACGATATCCCAAGTAAACCACTAGTGCTCAACGGCGTTCATTTTCTAAAAATTAAACGGTAGGGGTTTCTTTACGATGAGCACCGTGTGTAGTAATGTGTATGTTACCAAACGAAAACATAATAAGTACTTATACCGTGCTGACAATTAGCGTTAGCCGCTAGCTATTTAGAGTAGCTAACCCGCTTATTGCCGACTCTTCAATGAATAAGCTTGCACTTAATGATGTGAGAGGGTCGTTATCCTTACAGTGGTATCGAATTAACCTGAACACTACTATGAAACCTTTGTTGTTTGTTCTTTTTAGTAATTACTAGCAGTATCTGCGTGCTTAGAAGTATTTCGCTTACCCAGTGGACGTTCTCCAAACGATCGTATTTGGCACGGACCAATCAGAGGCGTTTACGATACGGCGGCCGAGCGAGGACCAAAATCTGAACAACGCAGCGGTACAGGATGTGTGATCCCCGCGAGACTGTGAGGAAGGACAGTAGCCACATTGTCCTCTGACATAAATACTGTACAGGTATGCTGAGGTTTGAGAGTATAACATATGTCTTTGTGATTAAGACACATTATCAGATGATCAAATTCACATAGTTGCACTGCACTGTGTTTATGTAGGTTAATGTAAAGCTTTCTATACACTTCACAAGCATGTAGACAAGTTAGGACCTATGTTTCTACCTAAAGTTAGACACAAGAAGATAACTTCAAAACAGAAAAAGAATATATCCTAGTGACAAGTTTTATCTATGTATCCAAATCCTAATATAGTAGCTTACTCCATTGTTGTCTAAAAATGTATAAAGAAATGCCAACAATTGCCAGCCCTATCCTTTAAGCATTCTAAAACACAAAGGCAATAGGGTGACATAGTGCAAACTTGGAGTTATTCTCTAAATTTGGTTCACAGTATACATTTAGAAATAGGTTGCCTTGTCATGTTAGTTATTTTGCAGATCCGCTATTTCAAAATGAAAGAAATATTAAGCAAACCAAAACTGAGAACATATGGTGTTATTATGCACATTTACCATTCGGAGCAATACTGTATATCCTATATATCCATTAGAAAAGAATGTATCCTCTCATGGTGTGATAGGGTTCAGTTACACTTATCTTTATTTTGAATCAAAATATGAACCTTAATATGTCAATATGACACCTTTGTTACAAAATATGTAAATGGAGAGTTGATAAACGACAACACTTAATTTTTTTTTCCCAGCCTTGTTGGACTTTCATCAAAGCAATTCCTGCAGTTATTCTCATACAGTATGTACAGTAAATCTGTACATACATCTGTACTGTATACTCTGAGATAGGCCTGAGATTTTGACCCTGTATTGTATCCCTGAGTTTTTACAGTACACTGTCCATGGACTTGCAGGGACGCAATGGAAATTGGCTGCTCCTGGACAGTGAACTTGTGGCTGGGCACCACAGTAATGGAATGAGGTCTTTGCCAACAAAGAGAGCAATGTCTGGATCTTAATTCAGTCTGTAAGTACAATAGAACTGCAACTATTACTGCAATCAATAATCAGTCAATATGCATTGATTAGAATAAAATAAAAAAAATAGAATTGAAAAGAAAAGGAATCATAGAATCTTAAATCCTAAATTTAATCTAATTGACTCATTCAGAAGATGATTGTATTGTTCAGAAAGTTCACACAACATTGTTGCACACATTTTTTTGGGCCCACAGCCGTAGACCCAGACTCTATTGCTTCAGGGGCAGAAGTACAGCGATAAAGAATCTCCTTGAGACATCTGATCTGAAATTAATATAGTATCATTATTAATATGCATCATAGCTTTGTTTGCTATGTTTCTTATTTTTAATGTGTAACTGCAATTAAGCATCCTAGAGGTTTCATTTCTTTTTTTTCTGCTATGGCTATGCTGCATTGTGAAGGATAAGGGAAAGTCTACCATCTGATAAAACTCTGGTTGCTGGGTGCATGACCCAAACACTGCACAGCTTGGGAGGTACATGAAAAATGATGTAGGGGGGGAAATAGGGATGAAATGGTGAGGTGAAAGATAGAAGAGGATGGAGGGAGGGAGGATGTGCCAGTACGTGTTAACAGAGACAGAGAGGTTGCGAGAAAGAGAGCAAGGGAGAGAGACAGAGAGAGAAAGAGGGATTGTGAGAGGTGGAATCATAAAGTACTTCTTGTGTGTCTAGACAGGTTGCTTGTTAGCAGGGCATGGCTAGCCCTGTGGAGGCTAGAGGTTAATTTGGTATCTGCTGCTGTGTTAAACTAAGGTCAGTACTACAAGTCCTTAAGTCATAAACAAGAGTGGTTAAGAGCCATGTATACACCTAGGCACCCGTTAATGAATATTCAATGAAGATTTTTTTTCCCCCTTGTCCCCTGTTGCCTTCGTTGTTACTTGCTTTGAAAGAAATTTTGGTTTATCTCTGTGGCCTTCAAAAATGACCTCTGTACACTTACATTTACTTGTCCTTTGTTATCATAATACATGGCCTTAGTCGTAATAGAAAGTGTCTTTTTGCTACTTGAAATGTGGCACACTAATTATGCAGCTCTAACCCTGACTGCACCAAATGTAACTACCCATAATTTAATTGTTTAATACAATAAAACCAGTAATGCAATAATAATGTGATAATAAAGTCATAAAGTTTGTGGTTAAAATGAAATTTAAACTTACGACCACAGCTATGGCTTTGCTGGCATTTGATGCAGATGCTTTAATATGCCCTTTGGCAACTGGACAGGCAATAAGATGTGTAAACTGATCGCTCACAGACATGCATCGTGGTATGCAGGGGCTCTGAGATAAGTGCATTTTGCTTGTAACCTGCAGAAAACTCACTGATGATAGATAATAATTTGGCTGAAATAGGGGTTAATTATAAACATTGACACTGTGGTCTGAAATCACTGTCAACATCACATCCCATTTTACCACGGATTACATGTCAGTGATGGTCACACATCCAGCTGCCTATACATTATTTAGAATTAGTGCGGAGGAGTACGTCTCTAAAATGCCAAGCCTTTTTTACATTCCCTGCAGAAGCAGTTAGGTACATGAGCATTAGTCGGATTTGTTTTTGCTTCTAGTTTCTCACCAATCTGAGTTTTGACAGTCGGCATATAAATATAATTTAACTAAACTTCAGAAACTCATTTTGTTATCACTGTTAATCAGGTTGATTTAATTGCATACCAATTTAGTGCCTCTAAAGACCTTACTTTTGAATTTTTGTGGCACTCATACTTACTTTAAATCACATTTTTGCAGGTGTTTTTATTAGCAGATTTTCCTGTTTTGTGTCCAACTGCTTTGGGTATTTTTTGTCTTTTAATGTAGATCTTTTTATGTCAGTTTTTACTTTAATTGTTTTTAATTATTTTATTTAATTATTATTTAATTAATTTAATTAAAGTTGCTGTATGAAGTGTTTAAATTAACAGTGGCTCGAATGAGCATGCATAATGTGAAAGGCATTGCTTTTGGTGAAAAACCCGCAGAGAATCATTATTGGACCTTATTGGTCCCCTCAGCTCTATGGAGCATTTCAGTGTCTTTTGGCTCCTTGTTTTGGTTGCAAGGCCCATAACTTTGCTGTTTTGGTTTATTGTCACCGCTCTCATCAGCATTGTTTCCAGTTGCAACAGGCAATTGTTTTTAGAAAAAAGTAAACATTCTGAAAACCCACTGTACACTATGTGCCCAGCACTAAAAAGCTATTCACAGTGAGTAACTAGCTGGTAAATATAAAGGAGCAAATGTCTTCCTCAGGAGTTCAGTTATGCAACATATTTAATTGCACACAAATAATGTAATTATCAATATCATCAATTAGTTTGTAATTTGTAATTGCATTTCTCGCATTCCAGTCTGGCTCATGTACACACCAGTGCTATGAGGCTGCATTTCTTTAACCACATTTGAAGAACATCTAAAACATCAATGTCTGGACAAACAGTGAGTGACTTTCCTTAAAAAATGCTCCAGTACAAGAATGGTCAGCCAGAAAGCACAACAGCAGTGATGTCAATTGAGAGACAAATCCCGTCTCCATCTCCAAACCCCTTAACCCCAAGGGGCGGGCTAGTGAAATAGAAAGATTATGGTGACGGGAGATGCTATTGTAGGTGGGAAATAGGGGACTGGACCACAGGAGGTAGGGGCTCAAGGTGAGTGGGAATAAGAAGGAGGGGGAGCCATCCCTCTTGTATCCAAAAGCAATATGCAGGATGGGGGTGGAGGTGGGGGTCAGCGGTGCAGGATGAGGAGAAAGTCTAGACTGCATTGACCCTTCTGAAGCCATGTTTTCTCTTCAGGTCAAGCTTGATATGGAGAAGATAATGGAAAAGCTTGGGGGAGTTTTCAAATAAAAAAAACAGATTGGTAGACAGAATATCCCTGGTCTTGCCTCTATGTAATCCCCAACTGTATGGCGGTAATAGCTTGGAAGTGATGGGAAACCTTCTTCCATCAAAAAGGAGCCATGAAACCTTAGCTGCATGGCTTGATACTTAGATTTGTTTCCTTTGTAGCACTGACGGTTGTTTGAGATGGCTGACTTGTTGAAAGCTCTTGTGACTCTTTCCATGCCTGCCCTCTGTTCATTTAACTGTGCAGCAGCAAAGGTGCTTACAAAAACAGGTGGTCAGATCTTCACATCCACTATACAACCTACATATGAGTTTCGAATTCCTTTGTCACAACCTGTGACTGTACAATAAAGAATGAAAATTCATAAGCTGTGGTGAATTACCCACAAGGGGAGTGGAACGAGTGTCCCTGTGCTTTGGGTTTTGCTCCTTATTATTTCTGTGCCAATGACACATCGCTCAACTTCCACTTAATGACTCAGTTGTGAACACTGACAGTTGACAGCGGTTGGCTGGCCTGGGGCCCCTATGCTGAGAGAATGTGGTGGCACAAGGCAGACGAGGTGGGATGTAATCACTCTCTGTAATTTGGAGGAAATCCGTTGAGCTGCTCACAGTCAAGATGAAAGCCCTCCTCTTGTTCCGTCTCTCCACAGCCACCAAGCTCCGCTGCTTGCAAAAGCCTGAAAAGAGAGGTTCAGAGAACCAATTCTGCCTGGTTGGAGTCCCCCAGGGGTTAGTACTGGGACCATCTCAAATCAGCTACAGCCCTGGAGCCATGTTCTTTCCCCAAGGAGAGGCACTGCAGACAGACAGTTAGACTGCCCATTCTGTGCTGTGTGGCCCAGGCGCAGCCAGCCAGCACACAACTCTCCTGAGATCCTCCTTAGCGGAAAGAGAGTTCAGTGGAGCTTATGCTGAGGGCTTTGCTTGTATCTGGCTGTCTGTCTGTCTTTCTGTCTGACACCCTCCCATGTCACCTTATCCTCTCCCACTTCCCTTTAATATCTCAATCTGAGGCAAGCAAGGAATGCATTTTAAAACTCCACATCCAGTGTTCCCTTTTTCTCACATTAGAGAAGAAACAAAAAGCATTATACAATACTTAAAATAAACTATTATCAACAATATGGAAAGCTTGTGTGGATAAGTTTGCCTAGAAACACCCTGTCATAAAAATAATTATGTGCGCAGTAACTAACAATTACACTTTGTTAACCCCAGCTTACTTTATTGTTTAAATGTCAATGTCACAAGAAAATTTGGCTCAAGCCATGAGCAAACTATTCAGTTTTGTCACACGACACTATGCTACCAAGTTGTCAAAGAGACACTGTAGTGGTTTTGCTTGATAGATGGTGAATGGTGCTTATACAAGGAGCCACTCCAGTGCGCCCATAAATATGCATCGTGACATTTGGAACAAAGCCGCTCGTCCTCTCTTTCCTGATGAGCTCTGCCTGCATACTATAACATATTGCCATACTGTCACACCTTGTGTTTCATAGCCAATCTCTCTGTTCATCAACTTGGCAGATAACCTCTAGATCCTGACAGATGATATGGGGAGTGGCATTAGGGCTCTATTGTATGCAAAATCAGGATGCAGTTTTCCAATGGTGATGCTTATACAAGCAATTAATAATTAAACCTTATATTTCTATGATGTATATGATGTATGGTTATCTGAATATTTAAAAAGAAGGTTAGACTCTCTATTTTCACAACCTTGTTTTCCAGACAGTTTGGAAAAAGTCAATCAAATTTCCCTATTGATCAACAACAGGTCAGAGGTGAGGACATGCTCTCCCATTGGCAGACCAGAGTAAGGCAAGTACAGAAGAATGCTCCCTGTTCTCACTGTAGCATTAAGAACATAGCTGGCCTCTTTCTCCAAACACCTCATTGCTTTAGAAAGGAATAAATATCCAAGACAGCCAGGAGCAGTTCCTTTCAAATCCCACACAAACGCATATATCTCTCTCCTCCATGTCTCTCTCTCACTCTCTCTTTCTGTCATTTGACCAGCAGTGCTTCCTGCCACTGAGGACCTGTGACTCAACAGCCAGAATACAGCAACATTCTCTTGCCCACCCTCTTGAATATTCATAGAAATAAGAGGACTGAAGCTCAGACCCATCCATCTTGTATCCATCCACATTTAT
The DNA here is from genome assembly GCA_037833715.1 of Toxotes lorentzi. Taxonomy (NCBI): domain Eukaryota; kingdom Metazoa; phylum Chordata; class Actinopteri; family Toxotidae; genus Toxotes; species Toxotes lorentzi. Next base: position 7,578,312 of record JBBMJY010000020.1, read on the forward strand.
ATAAAAAAAATTATGTCTGTATGTGTATTGGGGGGGAGTTGCAAGCTAGCACTAGATATCTAAACGGGTGCTGTGAGAGGGGGGGTGTGGGGGTCTGTTTTACACTAATTTCTTTATCCCTTTCACAGGAGTGCCATGTTACAAGAGAATTCCTGAGGCGAGCCAATGGCCCGATAAATCTGCCGGAGCCTCTCTCTCAATTTGTCTCCATGGAATGTCAGCTGGCAAGCGCCCAGACACTGAGAACCTCTTTTCACAATGCGCCAATCTAACAGACGAGATCCCATGTTGGAGCTACAGTACAAGGACTGGCATGGATAAATTGCCACGTGCCTTATCTAGGTCTCTTTATGTCTAACTGTCTGAGGTCTTGCTCCTCACACGGCCTCCGAAGGCCACTACCTCCCAGACCTGGCGGTTAACCTAAACGGCTGAGTGGATGACATTGACAAAATGCAGGTGTCACCAAAGAGTAACCTGTGATGTGACACAGATGCTGTGTCAACCCGTCTTACTCCATATGACCCGCAGTGTGAACAGAAATTGTCCTGTTTGGTGTCGTTCATCACTGTGTGGCACAGTCTCCCACATAGCTCAGTCCAGGTGGTGGAATGGCAGAGTGGGAGAACAGACCATGTTTGTGTGAAGATGCAACAACTATCTCTCTTTTTTCTTTCTCTCTCGTTCCCTCTCTCCCTCCCTCTTCAGACTGCTGTAGCACTCTTTGTACTCTATTTAAAGGTTGTAGGTTAGAAAACAACAAGATGCCTTCCCACCTGTACCCCTAAATGAGTCATGAGTCATGAATGAATTCATCCATTTATTTATGTACAGTATTTGCAGGAAAAATACATACATATGTACACAAATGAATAGAAATATAAGTTGTTCTTTTCTTATCAAGATATCAAGTTTTATCAATAATTATATCAGGATTCATAAATAATAATTAGTAATATTACTGTTAACATCACCTTGTTAGCTTTCAGAGTTATAGCACATTTTAGAAAGGCATTAAGTTTATGTTTATATTTTATAATTCAGTAATCCATACAGACATATAATATCGTTCCCCAAGTTACATTGCAACATTATTAGGTACTGACTATATGTGATTCAACTGACTATGTCTGTTGAATCACAGTGTGGTAATCTGGGTTTATTAAAATATATTTATTTTGTAAAACAAAAACTATCAAACGATGTAGAACAAAATAATAGCCCAAATGGCTACCACCCCATCCTCTACAACTCTGAAATTTCAACACAGCCAAGCACACAAGCTTATTTAAGGGGTTCATGTTACTGCATGACAGTTGGCATGACTGTAAAAAAAGGCATGTGCCAAGTGGAGCTGCCAATTCTCAGCATGGCTGGTTTTAATATTTTAATGTGTTTCATTACAACAGTATGGGCCAGATAGCCTTTCTGACGTCCAAACAATTGTCTGCAAATGAACAAGATTACATGACAAGCCCTGAATGACAGAGATACCCACTGCTGCCTACCCTAGCCACTTATCTGATGGTAGCCTAGCAACAGATCCCTGACCTGGCTTTGACCCCCACCCGATAAGGTCAACACCTGAAGGCTCTCCCATTGGAGGGCTGCCTGAGAGAGAGGTGGAGCTTTGGGGATGTAGGGAGACAAAGGACTCACAGAGCAAGGGCAGCCTCCTCTGCATACAGTTCCCTGCTCCCTGCTGACAAAAAATGTTCATACAAAAGCATGCCAGACCTCTTTATGTGGGTTTGTTACACCTGTGTGTGTGAGTGTATGTGTTGGCGAGTGTGTGCATCAGAGACAAGCCAATCATATGAGACTGGTCAAAGAGCGGAAGCATATGCCAGTGCAGCAACCCCCTTGACAAATACAGGCAGCAGTCTTATTTTACACAGGGTCAAAAATGCTGTCCCCCCTCAACACAGCATCAATGAGAGGAAAAACAGCAGCTGTAACTGCTCATAATGAAAACTATTGTGGTGACATAGAAGAGATGCGTTATGAAAGAGGTGCTGAATGTGAAATTAATCGACCAGAGCATCCCACCCTGTTAGACATCCCCACTTCTCTATCATTTGTGTGCACACACACATACAAACCTCACTTGGTTTAAGAGCAGTGATATGGAAGTTAATCCAAATTGTGATAGTGGCAGTATCCTATTAGACCATGGCAATAAAATCAAGCTGAGACTGGTAACACATTACAGATATTAGAACGTGTTCAGCGCACTCCATTACAATATGAAGTGACATTAATCAGCAGGGGTCCTCTTACACACACACAGAGGCATAAAACAAACATGCAAATCATACACACAGACTTGCACAAGCCTAAAGTACAGCTCAAAAGAAAACACATTCAAGTGCTGAAGTGCTCTTTCAGCAGCTGATATTATTTTAAATGGTAAAAAGAATTTATCTCTGGCCTTTTGATAGATAAATTCAAACATATTGTAAAGAAAAAAGATAGTCAAGCAGCCAAGGGCAGAGAGGTAGACAAATGAAACGCTTTTTGTAATTATTTTTGCTCACCCAGCTTCTGGAATAAAAAAGTGATTTAGAGACAGGTGGCAGTGTTACTGTCCTAGTGCTTTGTGGCATTCTGTGAAAAATATTCTGTAGATCAGTATGCAAACTGCTTGAAATGATAAAAGAGCACATTGTTTTTAGAACTGTGTTTGCAAGGGGTGTGTCACTGATCAGCTCACTGATTCCTTTAAGTTTTTATTCTGCTTTTAGTTAGACAGGGATGTGTTTTACTCTGTCTTTCTTTTTTGATATGCATATTCACTGAGGTGTTGGCACTGCTGGGATGATCATTCAGCCTGTCAGGTTTGGCACTGCAAGCTAAAATAACTTGTCCCTGACTCTAAGGACCTTCACTTCCCTCCAGGGCCTTTTGCAAGACCTCTGCCCCAGTTCACCCAGGGCAACCTAGGCTCCTCCTCTGTGTCTGTGTGTGTGTGCGTGTGCATCGTTGTGTGTGTTTGCACTGTCTCTTTACTGCGGGAAACTGTTGAAGGTCAGAGGGCAGGAAGTTGGCCACCTGCCTCTGTCACACTAGTAAAAGTAGTAGAGCAGAGAGAGGAAGCAGTAGCAGGAGAGTGAGACATGGTAGAAAGAAAGTATGAGTAAATACAGTAAGTATGTGTGCATGCTTTTCTCTGATACCTGAATTTATAAGAGGGTCAGGGAAATCCTTAAATAAGTAAAACACTGTCATTTAAATTGCATTCTCTAAAATCTTGCGCTCTCTCTGATGTTTTTTTTTTTTTTTGTGTGAGTATTTTGCTGACCTTTGTGATCTTTAGTTGATCTGATTTGCAGACTTTGTGTCTGATTAAAGGAAACGACTGCTTTTGAGTTCCCTAGGACCACCGCTGAATAACCTGGTACAGGGATCTCTCCATTGGTATTTGCTAGAGGCGACAACCCTTCCCGCTCCCTGCATAAATGTGCCAACCGAGGACGAGAGCATAGAAGGCCAGAGGGCAAAAAGGGAGTGAACCACCTGCTTCTGTCACACTGTCAGGATGAAGGCGGACGAGTGCAAATAGGGTGAAGTGTGTGTGTATGTGTAGGGGTTGGGTTGGGGATATTGTGTAGGAGGGGGACAGGTGGCAAGCCGGACAGCGCTGGCACAAGCCACCCCAGGATTTATCACTCAGCGACAGTCACGGCTGGGCAGAGGACAGATGTTTCTGTTTACCCCAGGGCAACATCTGACTGGCCGAGCCTAACGATAGCCCAACCAGCATAGCCCGCACAGGACAGGGCCTAAGAAGATAGAGGAAGTAGGAGAAAAAGAGACAGAGAAAAGGAGAAGAAACTGGAGGATGTTCAGTTTGCCCCCAAGGCGCATAAGCAAGTTAGCTCATTTCTCTCCAGTCTGCTCCAGTCTCCACTGAAGCACCTGAAACTCATTTAGGCCCCACTAACTGTTGTGCCACTATAGGGAACCATTTTAATAAGTAGTAATAATGCCAACTGACAATGTGAGCTGTTTTCAAAGCAGGGAACCGGCACCCGTTATTGGGAAGTGAAACAAAACAATTTTAATTGACCTCGAGTATCTTCTACATCTTCACTTAGTTAGAAAAGCAGTTACAAATGCATAGCACTTGGTGGTGTTATTTAAGGGCTATTCAGAGAAAGCCTTTTTGCATTAGTGTATGTGGTTAGTGTATAGTGTGTGTTCTAGCTGGGAAATTTGAGAACTGTCGCCGGTAATATAGCTTGAACACTCATCCCTAGAGCAATGAGGAATGACCTTTAGGTTCAACCCTGAGTGAGGTCATGTTAGTGTTGCCATGGCTACTATCAGCAGGCTGCCCTGTTGCCAGTATTACCTCAGCTGCCTGGCATTGTCAGGGTCAGGGAACAGGCTGTGACCTCCCCGTGGTGATCAAACTCAATGGGAAACAAAAACACCACCAAGAGAAACACTAGTAGTCTAGTATAGCTTATTTGCTCTTACTGTAAAGTGGAAATTATGGCACTGGATGTTGAAGTTTTCAATTTCAGATGATTTCTGTCTGGACCAAGTTGGCCTGTTAAATTGAGTTTGATCTTACATGAAGTTTGCTGTCATTAATTACCACTAATGTGGTGTAATAATCAAAGGGTGCATAGCACTGATTAAACCATTCAGTATAAAAAAAAAGTAAAAAAAAAAAAAAAAACTTAAAAGAGAATTTCAGCTGCACTGGGGTTGTTCAGAATTCAGAATTTGTGAGTACAAGCATCTCCCTTAACCACAGAACAAAGACATTTATCTGTGATTTCATCAAGCCGTACAAACCAGAGCCGCTGCATTACATTAGTTTAGTGGAATTATAAACTGTTTGCACTGCATTGCAATTTATAGACAAGTTAACCGGTATGTTAACTAGTATATCCCAAGGAATGTTAAGTAGATATGACTACGTTACCTGAGAACTATTTCCCTGAAGCTGTTTGAGAAAACATCTAGAGGTCCTGCCATTAATCTGCAAAACACAGACACCAAAAGGATTTTAACCTTTTTCTTCCAGCTCATGCCTTCTCTAGTCAGAGTACCTGTCCATAGACTGTCCATGTGCAGGTGCAGGTGACAAGCACAGCTGTCTACACACACATAAACACACTGTAATAGTCGAGCAATGTAAACCACTGTAATAGTCACAACCCAACATTATCCCCTCCTTGAATGAAAAACCTAATGGGATGTCTTAATCATTTCATGCAGGAGATGCAATAATATAAAACTCTTTTCTATTTGTGGAACATGTTTGTCCACTCTCCTCCTGATAGGCCCCATTTAATCATGTTGTTCTGTTTCCTAATTAGCAGAAATGCAAAGTGTCTTTGTCACCTGTGGACAGCCAAGAGGGCTAATTTGGGCTTTTCACTAATTGCCACGGTAACGAGCCTCCTGCGCCTCCGCTGGGGGTGGGTGGAACGCATGGCAGGAGGACGACTGCAGGACTGGAGGATGGAAGGATGGAGGGATGAAGACACAGCTCTCCTCACACACGGCCGAGGTGTGAAAGAACGCGGCAGGCCAACAGAACACAGCCTGGAGGAGTCCAACAGCAGGGAGTGGGGGACAGCCTGCGCTGTGAAAAAGCCCCAACACCCAGCTGAGAGGGAGGAGGATTCAGCTCTGGCCAGTTTTGGTCTCTCAACTTTGATGAGGAGATGACTACATTGGGTTGGATAGTTGCTGGACACTGACACCTGTTATTGCCCCCATCTGATTTAATACTGGTTCCCACACAATGTACCTTTTTTTTTAACTGTTCTTTTAATAGACAAATTCTAGGTATAACTCAGCAGGCAGTTTTTAGATTAGTGGCTTGACATGAATGAAGCCTGTATGTGAGAAAGCGGGGTAGGAGGGGATGGTGATAAAACTAAACCAAATTCAGATGTATGTTTGATAGTGTGATGATGAGAAGGATTACTTTATATACTACGTAAAACTGCAGCTTTTTGTTATTGCTTATCTTCCTGAAACTTTGATATAGTTAATAAATCACTAGGAATTGGTAATCCAGTAAAAACTATGCAATAAGCTAAGACATTAAAATGCCTTCTTCTCTGAATACAAAGAATACAAAGACCCTGGATATACTATTGATACTATCATGCAAAAAGTCCAAAGTAATAGTATTAAAATTAATCTAAGTACATGGCAGCATATGTTGAAAGTATATATTGCAAAATGTCCCGCTAATATTTATTACCAGCTTTGAAATTCTACCATGCTGCTGTTGGGATAATTATTTTCAGTTATAATAAAGATTTGGTTAAGGTGGTAAATAGTCTGTTTTGCTAAATCAAGACAAATTCATGTTTTACATGCCTCAGCTTTATATATTTCACAGCGGTAAAAATTGAAATGTACATTCATGTGTGCATCATTCGCATAGATTATTATCGCCACTCACTATTTTAGTATTCTTCTTTTTGAAGGAAATTAAATGGATTCCGTTAATGCAATTCGACTCCATCAATATGGTCTCTCTCTGCTGAATTATGCCCTCTTTGCTTTTTCAAATACATTTTCTTTTCAGCAATACACCCTGAAAGCTTGGGGGCACCTTGTCCGTACGCTGCTCTCGGGGGCGAGCTCCTCGAATGTGTGCGTGCACGCAATAGTGTGTTTGAGTGTGTGCGTGAGTGTGTGAGAGCGTGTGAATGTGTGTGAGTGAGTGAGTGAGTGTGTGTGTGTGTGTGTGTGCGTGCGTGCGCGCGTGTGTCTGCTCTGCTGCTGCTGCCCTTTGATCCCTGCATTAGTGTTAGTTAGGGGCTCGGAGACACACTTGCACCGAGAGCAGCCATAGTCAAGACACGGCAACAACAACAGCGGCACCTCCTCCGCCTGTGTTCCCATTCCCCAACAATACACTTTAAACCGAGCAAAGCCAGGTGCACGACCAAGTCCCTGCCATCACTGGCGCCTCCAGTCTCAATGGGAAAAACCTTTTTTCTTCTTATCCCTAAACAAGGACGAGAATGTGATTAAAAACGGGGGAAAATGCCAAGGAGGAAGCAGGAGCAACCCAAGCGCCTGCCTTCACGTAAGTCGTTCACTCGATTTGTGCAATTTTAACGGCTCTCCGTGTGTTTTGCGCAGTAGTTTAGGGTTAAAGAGGTGAAACAGACAAAAGACTCGGCGTAGGTTATTTCTCCCTTTTTAGGTCCGAGCGAGGCAGCCATGTTGTTGGCGATGGGTAACGTTAGCTAGGCAGTGAGTGGATAAATGATACGTGGCTTTATTAAAAGTATAATCGATAAAGGTCCGGTTCCGCTAAAGGTTGCGGTCAGTTGGCATATGTGTCGGTTGTGTGTGAGGAATAACGGCCGAGCGTTTTCGGTAAGGGGTTCGCCTCTGCTAGGTCGCTTTTCGGGTAGAAAGGGGAGGATCTGGGAGTCTGGCCGCAATAAAATGAAGGGTCAGTCGGATCAGACAAGCCAGAGTCTGGCTACCCATACCCTAGTGTTCCTAGTTAGCAATAGCGCTATCTAGCAAGGCTCGGTAAACTTCATTTCCTCGGCAATAAACGACCAACTTTCACCTCATAGTTTTGGTGCTCCATATCGCGGAACCGAATTCGTTCGCGCTTGTTTGTCGTCGACTTTAAAAAGTATGGAGAGGTTTCTCCCCCCCCCACCAAAGCCAATGTATTTTCTCTACCCCTCCCAGTCTGCATGCAGGCTATGTCAGAGCCATGGTCGGTCACCTGAAGTTCAGGGTTTTTCCCCCTTCCCTTTGCAGCCATTCATTGCAGACAGACTACGATCAATAACGCGGTTAAAAAGGGGAAACGACAGTTATGCTGTACTACGTTGCTTAAAATAACGCTGTGCCGCAGCAGAAACACATTATAATTCCTATGTTGTTGATTTCGGTAGGAGCTTGGTTTACGTTTGTGTATTTGACCCTCCGTATCTTGGATGTTCGTATTGTGCCTTTATCAGTCCAGATAATAGAAAAGCTGCAGTAACACACTCTGGCCACTAGAGGATTGCTTAGATGGTAGTGGGCATTGACCACGATTATTAAAGGAATTATCCGAGAGTGACATTTTTTTTTTGCTCTTGATCATTTCTGCTCTGTACATGCGTAAGCAAACAGCTCAGTTCGTCACATTGGTATGCAAATTTAATGAATAATTGAGTGATTCATCTCTAAATCAATGATGGCTTGATACATTTATCTTATGACACTGTCTTCTTCATTTCTTAAATGTCAGACCATGCCAGCTGTTCAAAATTACCAGCCATGATCAGAAGACTCTTTAAGTGGGTTTCTTTTTGCCCAGTTTACCACCATATCATTTTCTTTTCATGTCCAAAGGTTTGAGGAATGAACGAGCTCCCACACCTGTCACCAGTCTAACATTTCTGCCATATTAAATTAGATGTACATCACATGGTAATTCCTGCAGTTTCACACAACATACACAAATGATGTATTTTTTTCAGTGGTGATATTCCCTGATCTGCTGCTCGGGTGTTTGACCTAGGTTTGAACTAAGGTTGAAATTGCAGCGGTTGGCTGGGAGGCATAGAGGTGGAGACTGGGTGACAGTGGGTGCAGTGAGTGACTGTGAGTGTATCTCTGTGTGTATGTGTGTGTGACGGAGTAACAGGAAAATATTTGGACAGTGAGCCCTCTCTGATATGCAGCATAAGGAATATGTAAGCCACATGGTTGGACTGCACAGAGCAGGGTGATGATATATATCACAAATATAACCCATTGCAGCGCTTTTCCTTACACTCTGTGTATCGAGGCTTCTTTTAGAGCGCTTGTCCGCTGGATATGTTTTCCTCATCGTTTGCCAGAATCTTGCTATTAAGAAGTGTATTTAGTGTACAGCAAAACCATGAAATGCAAGCAGTAGCATTTTATTTCAATACCAGAAACTAGGCATGTTTTCCTGTATTACCTTTCTTCATTAGTGACATTCATTTATTCCCTTTGAGATTTGCTCTTTAAAGCTGTTCCCTGCATGTTAGAACACTTGGATAGAATTAGATTATGCATACAGTACGGAGTACAATATTTCACACTGATACTTTGAGAAGTTGTCCTTTATCCTTGAAATAAGAACGTGTCCGTTTTTGGTCAAATGGATTGACTCACTGTGTAGGATTTTATGACATGTCACCCTGTTAACAGGGACATGTGTATATTAATAGATTTTGAATATTTTTGTGATATGAGTCAGTAGCCTGAAAATGTAGCAGGATTCAAACTGATTGTATGTTTTTTTTGTAGCAGACATAAAAACATGTTTTAGCACCTAGTTGTCCACCTAGGGTAATAACAATTGATTGTCCATTACAACACCCAAATGTACCCTGGAGATTAATTTTCACAACTAGGATTTTCATTTAAAAAAACAAGCTCAGCATCATAATGACTAAAATATTTAAGGGCATGCTTTGATTATGTTTCTTTTTTTTTCATTATTAGAAAAGTGGTAGACTGAAATGTAAGATCTGACAATGGATATGTATGAGACTTCCTGATTTTGGACAACTTGTGTTTCAGAAGATTCAGAGTTGAGGGGTGAAAGCTGTATTTGGCACGGCGTCATTATTATACAGTCTGGATCAGTCGAACATGAAGTCCAATATTTTCCATCTTTTGGACATGAAAACCAAAGTAAGCCAGTGTCAACCTTTCAATTAAGCCGCTTCATAATTGGTCTGCAACAGAAATACTCTTCACCCACATATCTGAAATCATGTACTCCTGTGTAGGCACTGTACTCGAGCACTGCTGTGCCACTGCTGTGCCTGTGTTCCTGGGTTTAAATGAAAGCCTTTTCTTATTTAGGAGTTGTTTCCCTCCTCAGTCAACAAACTGTCAAAGAAAAGTATGAATTTGTCAGAAGCTTTTTGCGCTTTGTTTTGGATCTTCCCACTCAAGAATGGAAGTGTCACCTCATGCCATTCGCTGTCAGTCTGTGTGTTTTCATTATTCCGCCAACAACACCCCGGTGGTGTGCCAGCCAACAAGCACAATATCGAGCTTCAAATCTCTTCATCTGTGGTGAAAAAGGGCAAGCTAATACACTGGCTTTAATGCTGGAGGTGCTTTATCTTAGCACAGACCCAGATATATGGGGTTGTGTAGCCCAGTGTGCACTGTCCTATTGTCTGTGGCACAGCTTGGGAGAGGAGACTATTCTTTAAGTGTGTGTGCACGGCACGCACATGTGAAAGTGAACACGCAACCCTTCTGTGTGTGTGTGTGTGTGTGGGTACATAAGCCGGCTATGGAGGTCACAGTACAGTATGGCGCCTTCACTCTGACAAGTAAACATGACCTTTGGTGCCACAATGAAAACTGCCATTCTTTATGACCTTGCAGTGAGTTATTGTTTGTGTAATTTTGCTGCCTTATTACTAACTTTAGTTAGGGTTGGTTAAAAATCTTGCAAGTTTTAAAATTTTGTGTGTGCGGCTTTTGTGTGATTTCAAAAATGACATAAAGTTAGACAGAATAGTCTTAAATGTTCTTTATTGTTAGGACACACTCTCTGCTTAAATGTACATTTTATAGGCTGTGTTGTCATTAGATCAAACAAGTTCCATTAACGTTTCTCAACCAGTTGTCATTCGTGTCTCAAATCCTTTTAATGTAAGTGGGTGAGAATGTTAAAAATAAAGACTGAGTAAGAGTCAATATCAAAAAGAGTACAGGCTTAAGCGTGTTGGGAGGAGCGCTTGTATTCTGCTCCCTGCTCCTGTGGCTATCTACATTTGAAATGGAGCGATTTGAAACATTTCTACACAGAATTCTGCTCCCCTTCGTCAGCCAATAGCTGACTGACTGGGTGGCTCTCTACCTTACCGTAATGGTGGGTCACTGGCTCCCTTCCACTTGCTATGATTATAATGACCTTGGTGGGGCTGGGGCTTGAAAACATTGGATTAAGGGGAAAGGAAAATGAGAGGAGGTTTCCATTTCGCTCTTGGCATAAAATTTGTGGGGAATTTCTGCCAAGAATTCCCCACCTCACCACCGCCACGTCCCCCCCTCAAGTTGAGGGGGCTTGGGTGCTCTGGCAGTGTCGGGCGAGTGGAGCTCAAGCGAATAATGATACACAGGCTTTAACTTAGAAATGAATTAAAGGGCAGGGGAAAGGTGGTGGATACCTCGCTTACAGTACACTGTCGTAGACAGCATATAAACCTGCTTTCAGTGAACATTAATATTCAGTGGACAAACTAGATTCTGCCTTTGGTGTTTTACTTGATAGTAACAGAAAACACTGAGACTGATGTGAATGAACATTTAGTTGGGCAAGGTTTAACGGGCTAGGTTTCAAAAAAATAGCTAAGCCTTAGGGTGTGGATCAATACTTATATACAGATATTAACCTTATTTGCTACTTTAGACAATTGGCAAGACACATAGGCAGCAGGGCGGTTTACTATCATGTCAGTGATAAATTATAGGCTTTATTCAACTTAAAAATAAATGTGTTTTTTGTTTTTTTTTTTGTTTTTGTTTTTTTTTATAGTTGAAGCTCTTTGCGGGTCTGTATGTTACCTAAGAATAACATGGGAAATAAGAATGTTCTTAAAATAGCTTCCTTCACATTTGTGTGCTCATTTCTTTTTTACATCCTTCATTATATTCTGTAGTCTTTATAGAACAAGGCTAATGCCTGGAATAATTGATTGAATGAATATCCGTGCAGATTCAGTGGGTATCACATTTACCTTTGGTAAATTTGGGCAAAATTTGTCAAATATCAATAGAAAACGGTGTTGTAAAACTGCCTTGTAGCTGCTTGATAGTAGCTGCTGATGGAAGTGACTCTACTCAGATTTTTTCACTCTATGCAGATTTTCACCGCCCATCCAGCAGTTCAGAGACCTTCTAATTACAAGGCCCCTTCACTAGTCAAGTTAAACTAGCACAGGGAATATAGCGTTTGACGTAGGAAATTCCCTTCAGTGACAAACCTTATGTCTCATAATTGTCATGTCTCATATTTTCAGTTTTTATTTAAAGGCCCCTCATGGTGTCATTGCCCAGTACAAACATCAAACTTTTACTAACTCTCAACTCAAAAATAATGACTTATTAGCAGTAGTGAAATGCTTGCATGTGTCAGGACAGTGACAGTGAGAATGCACAGCTGTGTTTCAGTTGGTAGTTTTTGTATGGTTAGTAATGGTACTAGTATTTTTACCATATTGTTTTGTACACGACTGTATGTTCAGTACTCTCTGAGAAGTGAGTAAGTGTGCTCTTTGTCTTGGCACATGCAAAACATAAATTCAAAAGTGCAAATTCCTTGCCCTTTCTATTTAACTCGTATAATCTTGAACATAAGCTTAAAGACCCTCAATTATTATTTGATCCCCTGTTTCGGAGCATTATGAATTCAGTCATTAGTCAGTTGTCACATCCCAGGGCAACAAGTAGTAGATCAGACAAAACCTCTGTGTCTGCATTGTTCAACCCAAGCCAGTGCAAGTTATGTCTGCAAATAGCTATATGAAACCTACTAACTCATTTGCGATTTACTGAATTAATTTTAATGAGTGTAAGTGTAAAGCTCATTGTATTTGTTGTATCAGTTTCAGAGAAGAATGTGCACAATTTCACTAGTTTTCCACCAATTTTTATTTATTCATGATAAGCACAAATACATTTCTGGATTTAAAAAAAAGAAAAAATAGTAATGCCAGCTAAGTATGAATTAAAGCCATGTCTTTGTTTTCTCTCTGAACTGAAAACGTGTAACCTTGATCTAAAAACTGTGGCACATATTAAACTCAGAATTTTGCATGCTATTGGACCCCTAAATTGTTGCTCTTATCTTGTCCTATAAACAACTAATTTTCTTTATTAGACAATATCTGAGGTCACTGGAAGGAGACCTGAGTGTTTTAATAATTTAGTAACACAAATACTTTTTCAGCAGAAGAGCTGATAGTGTGAGAGTGTTTATATGTGTGTGCAAGAGTCAAGTTGTGTCTCCGAGGTCTATAGTAGCTTACCCAAAGTTTTTTTTTTTTTTTAGTAAATCACTTATTTAATGGAAAAACAATATCTTTAATAAAAGAAAAATAACATTGTTCTTCAAGCTTTGTCCACTTTTAATATAGGTATTTATACAGTATTGTGCTACAGATTTATGTACGGTGGGAGTTTGACATTCAGAGGGTTTCATCTACCTAGGGCTGGATATTGAACTTGAATTGTTCCTGAAAACCAGCTGAAATGTTATTGTAGCACCAGTTATCAAAGACTGTTAAACTAAAGTTGCGACTGAACGCATTATAGGTGTAGTTTGTTCCTTTATCAACTTTTACTTGATTTAAAACATTATTTTGTTAATGTTGTACTGTTTTTATGTAGACATACAGTTAACAGTGATGCTATTAAAGGGAAAAAAAACATTAAAGTAGCTGTTCTTTCCAGTTTTTCATTTATTATTTGTCTGCTGAGATCTTTAAAAATCATTGTGATACTCTATACCTCAGTTTGGGTCATATTGTAACATGAAAAATACTTAGAAAAAGAAATGCTCACCTTTTTAAAATGTTGAATCACAGATGAAAACATCTAATTCATCTCATTCAGCGTCTGATTACAAATTGCTTAATTCAGTATCAATAACTTAAGTTGAAATTCACTGTGAACATTTTTTTCCTTCAGGTGTGTGTTATCTAATAATTTCAAAGTGCCTTCACTAAGCAGAGAATCCTCTGCAGCACAAAGTCAGCTAACAATACAGTACAGTACCTGCCTGTCTGCCTGGTCTCAATCAGAACCCCCTCTGTGTGGAATGGAAGTGCTTCAGCCTTGGTAACGATTTTTCCCGTGTTGACAAGTCACAACATGGAGATCTACAGCTCGGAGAGCAGCCCTTTGGCTACGCAGAGCCCTGCTTGCACTGAGTAATAGCAATCTCACAGGAGTAGCAGGCTTTCAGCTGGCAGCAGTTCATACGGAACAGCTCGCCGGTGCAGCTGGGAAAGACAGAGCAGAGTGGAGAGGGAGAGAGGAGCTGGTGGTGGTAGCAGTGGAGATGGAGGGAGGGAGGGAGGAAGTGGAGAGGAAGAGCTGTTAAGAGCTTTGGGCGGTTTCTCTGTTGTTGTACCACACAAGTGCATCCAGGCCCTGCAGGACAAGCCTTTAACAGGCATGAGGGATGGAGAGCATGAGAGGAGAGGAGGAGGAGGAGGAGGCGGCGGCGGTGGAGGAGGTGGTGGTCTGGGGAGCTGAAGCCGGCCAGTCGTGCCAGACGCCCGCTCTAAACAGGGATGTGATTTATTGCTGGACTCTATCTCACGTTTCACTCCTAGAAAGACACTAAAATTACATTGTAGAGAGATAAAGAACTTCCTCAATTGTCTTAGAAGAAAGACAATCGCCTGTGGGCTGTGAAGAAATTTTGAAGCATGTGGTACATCTTTAACTAGTCATGAAACTGGGAATTTTTTTGGCATCGGGTGGCATCTGATTTTAGTTTCTTGGCTATTGATTCTGCTTTGGTTATTGCTTTTTGACTGTCCCTGTAAACTTGCTGCTTTAGAATATTATACAGTGAGTTTCCATAAGGCCGCTTTTTGAAACATAGTAATTCAGGGCATCAGCGTATGTATATTCTGCTAGGGGACTAAAATGGCTTCTGGCCAACACATTGATCTTTGTCGCCCTCACTGAATGCACTCTGCACAGCACGTTACCATGAGATGACCTCACTTCCTGTGTGGGTAGAGGAGGGCAGGAGGCCTCTTACACATGCACATAGATGTTCTCTGTCAAGCACAGCCTGGCTCTAGTTAGCCTTTAGTGCACAAGCCAGGCTAACCCCTCTCTCCTCTTGGTGTTTCCACATTGCACATTCAGCCAGTCAAGAGCAAGGGACAGGCTAATGTCTTTAACTAGCCAGGCTAACAGCTGTGTGTCTGCAGCTTTCTGGGACGTAGGATCAGTTTTATAGGGAGATTAAAAGTAAAGAGAAGGAGGGGGGCTGTTTCAGACACAGGATAGTAGGACCATAAGGCAGTGACAGCTCTCTAGGGAAACAATATATCACCTCTAAAAGGAGAGTGGAAGTGTTTGGCCGCGGGACAAAAATCCTGAGAAGTTAAAATCATTGATGTGATGTCATCTCTGAGAAAGCCATTGTCAATGCGGTGTGAGGTTATTTATGATCCTGAAAATGCAGGTGAGTTCAGTGTTGTAGGGGAGACTTCCCCATTTGTACAATGTAATTGTAGCATTAAAAGAACTATACGACTTGGGTCCCATCCTTTCATTGTTTACCAAGGGTAATTGGTAATTTGTGCACTTGATTTTGCTCTTCTGATGCTAATAAGATTAGCTAATCACTGGATATTTCATTCTGTGCGAGGAGCCCTATACCCTATGTTACCTGTAAAAACCATAATCAAAAGTAGAAACAAATGAAACTGGACAAATTAGCAGAGTAGCATAATTAATGAATGGATATAGGTATCAAGCTACTCTAAAAAAGAACTTAATCAGATGGCTCAGCTCATGATTGCCCGTATGTTCCCACTCCCCATGAGTGTTTTGAATGGGGGCCATGTTGGTTCAGATTGCCATGTCATTAATCCCTCGTACTCTACAGGGGAGTGGTCAGCGGCAGATGTATTTGCACTTCCTCCAGAAGGTTTTCTAGATTAGCACAAATCCTCCCAGAAAAACCTCATTTGGCACGCACAGCCAGACTTTGTGCTCATCGCTGGCCAAAGACAGCCATCCCTCCCTCTACATCTCATTCTGTCTGACTCCCCTGATTTTTTTTTTCCATCCCCCACCTTGTGGTTCTCAGAGCTTAGCCCCATGTCGATTTGGACAGGGCAGTGTAATTGTTTGGAAGCTCGGTTCTGTCATTTGCATGTAGCAAGCAGCCACTTTTCCAGTTTCAGTGGTTTGACCTTGTTGTACCTGCCAGCCAGAAATGAGATCATCAGAAGGGTAGACGAGAAGCTGACATCTCTCCTCCACCTACCCGTGGCTTTAAGTGATGGTTGTCATAGCAATCATTATGCCACAGAACAGACTCAGTGGGTGAAGGATGGCTTTGAATGCGGCAGCCTCAGGTCACAACCTGGTTATGACAGAACAAATAGACCTATGAGGGTTGGTTGCAGTACACTGTATCTGTAAACAGCCACATACATTGCATGTCAGGTTCATATAGATTTCAGGTCGAGATAGAAATTACTGAGGCAACGTCTCTTTTTAAACCTTGAAGAAAGAGAGGCAGGTATTGGTATAACAGAGAGGGAAAGAGCAGCATGGAGCGAACAATGCCTCTCATTCCCATCAGCTGCCCTGGCCAGCATTTAACATGGAGATTGGAAACGGAATAAGCTCTCCCCCCATTCTCCCTGGACCTGCATGCAAATGAGGTTAGCGGTTAGCATTTCCTGCTGTGCCACAGCAATTCTTCTCCCTCTCTTGCTCCCTCTTTTTCCTTTTTTTTAAATAATGGCCTGAAAGTGCTCCCCCTTTCCTGGGGTAGGGACTGGGACCAATCCTGATTAGTGTCCCTGTCCTAAGTGACAGGCTAAAATCCAAGCAGGCACTGCCTTGGGCGCCTCTGCCAAACAGCCGTCAAACCAATACCACCATAAAAAAGCATTCCCCTCACACCCCCCTTCCGCCTTCCTTGCTCCTCTGCTCATTCTCCTCTGCTGTCCTCTCTGAGCGTCACTAATAGACAGTGCCTCCATCACTCTAACACACTGTGCCCTTTCTTACATACACGCACATATAGAATTACCCCCACTGTACCTTGCTTTTTATCCCTGGGTGGACCAGGCTGCTATTGAATTGAGTGTCCCTTTTGCCAGTAGGGTGATTTACAAACAATACATGGACACTGTACACACTCCCACCTTCCACCCTCCTACTCTCTCTCACTTCTCTTCCACGGCCACACAATCACCTCTGTGAGGAGCTTCAGTATGCCAGAAAACTACGCAGCAGGGTGATGGCCTGTTCTTTTCACCCTTGTTTCATAGAATGTACCCTGTCTTCTTGAGAATGCTAGCGCGGCGTCCACGTCTTGGTTGAATGGGGTTACTTTGTCAACCGGAAGAAAAATTGATCTCACTAGAATGTCAAGTGGCTTATAATTAGTAGTTTTATAATTAATAATGGTCGTCTGAGCTGTATTCATGACAAGTTTTTCTCATATAAAGCAAATACAGGAGGGAGTTATGTTAGTTGAATAGGGAACATGGAAATGACTCTGTTTGAAAAGAAAAACATTTGAAAAGTAAATAAGCACTGAAAAATATACCAGTTATCTCTCCATAGTAGCTCAGATAAACCGCTAAACACAGAACCATCTTCTGGATGTTAGTATGTCAGTGTGTAG
This sequence comes from Toxotes lorentzi, assembly GCA_037833715.1. Taxonomy (NCBI): domain Eukaryota; kingdom Metazoa; phylum Chordata; class Actinopteri; family Toxotidae; genus Toxotes; species Toxotes lorentzi. The sequence goes on from JBBMJY010000020.1 coordinate 7,595,704, forward strand.
GAAACACGGTGTACTTGATTCCCTGTAAAACAACCACTGCAGCACATCAAATTGATCTGGTTATATCAATCAAAATGTAATGCTGCCAAGTACATGTGAAGCAAGCAAACCAGCACAAGCTTTTAGAGGAATTATATGTTTAATTAACAAACTTAAAAACAGTTGTGCTGTGTTGAACACAAATATGTCATATGCAAAATTTTTCACACATCTGCATGCAGCAGTTTTAAGTTCGTTTTTTTTCCTACCGTATGTGGTGTTAAAACTGTGCTTCATGTGTTTGCCTGTGTTCAGTTTCACAAAGAAAGATGCCACCCACATATGCCTATCCCTATGAGAGAGAACGGGTGAAGTCTTTATGAATATGAACAGCTCTTTCTCACAGAATCAAGAGATTGGTCTGTGATGTAAAGTGTTTCACTGGCAATCAGCCCCAGTTATCAATGAGCCTATGAATGAATTTCCCCCCCTAACTTTAAGGCATTTGCTGGAAATGTTCAAAAACCAGTCATGTTTTTAAACTTCACAGGCCTTATTTAAAGGGGAACCTGCTCACATTTACTTATTAATGTGTTTGCTGTGTGTGTATATATATATTGAAAGGGGTATATATATACATGGGTTCCTAAGTCTAAATCTATCAGTGATAACAATACAAGAAACAATGCAAACACAAATTATTACTTTTCAGTAATTCCTTCAGGTTAGTCTTAATTTGAATGAGGGAACATGTCATCTCACAGCATAATTCTGAGTAGCCGACTGTTTTTTCAAAAATGAAAAGATTGTGTTTTGGCTGGTTACAGACAGACTTGGCATCTGGCTTTTATCCATAATAACTAGGGTGTTATGAGATGACTCAAGATAGCAATGCAAATGATTACACATTTTGGATAGACAGTGTTTGTATTGGAATTAAAGCAATATTGTATATTGTATTTAGCTCATAAGCAACGGTACAATAAAGCAATTAAAGAGAATAAAAGCCTAAAAACACATAACCCAAAGGAATACTCAGAGTAGACTAAAGCAATGGAAATTAGGAGAAATAAAATAGTATAATGAAACACAGAAATATTTGAATGAATCTGGCTCTTTCCATAACCATTTAACCAAATCTTTTTGCTGGTCAGCAGTTTTAAATGCCGGGATTAGATTTATGCTGCTGGAATAGTATCTCTTACTGACACCTTGGCTTGGCTCTAAAGACACCAAACCGCTCATCTATTTTGGAGTGATTTCCTTACACTGCTTGGATGAAAATCTGTTGCCCTTTTTTAAATGATTTAATTACATGACCATTTGCTCTTTTGTAAAATTACACCAGCATATATGCACCTACCAACAAACCAGTAAATGATGACCAGTAAATGGGGAATTAACCTTGTGAGGTCACTAAATAGTACATTTGATCTTTGATATTTAACACTTTTATTACTTTTTTTTACTGAATTTTAAAATGATATTGCTTTCTATTTTGGACCATACTGTAGTATATATTATGATGATTCACAGTTAGCCATTGTAGCTTTTATTGCCAGTCAAATTATCTTGTAGCTTTTCTTATTCATTCAATAGAGATGCTTCAAACCGAATTGCTTCCAGAGATAAGAGGAGGTGTGTAAAACCTTGGTGGACATGAGATCTTTTCAACGTGTTATGCTTAGATTATTTACCAGTGTTGTAAGTAGATTTAAAAAAAAAAAAAAGAAAGAAAGAAAGAAAACAAATAAACATGACTCATCATAAGCTAAAACACTGAAAGGCAACGAAGAAGTCATTCATAACAAAATAAACGTTTTGGCATAGAGTTTGGCAGTAAAAAATTATTCAGCAGCCAAGGGCCAGTAAGAAGTTGACTGAGGGCAGTTAATGGCCAAACCAGAGTCAACGGAATGCCAGTATGCTGGCTTTAGTGTTTCTTATTTTGTAATTAGCCAGCTAATCCTCTCCTGTCTGCTGTTTTATTGGCACACCCTCCTTTATGCTTTGCTTTATTTGTTTTATTTACCCATTCACAATCAGTGGCACCTCCAGAGCTGGTCAGGGATCCAGAGGCTTGTAGAGCTATTTAGACTGGTTCATGTAAGAAACACATCAGTGTGCTTTTGATTTTTATCATGTATATCATACATTTGGCAGTGATGCTAATAGATTAAATCAGCATGACTTCAAGCGCCTTTACTCACCTGTTATCCACAACTGGCACCAGCAGCACATTCACCCATGAATACAATAAGTGTCACGTTTTGGACTAACCAAAAACTCACATTCCTGTCTGGTTATTTTATGCATGAATAATTTGTTGATTGACTGATACCTGCCACTGATAATAGTTGGCTATGTTTAGGCTTATTATGAAGGGCATGTCCTTGATGTCACCGTGCACAGAGGCTGCCACAATCATCCCTGTGATTGGCAGTCAGTATTTGGATCTTACATTCACAACTGAAATAAACTGTCTAAACAGGACAAGGAAGAATTCAGGTACATTAATACAGCAGGCTAAACAGATGAGACGCAAGGTGCAACAACATCTTTGCATACATCACTTCAGAACCTTAACGCTCTCTTACCACAAACATGATCAAAGCTAGCAACACCATGCCTATACGTTTGCAAACATATAGGCATGTAGGCTTGGCTAACTGCCAACTCATATTTGGTACTAAAATATAAATCTGTAGAAACAATAAGCAAAGCAGCTGTGCTGATTTCTATATCGCAAAAAGCATTTCCATCACATTTAGCTGCCACTGACGACCTTTAGACAAATGTAGGCAAATGCCTAATTGTTTTCAAGGGCGTGAACTCAGTACCACCATATGCAGAAGTCACCGCAGTCACCCCCCATTGTCTTTCTGGACTTCAGAATGTATATTGAAGTCAATTTTAAATTTGATCAGGGTGACATGTGAGTGTCATCGTTGATTTTTATGGCCTATAGCTTTCCTGGAGTCATTACTTTTTTTTACTGTTTTCCTGAGGTGTCGCAGTTCTCTCCATTCATAGCAGCCATAGTGTGCTTTTTCCAATTGATTGGCACGTGACAAAGTGATGTTAAGAAGAGAAGAAGAGAAATATTAATACACAAACGTAACTTTGAAAGTCTCTAATAGGATGGTACAGTGGCTGTGAAGTGACTGCCCTGTGTCCACTCAGTTGATGATGTTTTTAGGACAGTGATAGGAAACGGTTTTCACTCACCAATTAGTGTCATTAGCCAGGTAAAACAGTTTGATTTCATGCCTTAGCTGCAAATTACTGCTATAATAACAGTCCCCAACATTTAGTGAGGTGCTCTCTGTGTTTAACTACGGAAATTTCAATAGACTGTATAGTGTGTCATTTTCTGGTCGATTAGTTACTCAAACACCCTTTGTTGTAATGGTCTCACACCATATTCACACTTGTAGCAGTTGACTTTAGCTGTTTAGCAATGTGGCAAAATTTCCAAATTATTACACATCTTGGCAACAAATACATCTAACTTTTTTGGGAACCGGGTTTGTTGATCCCAACTTTTACCCTCATTTTAAATACAGTAATATATGTAGCATCCGTGTTGAGCTGCCACATACTGTGAATCAGTACAGACGCACAGTAAATCACATATCAGTAATACAAACATGATTGTCATACCGTAATACAAACACATGTACAGGATGACAGGCATGTTCAAAGACACAAGTGGTGCACTAATTTCAAGTTCAGGTTGAATCACATCAGGATAAGACAATAAAGTGACTAATATTTAGTTAGTAATGTCAGTTTATGCTGCAAAGATGCAACAGACATACCACTTCTCTCCCTCCAGCAGTTTAGGTCCATAGCTTTGATGACACATCTGAGCTTATGAGCAAGAATTTTTTTTTTTCTTTTTTACATGAGATGCTAAAAATGGAAGGGAAAAATAAACCAGGGGGTAAAGTGCACTTCATCTGCAATGAGGAATTTCAGAGGTCTGGGGCTCTCAGTCGTCTCATTCTCTTCCAAGAACACTTCTCCTTCCTGTTTCACCTCTGGCATGCCGCCCAAAGTACCCACAAACCATGGAGGCCAAGGCCGAAAATACACAGATGGTAATTTTCACTACATTTCAATACGACTCAACCACTATTATATATAGCCCTGCTGCCTGAACCCTGATCCTCACTGAGAGTATCGCCTCACCTCAGATTCCAGCTAAAAGATTGGCTCTTTATGTCTTTGTCACAGACTACCAGCTGGACAGGATAAGAAAGATAGCTGGAGTTGAAATAGAGGAGTCGATTCTGAGCTTTCGTAATGTTTGAATGTCTAACATGAACCTTGATCAATACGCAGAGGATTTTTTTCCATGGATCAAGACATTGTGTCAGCATAATTAATTGCGAGAGGGATGTTTAATGGTTTAGCTTATTCTTGCATGGAAGAAAAATAGGTGTCAGTTTTTCAAATCACTGAAAGTAAAGGCTTTATAACTGACTACATATGTATGTATGGATGTACTGCTATATTAAAAGTACAGTTTATCTAATGAACACTTAATATAAATGGGTTAATTTGAAGGAAAGTGGTGTTACTTCCCAACATAGGGTACAAGTTATGTCCTCCATTATATGACATTTTGCCTCAGTGATCATGTAATGTGATGGATAAACTTTGGAGTAATTATCATGTTGCTCCTGCAAAAGAACAATAGCATTTTTACAGATTGATGGAGCATAATTTCAAGTGGGGGGGGGGGGGTAAAATATATGTATGCTAGCCCCCACACATCCAGCTGATTTATTTAGAGCATCTGTGTTTTATTTATTTATTTATTTTTTCGTCTCTGGTTATGGAGATGGGGGAAAGGGGGAATGCGATGAAGGAGACATGTACAAGAAGGAAACCAAGCACACTGGTGTGAAATAGATCAAGCGCGTGAGAGATTATGGAAAAAGGAAGGGAAGCAATCCTGATTCAGTGTGTCCCAATTAATGGAATTACCTTCCTCCTCGGGAGGACTGTTAGCCATTTGCAGAGACGTGAGCCCGCCAGTAGAGCGTCTCTCCCACCATATTGTCCAGCGAGTGCTAATAAGGCAGCCCTGACCGCCGGGCGTGCTCATTAGCATAGCCCGCGGCCGTGGCAACCCCCGCCAGGGCCCAGCCGGACACTTAATTACCGCCGCGGCTCCTTCTTCACTACATCCATACTCACCGCCTTCCTTCCTATGTCCTAACCCCTGCCCTGCCTCCTTAACCCACCCCCAAACACACACACATGCATACACACCACCATCACACACTCCTAGTCATAGCACAAAGGATGTGAGGCTAATCATTTTGGTGATGTAAATGTGATTGCTTTAGTCTTGCTATGTTGTGGCAGCCTTTTATGTTAGCTCATTTTTTTATGGCTTTGCAGTCAGCAATATTTGCGATTTTAGTGATTCCCTGACCTGCACTACCTCTCTCTTTATCTCCTGCTCTCTCTCTCTCTCTCTCATTGCTATATTAGCTCGTGGGCATGACTCTCCTTTTGACATCGCCAGAGTATTGATGCACCTCCGTCCAGGCTTAATCGGCTAATGGCCTCCTCTTCTTTCCTGTCCAGCCAAATCAACCCCTCCTTTAACCATCCTTCTATCTGTCCCTTCTTTCCTTCGCCCTCCCATCTCCTTTCCCCCAACCCTGTTCAGGCCTGGGGTCAGTGAGGCCAATTTTCATGCCTGGCTAAGTCACAGAGTAGCTTTGTGTGTGTGTGTGTGTGTGTGTGTGTGTGTGTGTGTGTGTGTGTGTGTGTGTGTGTGTGTGTGTGTGTGT
>JBBMJY010000020.1:7601595-7616261 GCA_037833715.1 Toxotes lorentzi
GTGTGTGTGTGTGTGTGTGTGTGTGTGTGTGTGTGTGTGTGTGTGTGTGTGTGTGTGTGTGTGTGTGAGTGAGAAAGAGAGAGAGGGAATATGTTAGTCAGCAACCTCACACAAGTCATGTGGTGGGTGACCTCCTGACCTACCTTTACTCCAGTCCCTTGCTCTTCTCTCTCTTCTCTAAATCGCACTATTCCCTTTACCAGCAATCATTTTGTGTGACAAGGTTAGGTGAAGTCTCGCTGACTCCTGTACTGAACTTGTATGTGCATGCACACACGCATACATGCACCCCTCTCTGACCTAGAAAAGACATGGCCAAAATAATCCTGCCAAGTTCACAAATGGAGTTTGTTGACAGGACTATGTGGTGAAACAATGAACAAGTCCACTACCTGAAATGTCCAACTGTTAGATGTAGTTACAGGCTGTGAGCTCCCTGTCTATTTATTATGACAGGTTAACACAACAAATAGATTTCCGAACACTGTAAGTCACAGAGGGGCTGCATCAAAATATTTTTAGCTGCTCAGCGTAGATCTCTGGTAAAGCTCGAATCAGTTTATTCTGGCCAGTTTTGAAACCTTCTGGCCTTCTCTTTATGCAGCCTCAGCCTGCACTTTCACTTGTTATGGCTCTCTCTTTGTCCATAATGTGGTGGCGCTATACATCTCTGTGGCCCAGGGAGAAAATCCCCCGCTGCTGCACCACTGAATCACCCGAGTGTGAGTGATAACAGATCCAGACTGCTGAGCACCCTGCAGCTGTTTGTCTCAACATGCAAGTCATCCCCGCCATTACACCGCTAAATGGTTCCCTTTCAGTGGCAGACGCTTGCCGCCTCGGCCCGTATCTTCATGCCTCCATCACTGGGGGGGTGCAGTTACTGTCGCTGAGCCAGCCACCGTACCGGAGGCAAAGCAGTTGAATGTGTGTCAGAAAAATGCAGTGGGGGAGGACTTAAGCATTAAATCACATTTCTGATTGTATATTTGCAGTTTTAATTTGTACACACGTGCATATGTTTGTCCCCATGCGTATGTATAAGTTAAAACTTGTACACACGTGCATATGTTTGTCCCCATGCGTGTGTATAAGTTAAAACCACACACATGGGGACAAACATGTTTGTCCCCATGTGTGTGGTGGGCATACAGCAGCAGTTGTGAGACCAGAGCTCAGACGAAGGCCCCTTAGAGCTTGGGCCGGAGACCATGACCTTGGGAAATGTCATTCCGCCCACGGGGGTGGCTCGCCTGTGACACACAAAGCCATGGTAGTGGAGTGCATCAGTGCACTGTAGCACTCTGGCAGAAGCCGAGTGGTGTAATGTTGCATTCTGCTGCACCTAACCCTGAGGTTTAAGAGTAAACCTAGGACGCAAGAGAGTTCAGCCTCAAAGCTGAGACCTTGGGTCTGCAATCTAGCGATTTCCCTCTAAGCACATTACAGCCATTAGAGGTTCTTGTTGCTTTTCGCATGTCACATGGAAATGGGTCAAGCCCTGCCCTGGATGACTCATTGGCGCTTTCTCCCTCTCCCTCTCTTTCATTCCTGTTAACCCTACTCAGGTGACAAAATGGCTTCAAGGAGCATGAGAAATTATGTTCATAGTTTGCTCATTTTGGCGTTTTCATCCACCTTAGTATTAAAAAATGACAACTGTCAACCATGCAATGTATGCTCATCAGTCTGTTACTGTACCTCTTGCATTGTTTGTCTTTGTGCGGTCTCGTAGACATGAGTTAGCCAGTTTTGAAATTCCTAAAACCGATATTACGACATTGGTTTTTGACTTCTGACATTTATGTCAGTGTTTGTTTCTGTGTTTCTGTTAAATGTGATGGAAGTGTGTATGTGTTAGAGATGAGAGGATGTTGGGAAGCGTGTAAGCCCTGTTTAATATCTGTTGCAGCAGGAGAGTAGCGGTCATAGTGGATTGTGATTGTGGTCACCTTTGTGGACCATGGTGAGCCACACTGGCCAGATGTCAGCCAACTTTAATGATCCCAACAGGTTGCTGGGCTGGGTTGCTTGGCAACCATTTTGCCTTTGCCTGTAAACAGAGAGCAGACTCACTAGGCCTCTGTAAGGGGCGTGAGGGTGAAGACGGCTTTGGAGTGCGTAGATATATGTATGCTGGTGTGTGAGACATTTTAAATAATTCTTTCATGGCCTCATGTTTTTGCAACTGTATGAGTGCCCAGTTTTCTCAGAAATTTCAGCCAGTTCCCTTTTATCAGATGTTTTGTGAGGTTGTGTACAGTAACCCAAATAGGAGAAAAGAAAAAAAAGTCAGTTTTGACATTCTGTTTTGCCCAGGCTTGGTGCTTTTGACATCTTCTTATGGAGGTTTGTTAATATGTATCAGGAATATTCACTTTTCTTTGTTCGCCCTTGTCTGGCAAGCTGTAATGTTTTGCTTATGAATATTGATACATGAAGTGTATATTAATGACCCTTGGTGACCTTAACCCTATCCTTATTGGCTCCCCGGTGGTATCTGCAGGCTCATGAATATTAATCTAGTTCTGTAACCTCCATTACCCTAATCTTTGCTGTCTAGCCTCCCAGAAGGACCTGTTGTCATGGTAACCCCTTTACTAGACTCTTCCAGACCAAGGGTGGGAAAAATATGGTTAAAAAAGGACAGAAAAATCTAAATTACTCAAACACCCTGGATGCGCCTTGTGGAAAGCTGCCATTATATAAGAAAGAGGTTGAATTTGTGCTGGAAGTCATTTTAGTGGTCTCCATGCTGAGCACTGAAGTGTATTTTTGCGCTTTAAATGGCTATTTGACTTGGGTTTGGGCAGGTAATTGTGTTATGAATGTTGAAAATTGTAGTCCCAGTTAGGCTTCCACATGGTACAGATCACTAATTGCTCTGAAAGATCAGACAAGCAAGCATGGGAAAAATAAAAGTGAATAGTAAATACTAATTTCCAATGCTAAAAGCAATCTGCAGTCAGCAGAGGCTATGACTATGCCCTCTACTTAACTCTTAGTAATAAGGGTTTGATGTTGACAATTATTACTCAGGATACTCAAGTTTTAGCTAAAAGATAATACCTAGTCTAACTGATGTGTTTTAACTGTGTATGTTTTCTCCTCTCTTTCAGATGTGGACAGTAATGAGGAAGGGGGGCCTGACGGTGGTCCTGTGGAGGAGGAGGCCTGGTTTGGGAATGCTTCTGACACACGTTCAGAGTCGTCATCATATGGAGACACCCAGGATGAGCTCATCCTGCCCAGGGGTTCCTCTCCTGATGAACGACCTGGAGTCAGCACTGGGTCCGGGAACCACGATACCTGTGGAGGTGAGAGCTCACTGGGTTGCCCCACACCCGTCCATCGTGCCTCTTTGGAACTTCTTGGACTGGATGGAGGTGCATTCTCGGCCCAGGACACACTCTCCTCTGTGGTGTCATCACTGTATGGTGAGGCAGCATCTCGTGCCCTGGGAAAACCCCTCAGCAGTAATCTACGACGCCTCCTAGAGGCTGGGTCGCTGAAACTTGACACTGGGGAGCTCCTGGGTCGGGCCTCCAGGGGAGGTGCTGGAGGGGAGTCACCTCCAATCGGTCTAGCCCCACCCTTGACCCTCTCCCCGTCTTCCCACCATGCCCACCAGTTAAGTGCTCTTGCTCGAAAACTGGCCAACAACAACAGTGGCTCAGCCTCACCAGCCTCCTTGGCACCCTCAGTCACCAACATTAAACAAGAGCCCCTTGACCCCTTTAACTCTGTCACCTCTAGCAATGGCAGTGGCTTTGTATGGGCAGGTGTTGCAGATAAGTGGCCACCGGCCAGCTGCTCTACGCCCTGTGGCTCAAGCCTGTCCCCGGACTCTGCAATCCAGAAGTTAAAAGCAGCAGCAAATGCTGTACTTCAAGACAAGAATGCCGTGGCCGCCTCCTCAACAACTTCTTCCTCCTCCTCCACCTCGGCCTCATCCGCAGTGCCCACCCTGGGAGGAGGTGGTCGAGGAGATGACGTGGTGCGCTTTGATGCCTTCAACTCTCCATTTAGCCCACAGTCAGCTAGCTCCACCCTTGCTGCACTTTCCAAGAAAGTCAGTGAGCGGAGCCAAGCCTCGTCAACGACAAGTGCTGCTACTGACCACCAAGCCTCAGCAAGTTCCTTTCTCTCACTTGTGTCAATGACCTCCTCTGCTGCCTTGCTCAAAGAGGTGGCAGCCAGGGCAGCAGGAAACCTGCTGGCAGAGAAGAAGGAAGGTTCCCCCTTGGCAACTGCTGGGGTCCTCCAAGAGGATGTGAAGCCCCAGCTGGACAAGAACCAGAAGGTCCCAACTCCCTCTACACCCACCCAGAGCCTAGAGTTGCTATTGCCCTCTACTCCAAAGGGCAGGGGCAAACCCAGCAGCCAAGCAGGTAATATAAATGGACAATAAAGGAATAATATACACATAGCAAGCACTATGTGCATACTAATATTATACATTAATCAAAATAATGGTCACACCAATGTGGATAACAAGAGTAAAGCTCAGCTTATGGTATATTTCTGAATGTTTTTCCTGTTTGGAGATGTTTTTTTCTTCAGTTACAAGATCATAAAACACTAAAGCACAATAAATTATTGCCTTGTGTCATCCACAGAATCAGGCTAGAAAGCTTGCCACAATCAAGTAAAATGACCTTATGTTTGTGTAGAAGAGAGAGACTTTCAGCTGCACTTCATTTATGGGAAGTTCCTGTTCTTTTAAAAAATAATTATACAAATTTACCTGAAGTTCAAGACAAATATTCCCCTATTAACATACTTCTTCCCATTCAGCATTTACCAAAGAAATAACAGCATAGCTGCTGTGAAATTAAATAAATGAAACCTGTTAGCACTAATTAATTAAAACTAGTATTGCAATTGAAGAGCAACTCCATTTAGATATCTTTGCTGTCATAGTGTGGGAGAGTAGCAGGTTTACTTGTCACCAAAATACTATAGAGAAAGCACAGTTTTGAACATCCATGACATGTTTTCTATAGTTTTGTAATGGTTTTGTTCTCACCTCACTGGCGCTGTAGTAGCGAGTAGTGTAGCCTCAGCTTAACTGTCAGCCGAGCAGAGAGCACAGCCGAGAGAAAACAGCCCTGGCTGGCCTTCTAGTCTGGGAAATGGTCTGTGGGCTCGACGGGGGGTTCCGACTGAGACCTCACTGCCTTCCCAGACCAGCTCGTTTGTGCTCGGATGTGCGTACTGCCAAAAGGGGGCCGTCAGTGTGTGCTCGGCACAGTGGGGAGCCCTGGAGTCCATATCCATCTCGGCAGCCTCCTCCTGGCTTCAACCCCCACTCACCAGAGCCCTCTGCACTGATCAGCATAGCAGACTTAAGGCCAAACACATCATACTTTCCACTGACTGGATACAGATGCGTGTACACTCTTTCTGTCTTTCTCTCTCCCTCTTATGCTCTCTCTCTCTCTCTCTGTTACTCACAAATGGCCATGCAGTATATTCTGTAAGTGTGTACTCAGATGTAGACATATAGCCAAAACAAGGGTACCCACAAAGATCTCACTCTTGCACAGGGAGAGAGAAAGCTTCAAAGTGCAGGCTCTAACTAAATAGCCTTTAGGGAGAACAGAATGTTTTCAGAGAGATGGATGGGCACTTTTGAGGGATTGTGTCGCAACCCCGCCAAATCTAAAATGGCTGGATCAAATTGACTTCAGACAGATGAGGCAGTTGATGTAATATTCTGTGATCTGCATGCTAAAAAGGGGTCTGCTCTAACCTGCAAACTATCAAGGTCGAGCAGCGCAGTAAAAATGCAGGTAGTTGTTTGGTTGCCAGACTGAAAAATGTGACCTTGATTATTGACTGTCATGCCTTGTTTTATTGTTGTCCCTTGCCAATTCCACTATAACTATACTATACTATGCACTGTTATGTTCTGCACTTTGCACATAAAGAGAAAGCCTATTTCCTTTTTCTAAACCATGGTTGTGATTACATAGCAAGCAGACATGTTAAGTGCTAAGATAAAGGTACCAAACACACACCCATTTCCACTCTCCTGTTTTATTTCTGCTTCACATGCCTCAACTTAGTGTAAGCAGAAATCATTTTTGCATTGTGATCTCTGCCGTGCTTGGAGAGGTTGGGCCGCAGATGGCAGTTTATTGTTGCAAATAGGCAGTCTCGAGGTTTTACACCTCAGGTCAATGAATGGCTGAGCACAGTAATTTCACCAAACACTGATTACCAGATGTTTTTCAAGGAACGGCACTGGAATACTTATGAAGCCATCATGACAGGCCCTTGTAGAATTTGTAATGCAATCATGCCTCTTTCTAATAAGACCAATTAAACAGTAATGGATGCCGGATATGAAGCCAACAACAATAATCGAGATACTAAAACATGCTTGAGTTTTTACTTCCATTGTTCCATTGCTTCCAGCTGGCATTTCCCTTGATAGTTTTCATCCTTGGTGTGCAGGAGTTGTCTCTAGCAGCTCTGTGAATTAGAATTATTTCCTTTCAGTAACAGAGGTATATTTCTGCAACATACATTTTTTCCATGCACTAAAAGACAGATGACTAGCTTCTGAAACTCCGTAAGTGTTCTTTGTAAATAGTAACAATAACCTCTGGTCCCCTCAAGGCTCTCCTGAGGATGGTGGCAAACCATTCCAGTGTCCTGTGTGTGGACTGGTCATCAAACGCAAGAGCTACTGGAAGAGACACATGGTTATTCACACCGGCTTAAAAAGCCACCAGTGTCCCCTGTGTCCCTTCCGCTGTGCTCGCAAAGACAATCTCAAGTCCCACATGAAGGTGAGATCATATGGATATTCTTCATCTTGTGACCGTGCACCCTTGTCATCCCCACCCATCTTTAATAAGTACTTTTTATGGCTCTTGGAATATAATTGTGAACATTAAAGGATATTCACGCTTTAGTTAAACTTTTAACATATCCTCTACATGGCATAATTAAACAGTGCTCATTGTTTGCAGTAGAATCTCACAGATATACAGCTGAAAGAAGGCAGAGAATCCTGTCTTTCTTTTTTGTTCTGTAGTGGTAGAGAGAAGAAGTGATTTGACACTTAAACCTGTCCTCCTTTTCCAGGTACATCAGCACCAGGACCGGGGTGAGACATTTCAGTGTGAACTTTGCCCCTTCACCTCTTCCCGTCACTTCAGCCTGAAGCTTCACATGCGCTGCCACCAGCACTTCCCCCGCACAGACGTCAAGGTGAAAGAGGAGCTCACCACCGACACGGAGGGCGAGGGCTCCCTGATGGGTGACAGCGGCTCCACAGACCTGAGGGGAACAGAGGTGTCCCCGCTGCACTCCGACACTCAGCAGCAGACGTCCCCTCCGGTCGAGGCTTCCTCCAATCATGTCCACATCAAGGAGGAGCCACAGGAGAGAGACCTGTCTGTGCTCTCCCCCTTTAGCATCTGCAGGGAACGTCCTAGCAGCAGTGCCAACTCCCTGGACCTACCTGGAGTTGGGGTTGGAGTTGGGGTCAGATCCAGTCCTAGTGGTCCAACCACAGCCTCCCTCTTCAGCCCTGACATCACTACCAAGACGGCCACTGACCTGCTTATGAAGCTATCAGGTTAGCATAAATTTTCTTATAACCAATAAAATATTTGATGAAATTTGATTCACTCTAGGACTACGATCAATTAATCTTCTTCTTTTTTTCTTTTTGAAAATGATCTGTTGGTCTTGGGTCTATAGAATATGAGCAAATAGCACAAATACCCACAATGACGTCTGAAAATAGCCCGTTTTGTCCGACCAGCTGACAGTAGTATGATTTTGAGAAATTCATGGAAAAATAGCTCTCACAGACACACTAATAGCTTGACTCCTGTAATCCATGATTGTTTTGTTTATTGTACCATTTTCTCAACTTGACTTTGTAATTCCAGTCATTGCAGTTGCCCTTTTATCACACGTATTTCACTTCTTCAAAACTTGAATGTGAAGACTTCCTTGCTGATCTGATGTTGTCCGCCTTTGCCTTACGTTTTGTTTTGATTCTTCACTGTCACCAGAAATAACATTCGTAAGAAGTGTAAACAGTTTTATGTTTATCGTTTCAGGTCAAGGCCGCAGTTTGTCTCTGTGAGCTGTTTTTAATGGATTTTTAAAACAATGGGAACCTAAATTGTCTGGGAATTAGTTCAAAACTGTACTGAACAGACAGTTCAGCTCTTGACATTAGCAAATACATTAATGGGTTCAGATTTTTCATGGGATTTAACATAAGAAAAATGTAAAACCCCATTGGTTTTATTGTTTAAACAGTGAATCGAATGAAAATAGTTTACACAATATGTTCCAAATCACACTGCAGGGGTCTTAGGTGGATTCAGGCACAGGCATATGTTTGAGCTGTTTTTCAGAATTTACCTGTTTTTGTTCATATTGAGGAATATCTTGTACACAGGTTTATTCACAACCTTGATTTCAGTGTATTTCCCATGAGTATGATAGAAAAGTAGGCCATGGACGTTTAGCCTTTTCACAACTTTCTCTTGAGTCTGTGCTTTGGAAGTAACACATGCCTTTAAAATGTCAACAGTCAAAGAATTCAAAACGTGCCCACTGATTTGAAGAAGACAAAATACTGAATATATAACTAAATAGATTTGGGTTACTTTTTATTTCTTCATTTCTTCATCATCACATATAACTGATATGCACACACACACACACAGGTTTTAGTACACCCCCATTTTCCAGTTTTGATTGAAATTTAGGCAGTTCAAGTCCAGTGAATACCTTTAAATGGTACAAAGGAAAGCAATAAAGTGCTGAGGTAAGAGGAACAAAGTTTATGTCACCAAAAACCGAAAAAAAATGAAATTTCATATAAAATCGGCCTTTTTCCAGCGGTTAAGAAATGGTTAAATGTGCAGATTTTCTGCTGCAATGGAAGCAACTTAAGCCTGGGAAAGTTGAAGCAAGCAGTTCGTAAAGGTGCCCCAACTTTTGTTGATTGCTTACAGGAACTTTGTTTATACAAAGGCAGTGCTGAAAGAGACTGCCTTACTACACCCTTTAAAGCATTATTTGGACAATATTGTGCTGCAGGAAGTAGTACTGTATATTGCCATAATATCATAATCCTGAGAAGAGGCAAGTAACAAAGGGAGTATTAGTTGGGCTGGGGTTCATCTTTCAGCAAGATAATGACCCAAGATAATGAACTGCTTTCGAGGACAAGAGCAAGACAGTAGATTTCAGATCATGGAATGGCCAGCAGTCGCAGATACAAAGGCTTGAAATATACTAGTAACATCCCTGAAAAACCTGCCCAGCTGATGTAACACTGGGATAAACACAGGAAGTCACCTGTGAGGTCTCATTTTTGTGAATGCATCGTCAAAAGATGACACATTTCAGTGATCTTGGCCCAGTCCATGTACAAATTGTGGATACTTTTGAGCCAAGCACATCTAACTGATTTATCAACTGTAACATATTACTTCTGGGTACGATAGAGTTGTATTGGAATAAGCAAAGGCGAGGAGACATTATTGGAATGAAGGAGTAAGAAGACTGGGAATGTTCTGATAGCAAGCTCTTTTTATTTCTTACTTTTTAAAACTAAGGCTTCAGTGGCTTCATGCCTCTGAACAATGCTTTGCCAACGGTCAACAGGGATGATTTTTTTTGGTATTCATTACTCAAAGTGCACCCCATGCAGAAACAATGTATCATTGTGCGCACCAACATGATTGGTAGCAGCAGAGTAGAACATGCACATAAAAATCAAGTTAAGTACCACTGCGCAGCACTAAAGTCATGACCTAAATCAGAGCATGTTCATGATGTTCATCTCTAATCTTGCGAATAAATGATCTGTTTTGAACTGTATTTTATTTGCTTCCAAGGCTTCACAATACCCAATTGATTTTTCTACCATTTTTTAAAATCATTTATCCAGGGTGTTGAGTATGGTTGATTTTTTTTTTTCTTCCTGCTTTTCATGCAGTTTTACAATGACACTTGATGACTGCCCAGTAGTATATCCTCAGTCCTCTGCTGTTGGCCACTGATTAACTCCACTTAAGCAGTTGGGAACTAAATGATTGGCACCTCGACAATAGTTGTTGAGGGACTAATTTTCCTCACCCACATCAGTTTTCAGGGGAGTTGAAGATCTGTAACCTCTAGGCATCTTCCTCCTGCTAGCAGTTCTCTTTGTCTTTGTGTAAGTATTATTATGACTGACAAAATGGTGGAAGATTTTATTCTAAAGGTGTTGAGGGGATAAACTGAAAATGTCAAGGTACACACATGGAATAAGGCGATCTGAAACCGCGCATTAACATTGTTGTCACAGAGCTACAGTACTTTGCTGAAATATCTTGTCTAAGAATGGAGAGGTCTTCCTCTTTCCAAGCCGTAGTATAAAATTTTCACTGGACCTCCGGTTGCAGTTGATGCCGTGCGCCTGGCTGCCTGTACCTCAAGATGTGACTAATAGTAGTACTAATATTAGTAGTGTTGCCCATTAAAGAAGCAGTTTAAAAATTTAAATTTATCATCAAATTCAGTATTTTCTACCATTGATAAAGTTGCTTTATGACATGGAATTTTCCCTGAGCTTTATAAAATAGTGATACAGCGTTTTTTAACTAAACAAACTTGACAAACATGCAGCTCTTAGGCATACAATATCCAGGCTGTGTTTAGATGCATTTCACCATGTTGCAAAATATCAAAGGACGAGCCTGGAGACAAAGGCAAGATTGATGGAAAAAGGTTGACCGAGGTTCAGCGCCGGGGTCGAGGCTACGGCTGCCACTCTTCCACTTAATGCTGTGTAATTAGATTGAGATCTTGAGTGGGGATGGGAGGAAAAAACCCTGGGAACATTAGATTAATTAAAAATTTATGCATAATTCATAATTAAAAAGGAATTCATAATTTGAAATGATTAGCGCCCTCAGCGCCATCCTGTGACCCCGCCAGGATGCACAGGGATTGGGCCAGCTTAGTTAACTCCCCCTCGATATCGCACGCCCTGGCGCCACATGGTTGCCCCCTGGGTGCCAGTTGCGCTTCACTCCCAGACTGCACAATCAAGCCCAGGCAACTCCCAGAGGAGCCAAGATGGCTCCTCGCAATGTCAGTCCAGTGTCAAGTGGCGAACATCTTAGTCAGGGCATCATTCAAGGAGAATGAGGGAGGATATAAAAAGACAGGACGAGAGGATGTTGAACTTGACTGCATGATGATGGGTTTTAATGAATGCTGCTTCTTTGATCACACAGTTCTCCCTTTGTTGGGGGGCGGAGTTAAAGATAGAGGGTTATGAAACTGAGAAGAACTGGGCTCAGATCTTGGTGAGATTTACCCATGCCATGGAGCAGCCAGGGAGGGAGAGGTGAGGAAGTTCCTCCTGGGACCTCTAGACTCTATTTCTTTTGACCTCCCTGCCAACCCAGATTGAGTGTGTACACGAGTAGCTCATCCCTCCTGCTTTTACACTGCTGTCTCAGTGCCTCAATCCCACAAGGCCTATGAGGAAGGGGGGTGTATAAAATACTGGAGAGGGAAAGATAAAAAAAAAGAGAGACAGATAAAGTGACAGCAAGCGAGGGAGAGGTAAAGGGGGAGTTGCATAGAGTTCCCCAGGCATAAAAAGCCACTGAACTCTTCCTGACCTCTGACATAATAAGCATATCATTTTTGGGCTGCCCTGCTTTCCATTGAGTGTTATACTGATACCCTTTGATTTTTATCCTTGCACGCTGACACAACCGTTAGCTATCCAGTGTGATCCACATTTTGATTCAAAGATGAAAGCCACTGAGGCACTTTGAAATGCACCGCCCTACCCTGTGCCCAGTGGACCCTGAGTTAATAATGACAGTGGGCACTGCACACCCTCCAAACACCACCCGCACCCCCCGCTGCTGTGACACAGGCACAAGGAGCTTGACCCTGGCTGGGTGTGAATAATTGGCATGCAGGGGGTTGTGGGAGGTGTTGCATCTGTCATGATGCTTCTGCAGTTGTCTTATTTATCTTTGTCCTGGGAGAGTATCTTGCATGCAGTACTTGGCTACAGTGAAGATAAAGCACAAGCAGAATTTTAACACTACATGGAAAACGTGGAGTATTTTTTAGGAGAGAATTTAGTTTCTTATTTTTTGGTCCTGCATGATCATGCCATTATCTAAGTTATTTTTGCGGTACTGTATTTGAAAATACCATAGGGGCATCTGTTGTGTGTTCAGATGTTTGTAGAAATACCAGTGATTTATTGCACAGTCTCTTAGTAGACACTGAACATTTTGGATACTGAAATCTTTTCTTTAGTTTTGTGTCTTTGTGAACATCTAGATTTTATCTGCATGTCCCTTGCTTTCCAGCTCTGCATGAGCAGACACAGTCGGGCCTTTTGTGTATGACCCCTGGTCCATACATCCCCGCTGCAGCCATCAGTATCACTGTCCAGTGTCTAGCACACTGTCAGCTATTGTTGGGTTCTCAACCTGGCCTACGTAGCCCTGTGTTTTTTTTTTACTCCGGGAGAAAACAGCAGCCAATTGTCAGAGGGGGAGCAGGCCGGCGTGACAGAGGTGGAAAGCTAATGAAGTTATTTGACGGCAGCCCTGGCCACGGAGCGAGAGGTGAGGCGGAGTGGACAAGCGCCTGGCAGCGAGACGGATGAGGCGCGAGAGAGAAGCGTGGCGAGGGGGAGAGAAACAGGGAAGGGAACGGCAATGGAAGTAGCGTCGGTGGCAGGTGTCAGAAGGGTGTGATAACATGGAGACAAACTGATAGCATCGTCAACCCTGAGCTAGAACAGCCTTACAGTATCATGCACAGGGAGCTGACATTGGCCTGGGTATGCACTCACACTGGCAGGAAGCTCACAGAAGAGAAGCCCAGTCACCCAGAGATGCCCATCTCCTCCTCAGAAGTGTGTTCACTTCACAAGAGGGACTGCCAGAGACTGAATGCTCATGATGCTATTGTGATTGTGAAATTCTGACAGACAAAAGGCTAAAGTGTAAGTTTGGCATTGTAGGCTGAATCATTCCTGTTTGTACTGTGCTGTGGCTTTTTGTTATTGAGCCATCAGCTTGGAGAAATAAAAAAACGTGCTCATTGGATTAGGCTACTAAATAATTCATTGGGCTCTGTAACATAGATTCTGAGTGGAAATACTCTCTATTTATAGCGACAATCCAAAAGGTCACTGGAGTGGTGTGACTTTGTGTGTGAGTGCACGGCCTGGGGTTGTTTTTGTTCTCATGAGTCCACAGAGGAGAAGAATTTGAGAATCTAAGTTTGAGTTGAGTCTGTATTTGTCAGTGGCTCATGTGCATCCCAGCATTTGCGTATGATTTGAATGCAGCATGTGTACTGTTGAGTGTGACAACACAAACTAAAGGTTTTTCCCAAGGTATGGATAAGTATGTGTCTGTGCAGCTTAAGGGGATAGTGTATTTTTATGTGTGTTTGTAAGATGGTGACCAAGTGTGCTGTCCCTGTCTGATCCGACATGGCCCAACACGCTTCTAATTAGAGGACGTCCTTCCAGGTGCTGACCAGGTTATACTTAGCTTGCCCGCTGACATCTAACGGTGTGACATTTCCAGCTGGTGCTGCGTGCGACCCTGCGCCACTGCCTGAACTTGAAGGTCACTGCCCCCCCTAACCCCCACCCCCCACCTCCCACCTCCTCCTCCCCACCGCTCAACCTCTTCCTTCTCCCCCTCTTGAACTACAGCCCCAGCCTGCCATGGTGTGGCACTGTGGCATCGTGGCACCGCATGGGTGGTCAAAACACCAACACCTGTCCCCTTTTCCTGCCCTGTATCCCCTGTCCCTGAGCCCTCTATCCCTCCGGCATAGATCATCATTAATCAGAGGGGCTGGAGCCGGCACAGATTGATGATGCGAGCAGGGGGCGGCAGGCCTGTGGCGGTTAGAGATGTTAGGTGAGACGGTAGGGTGAGGAGTGGAGCAGATCTCTGCTGGGGCCAGAGGAGACTGGACAGCAGTCTGCCCAAGAGTGATAGCCCCTCTTATATCCATCCCCTGTGTGTGTATGTGTGTATGAGACAGAGTGTACATGCTGGGGTGTGCAGACTGTTTGAAATGTCAAGGGTTGAGTCAGAAGATGTGTAGATGTGTGTGATGTTGCCACAGTTTGCCACAGTCAAATAACATTAGCATTCAGATAAATAAATGTCAATTTTTATTTACTTCATTTTTTTAAATTTAAGCAAATAGATATGGACTAATAATATCCACAAGCTCTTCACATACGGTGTCTGTTGAAGCATTAGAAAATGAATTTTCTAATTTCAGATTGCATGACTAGAGTACTTTTACAGTGACATAATATGTGAAATGTGTTCTGCTTTGAGGAAAAATGAGTCAGAGGTGCAGATATTTTTACAATTAACAGAGATAATTATAGAAATATAGAAAACAAAATCTGCCACAGTTGGTTATCAGTATCATATGTAATGGCCTGCCCGTTAAACTTTGCCATAGCAACATGGCTCTGCTTCCTGATTCACGTGTGAAGCAGTCCAGATCACAATTCCACAGTCACATATATGTGTGTGTGTGTGTGTGTGTGTGTGTGTGTGTGTGTATATATATATATATACACACAAACACACACACACACACAAAAGATAAGA
>JBBMJY010000020.1:7616427-7654650 GCA_037833715.1 Toxotes lorentzi
GTGTGTATATATATATATATACACACACACACACACACACACACACACACACACACACACACATATACACATGCAAACACACATAGTGTCAAGCCATAGCCTGTGTAAACCTTCGTCTTAGTACAGAGTGTAGTGGAATGTGCTCAGAGACACAAAAAGACACGCTTGCCCCGCTGTTCTTTTCTTGGCGGCTATCGGAAGTTGCTCCATGTCTAATTATTAATTATTCATCTAAGGCGGATTAGATGTGGCCCAGTTTCTCTTGAAGATGACTGTGGAGCAGAGGGATCCATGTGACAGTTCACTCCCTAACCTAGGCTTCACACTGCAGAGATGGCAGATAAGGCTTCAGCTGATTGTTATCGCATTCCAGAGAAGTAGTAGAATTATTTCATGTCCTTACGTTTAGATGATGTCAGAGGCTAGAAGGAATGAGAAAAACCAGACTCAAAGTAGAAGGGTGCTAAGAATAAAATGCACAGAAATAAATTGGATGAAGGATGTAGCAGTGTGAAGGACAAAAGAAGAAGGAGAAGGAGAGGACTGGGGAATTTGTTGTGGATGCCCTAAAGACTTAGAGAGAAGGACAGCCATGAGGTTGCACCCTCTGTGCTGGCACCCAGCTGTGGCAACTGTTGCAGCGATAAGTCTATGAAAATCCACGATGGATAACTTTGTTGTTCCATTTAATTTGAATTTTCATGTATCAAACATAATGTGTGTTTATACAGTCCTCCTCATTCATATTAAGCTTGAAAGGAATGTCCTTATGGCACATTACATTGAACTTCAGGTGTTGCTGTTTTTTTTCAGTTGGAACCATAATAAATTTAAGATAGATGTTTATTACAAGTTGAAGGATCCTTTATATGTATATGTATATGGAATGAAATTTGTGACCCTTAGGGACAATGGGAAGTCTCCAAATGGCCTCTTGTTACTGCTGACTTAAAGTTCCATCATCCACCTTTCATCTTAACATGCACATTTTAAAATGTAGTCACAAGCAGAAGTAGTCCTTTATTCTCCTGCCTTCCCCCCAACATCTTCTCATCATTTTTTCCTCATTCTTCCTTTTCTGTGTTTCTGGCTGCAGCGGCCAACCAGAGGGAGACACTCAAGTCTCCATTCCACCTGAAGGAAGAGCCCAAAGTAGAGGAAGCGCTGAGCCCTAGACCATCCTCCCAGTCCCAGAGCCAGGTCCAGCCAAGCTTCCCTGCGACTTTCTGCCAGGACGGACCAACAGGGGCTGCAGCAACCACAGAGCGCCCAGGGCCACTGAAACAAAGGGAAGGGAGCCCCATGGCTAAAAACAGCTTGCTGAGCCAGGATATCAGCGTTAAGGTGGCCTCTGAGCTGCTCATTAAGCTATCAGGTATGATGTGTACTTATCTATGGATTTGTGGCATTTGTTTGCAATAAAAGGGAAATGCAAATGCTCTTTGTAGTTCTCAAATTGACCTATGCAACAATTCTGTAATTCCTTTTCTAAGTTTGTGTAACTTAGAACTGTATGCAAACATATTTGGAAAAAAAGTCATATATACACAAATATTTCCAGTAAAGAACAGGCTGTGCATGCCATATCTTATTGATATCTGTGGTGTCGGTTGGCTGTTTGAGTTTCAAATCTTCCAGTTTCAGCTCGGCAGGTAAGCTGTAGGCCAAAGGTTATGTCACTGACTTCCATAAAAAGGTTCTGTTGTTTTCTGCCATTGAACACCTAACCAAGCTAAAATTGGGGGCTTTTCAAAGGTGAGTAAAGTGTACCTGTGGGGAAAAAGCAAATATGGTGGAGACTGTTTCTCTGAGGCCCCTGCTCTAGATGGCTGCAAAGACTTTGTATCTTGTGTGATGATATTCGGGTCGCTTGTCTTGACCCTTCTCTGCATCAGGTTATTCCAACTTTTGTGGAACAAGGGGTAGTTTTATGTTTTGTAGTCATTGTTTCCTCTTCTTAACTTCCTCTATAAAATGAGACAACCGGCAGATAAAATACCGTATTTGCTTGCGTTATTGAACCTAAAGCTCATCCCTGACTTGCCCTTTGTTCCATGGTGATTTTTTGACACGCACCGTGACTCAACCTGTGTGGACAACTCTGACATCACCCTGTGCAGCATGATTTGAGCTCAGCGAGATTGTAACAACTCCTCAGGCAGCGACTCCAGCTTGGCTTTTAATTTCTCAGCACATTGCGTGTGCTGTACTTGGAATTATGTAAATGGTAAATGTTGCTTTTCAATTACTAAACACTTTGTGTCACTGCTAAATAAAGTTTAAATCCACGGCTTATTTTAGCCTACTTCCAAAATCACTACTGAATGCCAGGTCTAGTTCAAGTGTGTTATGGACAGGTGTTTGTCCGCTGTGGGCTGCTGGAGTGTATCTCTCAGGCTATCAAGAATGAGATTCACTGAAGTGTGTATCAGTATGCACCAACAGAGCTGGCTTTTCTAGCTATATGATACACAGAAAAAACTTTTTTTTTTCTTTCCTGATTCAACAATTAATTGCAATACATGCTATAGGCATTTTTTCTTAATTCACAAATATTTTTCAAATTTTTGTTAATGTAAAACCTAGAAGGCTTTATGGACTACTTTTACTTAAAAAAAACCCAAAACAAACCAATTTCATCATTGGAATCATTGGAATGAGTAGTACGCTACAATTGGGCAGCCAATAAATGTACAAAGTGACACACTTGTGCAAATATGCATCCACAGCATTAAAAACCATGAAGTTAAATGGCAGTCTGATGGTGGCGCAGTGGGGCGTTTCTCTGTCCGCGGCTCTTCATCCTGTGCCAGTGTGTGCGTGCTTTACAGACACCTCACACACCGGTTACCATTGTTCTCTCTGGGCTGACTGGTGTTCAGAGTGACTCATGCTGGCTGGGAGCTCTGTGGTACTACACGTGTGCTGCTCCACTGCCTGCCCCCAGGTCACGTTTCCCTGTGTGTGTGTATGTGCTTTTTTTGTGCGCTTTTGAGGAAGACAAAACTGAAATGATTACTACTTCAAAACAGAAAAAACAAATACATGACATACATTGACCTGTGTGTATGTGTAATGTAGAGAAATTGATAAAATTATGTGGGCAGCATATAATTCCTGCACTGTCCTGTCTCCACCTATGTTCTTTGTTTCATCACTGTTATCCCTCTGTCTCCTGCCTATTTTGCCGTTTTCAATCTTTGCACTGACATTATCCTGCCAGTTTATTTGATCCTCAAGCAGCATGGCCAGCATTTATCCCCTCCCATCACTTACACTAGCTCTGCAAGGTTGACCTAGGTTAGGGAAAGATGCTGCAGCGTTCATCCGTCCGCTGGCTCCCTCTGCCCCCTCACACAGTCCTTGGAGCGCAGTGCCGTCCATTGCCATAGCAACAGCGGGGGCGGTAGATGGAGAGGGCTGTTTAGAGTGACAGCCTTGACAAGAGTCTGGACCCTCAAATGACCCTGGGGGGAAGGGAACGAGAAAAAGATGGCGAGGAGGAAAGGAGAGAGCCAGGGAAAGGTCAGTTCTGTTACAGTCACGTGTGATTACGGTCATGAGGTTCAAGGGCATCTGCACTGTAACCTCTGTATGTCCCCTGTTAAAGGTCAGCCCCAGAATACAATAACCCAGTAAGGATTCTCAAATAAGGAAATCACACTAGGGAGTGTAGGCTAAGCATTTTCTTTGTTAAAAACATCACTATTAGTCTGCTTATTTCCTCATTCTTGCTTGTCAGTACAGAAAATGGACACAACCTAATTAAATTTCTGCTGCTCATCCTTCCTCGACCATGGCATTGGACAGTCAGAGCAAGTGGGGTTGTCATCATTACTGCCCATTGTGCTGTAACATGAGTTGCATCATCCCTTTAACTAGGTCACTTCTTCTTCTCCTCTCTCTCTCTCCTTCCCCCTCTCTCCTCTCTTCTTTTCCTTATCAAACATTGGTTGGTCGTGTTGAGTCGCCTAGCTAGCGCTACCTCCCCCACATCTGTTTAAAACCAGGCTGCTGGTGTCTGGGGGCTAATTACGCCAGGCTAAATAGTCCCTGGCGCCAGCGGCTAACGTGTCCTAGCAGATGGGCACTGGTGTTGCAGGGCAAGGGGAACATGGCGTCACAGGAAGGGAAGGGGGAGGGGAGGTGCGGGGCCCTAGGTGGTGCCCTGGCAGACTGGCATCGTGTGGGTAACAGCCGTGCCACCCACTCACCATCCAGCCACCCTCACTATAGGTGTGAAATCACACTTTGTACTCGCTTAACTCATTCCGTAGGAACAGGCCTTACATCTCTGAGGACATTTTACAGGCCCTCTCCTCTCTGCAGTGCTCGTTACATAGCTAATAAAAGTTGCATTAAACAATTTTAACCACTAAGGATCAGAAAGTCCTCGAACCAAACTGACAGCAACAATTTTTTAGCTTACGAGGTTCTTTTTGTTACTGAAAACAACAACCTACTTACACAGAAAGAGAGCAACATGGACATCCCTTTGGAACCTTGTTTGGTTGCCATTCAAATACAGGTTTAATATTAACTGATTAACTGATTAACTGTTTTATC
Source organism: Toxotes lorentzi (assembly GCA_037833715.1). Lineage (NCBI taxonomy): Eukaryota > Metazoa > Chordata > Actinopteri > Toxotidae > Toxotes > Toxotes lorentzi. Next base: position 7,620,994 of record JBBMJY010000020.1, read on the forward strand.
TCTGGCTTGGTTCACCAACTCTAGTGATTTTTAGTTAGTTTTTTTTTAAGATTTTATATGATTGTGGTGATAACAGTATTGTTTTGGTTTTATCTGTGTGACAAAGCAAGAAGCTGGAAAGTGGGTGGATGCCATCTCAGCCTAGTTTCCAACATGATTGGCCTACAGTTTTGACATTGCCATTGTCAGCTAGATAAAGGGACAGATCAGTTTACATGACGTGCCAGAGAGAGTTGTGTGATTATATTTTTCCCTTAAAAGGTAACCCCCGACTTTTAAATTCAGCTAAAGCATTCATTGTTTTATTTTGTTGTACCACTTCATATTGCTATTAAAATGCATTAATTAAAATGCAACAGATAAAGTGGCAGCATATACAGCTACAATATGCTGCAGCCGGATTTTTTCTTTCTTTACAACAGCAGCCTGGTTGGCCATGCATGATTTCCTCTAGGTAACCACAGTGGATCATCATTCATGATGGCTCTGAGCTTTCTAGCTGCAAGTAGATTATACAGTGTACATCACCTTCTGCCTTCAGGTAGCAGTAAGGATTTAGTCAAGGAAAGTGCAAGGTTTACCTAAGGTTTAAAAGCAGACTGATGCAAACAGGCTTATTGATATTTAAGATAAGATAAATCTTTATTGCCATTGCTCAATCATACGTTGTACAAAAGTACAACAACAAAATTGAGGTACTGTCCAACATCAGTGCAAAAGAAGGCATACGAATCACAAATGTGCAGCAAAAAAAAGTAGAATAAAATAGTAAAATGAAATAAAATAAATATATCCAGGATAGAAATATACAGTGTATACAGAATATGTACAAAGACTGTGAACATTGTTTATTGCACATTGCCTGCTGTCGGAAAAAAACAAGAATTTGACATTCTTGCTTAAATTACATTATGTTTCATCTTTGTGTCTGCTGCTTGTCAAATTTGTTTGTTTACATTTTTCAGTATTATTACTGTATGTAATTGCTGCATATTTCCACCACGCATTTCCACTGCAGTGATGGAGCCTTGAAAAATAATTTGGCCCTTTTCAGCTATTCTCAGCGCAATTTCAAACAGCCAGTTATCACCAAAACACCAGCATCTTGCCTTACACTAGCTTGAGCTTAAATGCTGTCCCCCTGCCCCTCCTGCCTTTGTACCATGAATGGTAAAGCACAGTTGAAGGTTAGGAAAATATGTCCCAGCCATGGTTGTGCTGTACACTAACTGTTATGTGACAAAGACAATGATTTAATCTATTAAAATAACTAGTGTCTATGTAGTTTGAAAAATGTGAAAGTGTTGATTTCTTTGGCTTCCAGGAGAAAATACCACCAAGCAAGTTTAGGAATAAACCACAAACTGAGCAAAGAGAGGACTGAAATTATGATTATAAATTATATACAGGCTCTCCCCTTTTAGTTAGTAACTGAATGTAGCACTCATTATTTATCTTTATCCTCACATAAAAGGATTCACTATTTACTCTTTATGGCTTATCACAGCATACTGTTCATCATTGTAATTCACAACACTGGCATTACTGTACAGCTTTACTTTATGTTAAGCTCTGCACTGCTCTGACAGTGTCCTCACCATGCCCCCTCAGTGTGGCCGCTCGCTGACCTCTCTTACTCCCACCCTCCCCACCCCCAAATTCTGTCTCACTGGCTCCTCGTCACTGCCTATAGTTCTATTTACAGAAATGCAGAGCTGATTCATTTTGCCCCTTACTATATATGTTTGTTTCCTGGGTCCCTAGTTTAAATATGGCACATGATTGACAGAATCACTGAGGCAATCACTTCTCGTCTTTTGTTTTGACCTTATATGATAAAGTTTTAGTAGCCTTGGATCAGCTCTGGCTTGCGCCAAATGTTTTTGTTTAGGACTGCTTTGTAAGGGCCCTATCTGGCTCCTTATGGGCTGTTTATCAAGCACGCTGCTCCAGAGTCAGATGTGACTGCAGTTTGCAACCGTTGGAAGGCTGAACTACTGAGAGCTAGCTGGTCGAGGATCAATTGTAGCAGCAGCTGTCTGTGAAGTCTGCAGGCAAGACTGCTGTGGCTCCCACATGGCATGCAGTCTCCACACTGCAGCCTTTGAAGCGCCTGAACTCTTCACCCCTGTCTGAGCAGGTCGACTAGAGAGCAGGAGAATAGAGAGATTGAGAGAGAGAGGGATGGGGGCAGGGATAGAGAGATGTGGAATAACAGAGCAGGGAGAAGGGTAGACTAGGATAACGGGAGGGGGAGAGGTGGAGAGGTTGTCATTTAGGCTCTAGCCATTCCTCATCCTTCTGTCCTCCCCCAGCTCTTCTCTCTCATCCCACTTTCTTCTTTCCTCTCTTACCCTCAGGTCTTCTTTTTCTGGCACTGTTTGACAATTTTTTTTCTCTCTCTCTTTACCCTTCCGCTTTGCCTCTCCCTCTGTCTGTCTCCCTCACTGCCTGTCTATCCACGTTTTTGTTCCTATACTGTTTATGCATCAAAGCAGTGCATTAAATTGACTTTGCATCCATTAAATCACTAACGGTATGTGCCATTTTTCTCTAAGTGTAGTTACAATTTTGTCCTGGGTCTGTACCTTCCTACTGTATATTCTCAGCAAAATGTGCTGTCACATCCACACAGATTGAAGCAGACACCTGGGGTCAAAGTTGATCACTAAAAACTGAACATCGCACGAACCCCAGTCACTATTGTTCTGACTCAAAACTAGAGTAGTGCTGCGTCAGAGGGAACAAGATAGGTATAGTGCATCTAGAGTAACTTGGCAACAGCTCGCGTTCACACAAATCGTAAAAATGTGCAGCATGGCTGCCATCAAAAGTCAAAAGTTTTAACCCACTTAACCCAGACGGATCTAACAGTTTGTCATTATTGCAGATGCCCATGCTGCACAAATGGGATCTATGTGCATTTGTTTAAGCGGAGACACGAAGCTTAAGCAATAAAGTAAAACCCGACTAAAAGTTCATCAATTATTCACCAAACAAACGACAGCTAGTATAACAAAGATGTGTGCATGCGCCCAAGTGCATTTAATTGTTACACCTGTTCTTAAATTAACAAAAGGTTGAAGCAATTCACTGTTGAAACCTTTGGGAAAATAAGCAAAGCTCATAGGAATTTTTCACTCAAAGTTTAAAAATTGGATTTAAATGGAACAATAGGCTTCAGACATGTCAAATGAATCTCAATGTCTTTGTGTAGCCATGTGCCCGGTGTGTGTACAAAAATGTGGACACTGAAATTGAAAATGACGTTGGTAAGATAAATAATAGTTCTGCTAGTTATAGTGGACTGTGTTGTCCCTGTTGTGTGCTCAGACAAGAAGACAGCCAGTCAAACTCTGCTGAGGACTTTGTGCATTTTGTTGCAAGATTAATTTTCTACTAAATGTAGGCCATATTGAAATAATACTTTGGATGTCAGTTTACCTGGTTTTTAATATTTCCCAAATATCATCACAGAAATAACTCCCATGTATTGAGTGGTACAACTATGATATAAATTTAAAACATACACACACATACATAACTTAATAGCCTATAGTTTAACCTCTTCTGTTTCTCTTAAATCATGAAAATATTTCTAGGTTTTATTTATATTGGTTGAGTTTTACTGGCATACTTTTAAGGAATATTAAGAGGAATTGGAGCAACACTGACACTAAAGAAAATCATATTTATTGAGAAAGGGCACAGGCACGTTTGTATACACACGCACGCACGCACGCACACACACACACACACACATATACATATACATTCCTCCAGACCTGATTTCATGGCCTAATGGCAGCTGGTGTATTGTAGAAGAGGCTTCTGCACCAGAGGAAACGACACATATGTGCATAGACACACAGGGCACACACACACACTCACATACAGGCACATACACAAGCTGGATTCGGGCAGACTGAGGGCTGCTTTTTATGGCTTCAGAACATTAGGTCGTGACCTCGACAAAAAAGCCATAGCTATTATCAGTGTGGGAGTGAGGCCGTATTTTCATTTTTTATTTTGTGACAGGTAGACTTTTGATCTGGCCTGCTGTGATGCGATGCTTTCAATATGGTGTCAGTGTGTGTACGATCAAATATTTTCTCTGTCAGGGTTCTTTGGGATGTAAGCATGTTTATGAGCTCAAGTACATATAGTATGTGCCATTTTTTAGTACGTGCATGTGTGACTATGTGCGGCCATATGTGATGGTGTTTTTGCAGCTCAGCAGTCCACTCAGCCTCTGTCGTTAGGGTGGTGATCCAGTGATAGAAACTTGCGTGTCCCTTGGTTGACCCTTACAGTGCAGTGCCCCCTACCCCTCCGCCCTCCTCCCTCGCTCTCCTCCTCTGCTCTGCCCCTCCATCAGCCTCTCCTAGGTTACTCTTGGCCAACTCTGGCCACCTGATTAAGGGATTAGTGGGGCTGATGGTTGTCAGTGTCCCCCACATGCTGGCTACTACCAATAAACCAGGCACCTGGACCTAGGGGAGGAGGCTGGGGGGAGTTTACACTTTGATACATCCACATAAACAGTATAGTACACTCACACTGATTCAGCTTGAAGTAGATACTCTTGCATGTTCACATGTGCGCACAATGTACCTTAAGTCCAGTCTTGGTGTTTCACACTGGCCTCCTTCAGCAGTAGAGTGGAGAATGTGAGGGGAGGGGTGACAGGGTTAGCGCAGGGTTACTGTCTTGTATCTCCCTCCCCCTATTTCTCCAGCTCTTCTAACCTCCCCCTGCCCCTCCTACTGCTCCCGATGCCCTGCCAAATTCATATATCCCATAATCGTGCTGAGTCGCCATGTCAGCAGCACTGTATCAACCGTACTGCTTTGTCTTTCTCCTACTTGTCACCACACTGAGACTCTACCTCCTGCCATCACTCCAGTCAAAGTTCAGCTACCTTGGAGAGACAGATACTAAAGGAAGTCCCAACCAAGGTTTTTTTTCCATCCTCCAATCCGATTTATTTGTTTTTCCCACATCATACAGCTGCACAGTGTGCACTTACTGCAGCCTAAAGTAGCTCTACTTTTAATCTTCTAAGTTAAGCTATTAGAGACCATTAGACAACCACTATCTAACAGCTCAGTAGCTCTGCATTAAGAAAATATAGGCTGCATCACAGTTTCCTTTTAATACTGTCCAGTATTTTTATGGCAGCCTGCAGTCTTTTGTTTAATATCCGTAGAGAGAGGAGAGTCAGTGTTTGATTCTGCAGATCAGCTCGGGACATTCCTAACAGATGCCATCTCTCTCTCAACTATTTTTAGCCTGCTCACTTGGCTTCACCTTTTGAACTTGTATGAGAAGTGAGTCAACGGCTGTTTTCAAGCGTTTAAGACCATTGTTTATGTGCTGAGGAAAAAAAAAAAAAAAAAACCTGGAATTGAACACTCACATCCAGTACCTCTAGTCATCATAGACATAGACTGATGGCAGCTTAGTTAACATTTAAAGTGTTTTAGTTAGCATCTTTCCTGTTTGCTTCAGTGGACTACATGAGCTGCTGGAGCTGTCCCCAAGCGACAGTGTGACCTCCTGGTGCCCTCTTGCCCTAATAATCACACAGCTAGATGCTAGCCGGCTCAGCTCGGCTTTAGAGGCAGCACTCATGTTTTGGCTGTTATTTGGATTTCCCTATTTTAGATTTAATTCCATTCAAACAACGTTTTTAAGCATGTATGTTGGATGCTTAATTTACTTGTACATTTGGGTGATAGTGCTTCTTTATTTTTTGCTTTGATTATTCGACCGGACCAATAGAGTATATTAATAATTTGAATACACCAGTAGGAGGAACAAGATCATTTATTCTCTAACTCAGTCTACTGCACGTGTGTCCGCCCTGGAAGTGAAATCCCTTTGTTGTTTTCTTCCTCATCCAGATGAAGGATCTAAGGATAGAGCGTGTCATATGTTTTACAGATTTTAAAGCCCTTTGAGGCAAACGTGTGATTTGTGAATTCAGGCTGTAAATAAAATTGACTTGACTTGTGTAGGATCAGCACATCTGGCAGGCAATTTAACAGAAAAACACATCACATTGAGCCTGTATTTGTCATGCAGGTGGTACAGTGCAGTCATCTGTGTTCAAACCTTTGTTTGGTCAGTGTTTCATTGGATGCTGAGATGAGCTGAACCATCTCAGCTCATCTCAGCATCCAACAAGCATGTAACCAAGGGTTACATGCAAAAGATTATTCAGGGCATGATGTAAGCATGCTTCCAGTCCCTACATTTCATACTGCCGTAAAAAAAAGGGTCAAATTAGCATCAAATTAATTACTTATTATTAACATTTTTAACACACATTTTTCATCACCCTTTGCTGGCTGGTCCTTTTTTTGAGAATGTTAGCTGGACATTTTGAAGTTCTAGAGAATTTACTGAGTGACCAGAAAAATGGAAACCCGTGTACACTGTCATGCAATTGACTACAATTTGAAGACGAACAGTATGGTACAAAAAAACAGACGCTAGAAACACAGTTCAGTCAATCTAAGTGCAACACAAGTCCACACAAACTGAAGTACTAGTAGTTGGGCTGTTGCATTGCAATATAGGTATAAGTTCCTGTTTGTGGCTGCTCAGTCTATATGCTTGTGAAATGCTCAGTAACCTCTCCTCTGTGCATATAACTCAATCTCTGCTTTGATACTCTGTATTGTTGAATCTCTTTGATCCGAGTATAACTAGTGATTGTCCTCTTGTACATCTGTTGCAGAGAACAACAAAGATGCCCAGTATCAGAAGGTGAAAGTAAAGGTAGAGCCCATGGAGGTAGACCCGCCCCCTGCTGAACTCACCCCACCTGCCTCTCACCTGCTGGCCTTCAGCACTTTAGGGGCGAGTGAGAAGAGTGAGCCAATGAGTAACCTCCCTGAGACGTTGGCCCGCCCCCAGAAAGATCTATTCTCCCAGGACATATCGGTCAAAATGGCCTCCGAACTACTGTTCAAATTGTCAGGTATGTCCCTACAAGACGCATATCACTGTCAGACACACACTGTTCTCTGAGCAACAGTAGATCCACAACACACTCACGCACACATTCATGTACAACAACATGTCATCTTTTTTTTTCTGCCTCACCGCAGTGTAAACCTTGGACAGTTTGTGATACTCAACTATAAAAACCTACATGTTTCCATTTCTGTCCTCTGGTGGCTCTATAGTAAAGCCAAGGATATATGACATGTAATGACATCCTGCTTGTTACCTGTATGGCCATGAAAGTGACATTGAAGCAGCAGACAGCTGTTTGTATTGCAAGATTAAGAAAGAGCTTTGAGGTATATCCATCGCCCCCCTGAGAAAATGTGCATGTGTGTGTGTGTACGTGTGAACGAGTGTGTGGGGGGCCATGCTTGTAGTCCTGGGCTGTGACCCCAGCTCAATCCAGCCTCTGATTGCTTCGCTTAAATGCCATATAGAGAAACAAGCTCGTGTAAAATCTCTTTTTTTTTTCTCCTCTCGCTCTCGCACATATTCACAAATTCACACATTGACAGTCTTTCTTTCCCACACACTCTTACACACTCACACAAGGCCCCTTGGGGAGTGGTGTCTGCACAAATGCCCCCTCTTCCCTCCTCCCTCTCCTCCTTTCTCTCATTCTCTCTCCCTCTCTCTCTCCCTTGACTCGTTTTCAGACATGCCGGCTCAAGCACACTTGGCTGCACACGCTCTCCCCTTGCACTTCCCCTCCCTCCTCCCTTTACATTTCTCCCGTGCGGCATCTCCATGGCAACGTGGAAAGAGACCTCTGTCCTTGGCGAGCAGTGTGACGGAGTGGGGTGTTTAGGGTGGAAGGGGGGGAGGGGGTTGGGTTGGTGGGTTGTAGCAGGGGGACAGAGGATAAGAAGGGTAGAGAGGGCAGCGGGGGTACACAGTATGCCCACCCAAGGAGGCCAGGGCACCGCAAGCCTGGCAACAGCGACAACCGCCCCCTTAGAACTGGGTCTGAATGTGAGGGGGACTGGAACAGAGTGGGCTGCTGTCACACAATGAGCAATCAATATGAATTACCCAGAGCAGTAGGACCTCAGAGACACATCAGTAGCAAGGTCGCTCTGAACACGGAGATGGTTGCAGCTTTGAAATTCACTTCATTACATCGCCTTGAAACTCACACATCGCTCCATTCTCAGGCATTTTGTTTAGGCCCCATACGGCTGAATACTGAAATCCAAAGCTGGCCAAGTACTAGTAGTGGCTGATTTTACAGCTCTCACTTTACTTACCACTGCGAAACCTCTTAAAATTATCTTTTTTAAAAACTGAACCACTCTGTGAGCAACCAGAAATTGCTGCTGTTTAATAATATTCTGGTTTTCATGAGTTTCAGCCAAATTGGATCTCAGGTAGCTAACATGGGATTAGCATCTGGGATCTCTGGTGATACAGAGCTGGACGTTGGGGTTCTCCCTTCTCCATTAACATATGTGTCATTACAGGCACATGCAACGCAAACTCCATTTCCACACTTGCCCTGTGTGTTAATGGATTAAATATCTTTAGCTTAATGTGTGGTTGTGACCTTAAAAAAGGTGTGATCTTAGGTGGCAGAAGGACAGGTGTGAACACTGCCCATAGTGTAAAGTTACAGGAACCTCGAAGGAATCAAGGCTTTTTGGAAAACACAAGCAGTCATTGACACTTTTGATTCTTTATATTCAAATTTTTATATTAATGTTCATTGCTGGATTTACTGCAACATTTTTTTGGTTCCTCCCCAGGTAGCATCATGACATATTTGAATAAACACATTTTAAAAAGAAGTTCTGTAAACTTTCGCTGTGTATTCAGAAACTTTAAATAGTATTGTACACCGGCTACTGTACGATGTAATCCTACCCAGTAAAACAGCCTTACAATAAATCCTAACTTTTTCAAGCATATAATCTTCACTTTTAGTTGAACTTGTATCACATATTTTGATACAACTCCACAGCAGTTTTAGAGACCATAGTCAGTGGTGGTGTTGTATTGCATTCGATAATATTGAAAAGTGTTTCCAATATTTTGTTTCCCCACTAACATACAAGAGCATGACCGTACACAAACACACACGTGTGCCATCTGGGGAGTCTAATGCAAGTCTGGTCAGCTACACACATTGTTATAAAAAAAAAAAAATGTTTTCATAGAAGTGTTGTTGGGCTAAGTTTCGGCCCACAGGTCGGCAGACCCACTGGAGAGACACCCACTACTCCAGATGGCTAGTTCACCCCTGCTGGCACTGCAAACCTGTGCTTTACCAGCCGAGTTTAACTTAAAGGGATGCAGCAATCAGGCTCATGCGTAATCTTGTTATCTGTGTCAGACAATGGCCTATATGCAGGGAAGTTTTACGAAACTTAGCAACTGACACTGAACTTAAATTGGCAGCTGCTCACTTCCAGATATCTATTCTGAACAGCAGACTTATTATAAATGAACCCTGAAAATGTATTCTTGAATTTGGAAATAGTAGTTTGACGAAGGAAATCTTAACTCAAGGTCCACTGTCTAGCTTTTTCTGCAGCACCCAACCACATCTTACGGTCATCGAGATGGTTGAGTTGTCATCATGTGACTTCAGTCATGTGATACTACATGGTCATATATTGGGGTATGTATTGCTGAGCTCATGAGGTTTATTTGTTTTTTCTTTTTTTTCCCCCCAGAAAAAGTCAGCAAAGCCAACAACCACAAAGACAGTAACATGGTGGGAATAAACAGGTGAGTCAGCAGCTGTGTAGCTGTGAAATTTCTTTTTCCTCAATTTTTACGTAAACTGTTTTTTTTTTTTTTTTTTTTTTCAGTTTCATGAGTATTTTAGTATTTTATTCATTTTACCTTACCATACTTCTGAATTTGCACTTCTTTTATTGGGTTTTTATAAATATGTTTATTATTGTCAGCGAGTGAGTGTATTTATTATTTATGACTGTAAGAATGTTTTGTAACTGCACTGACCTCACTAAACAAATCTCTAACGACTCAGTCGTTTGGCAATAAAGTATTGAATCTTAAATCATGATCAGTAACTATGTTTTTCAAATATAGCTTAAATATCCATTAGTTTTAGTGGCTATGTAAGTGTTGGTATTATTTAACATGTCTCTGTGTTTCAGTCCATTCCTGGACGAGTGCTTCAGACAATCACCCTTTAACTCGCGCTCCAAGAGCTCTTCCCCCGCAGAGGCCAGCTCCTCTACCAGGGCAGCATTCCATGGTAAGAAACAACACACACACACACAGATAGAGATAGAGAGAGAGTGTGTGTAGGGAAACATGATCAGAGCAGTAGCAGAGGTACATGAACATATCAATCACAGTTGCTGGCAGGAAAAAGATGGGTGGGCATAAATTTGCTCACACTGTGTCTTTTACAGCTGCAACGATTATTTGATAAATCGATGATCTGGTGGGCAGAAAATTTATTAGCAACTATTCTGATAATTGATTAATTGTTTAGGTCATTTTTCAAGCAATCGTGTCACCCATTTTCTGATTCCACCATCTTAAATGTGCATTCTTAAAGAATATTTGCTTTTTGTTTTTGTTTGACACACTGTACTGCGTAAATGTTTTAGGCACTAAAAGTACAGTGAGGATGCTTCCAGAAATAATGCCAAGAATAGTTTTTTATTTATTAATTAACTTCATATACAGTAAAGTGCAGTAAACAGAAAAAGCCTAAATCAAATCACCATTTGGTGCAGCCACCCATTGACTTTAAAAAGGCACCAGTTCTCCTCGGTACACTTGTGCGCTGCTTTCAAGGTACTTGGCAGGTAGGTTGTTCAAAGCATCTTTGAGAACTTGCCACCGTTCTTCTGTGGATTTAGGATGTCTCGGTGTCTTCTGTCTCTTTATGTAATCGCAGACTGACTTCATGATGTTGAGATCAGGGCTCTGTGGGGGCCAGACCATCTGTTGCAGGACTGCTTTTATTCTTGTCTCTGAAGATCTTTATGATGGTGTTGTGTGATGGATAAGAACTGAAACAAAGTGCCTAAAATCTGTGCACAGTATAGTGACTGTTGGTCAGACAAAACAAGCTATTTTTCAGTTTTATCAAGCATTTTTTTCACTATTTCACAGGAAAGGCAAGTTTATTTTGTAGCACCCTTTGTAGCACAAAAATGTTATTCAAGTGCTTTACTTAAGACATAAAACACATTAAGAAAAGAAGCACAAGGCAATATAAAAAGACACATTTAAAAAGCATTTAATAAAGTAAGAGACTAAATGATTCAACGAGAAAATCATCTTCAGATTAATCAATAACAAAATTAGCAGACAATTAGTTGACGTCCCAGTGTATTTGTTTTATGTTGTATTACTGTTCCAAAGAAGAGGAGACAAAAGTCATCTGCAGCTGAGCAAAACAAGGAAGTAATTAACTGCCAACAGTCAGTGCCGCTGCATCATTCATAGTTCAGTATCTTCAAAGACAAGTATCTCAGTCTTATCTGTCATTCTCACTGTAGCTCAGAGAAATAATTGATTATGCAGAGATGCTCATTATACACATACAGTCATGTGCATGTATTTACGGACCCTCCCTGCACACATACTCTCACCCACACGCACAGAAGCTTTGTAGCCTACTTTACACGGCCTCATCCAACCCTCTGGTAAACCCCCTCTGCCCATTTCATATTTAGAGCTCCATCCGGCCTTTCTGGACTCTCACACATTTCCCCAACCTGAGGGCCTCTACCCAGGGCATCCCCTGTCTCCCTCACCTCCCCTCCTCCCTGCCTTCCTAGAACTTCCTCCATGTTCCTTTGGCAGTGAGAGATCCAGAGGTTAATTAGCTTGTGCCAGCTTTGCCTGTCCCTCTGCCAGTTAATGAAAATCTGATTGGCTTCTGGGTGTCAAGAGTGTCCTGAAAGTTAATTCGCCCAGCCCACCTCCCATTTCCCTTGTATGTTTAAGCTTCAGATCCAGCCTCTGCTGCTTTCTCCTCTACTGTTGTGCTGTTTTACTCTTTTCTCCCCTTCAGATGTGCCTATCCACACCTGCTCTTTTTCTTCAGTATGTCTCTGTTGTCATTTTCTCCCCTTTTTCTTACCTAAATGTTCCAAATATTGGTAGGCTAGAGGTTTAGTTAAATTTATTTTGGAGTTCACATGTCAGTACATATGATTTACTAGGTGTAAAATAATTTGTGAGTAACAAGTGACAAATGGCTTTCTTTTAAATCTTAGTCCTGTTCTGACTAAAAACCAGGAAAAAAACAAAACAAGGTGGGGCAGTAGTTTTTAACACTCACAAACATAACCATACCGTCTATTACTATTCTGGTGCCATCTTCAGCAGTGTATCTGAAATACAGTAAACTGTTCATTGTTATGGCTAATGGAGCATGAGCCCAACAACTGTTATGTTGAGGTAACGTTGAAAAGTGTGAGCATTTCCCTTTAAATGAGAAAGAATAAGCGAGTAGCGTTTGAGTAACACCAGTGTGAGTTCAGGAGTTTGCCGTCTTGTGTTCCTCTCTCTCCAGCTTTAATAGCACCAATTAAACCATTAACCACTTCAAGACCCACACCACACCCTAATTGGCTTAATCATCAGTGTGTTTGCAGGGTCATGGCCTCGAATCCCTGCCGTCCAGCTTCTTGTCACCTTGTCTGACCAGGCCATCCCTTAGTCTCACTTATGTGAGTCAGGACAAGTTAATGCTTTAATGTGCTAAGCTTTACCTACAAGCCCCATAAGAAGGTCTTAGATTCTCAGAATAAGCCAGGCACTGACAACAAGTTTGGAAAAAAATACCAGTGTGACTCACCGGTCATAATCAGATATCAGGCCCATCGTCACGGTGAGAGGCAGATTCCAGCTAATGCAGGAGGTCATGACCTGCAGGTCGACCGAGGTCGCAGTAACTCAAGTTTGTTGACATGTCTCATGTTGTGACACCTTTGCCATCTGTGTCGGGCCACAAACTTACGCACTGACTTTGCTGATTACTTACTTAGTTTACAGGCAAGTGCTGCTTTGCCCTGGCCGACTTGCATGCCTTTACCAACACACACACGCCTCACTCACCCTTATAATGGGGGTGAGTCACTGACCTGCCACAGACAGGACTCGCATGACAGTTCATTTGTTACCAGCACATTTTTCTGGATTAATCGTTTAGTCGCCACGTGCATAAAACATCAGAAAAGTTCTGTCATTTGATTAATCGACTAATCAGCTCGGCCCCAGTTAAAACTCTAGAGCAACAAAAATCTACAGTGGCTGGCTCTGCTTATTTAAGAGTTCTGTGGTCCACTTCTTGGAAACTAAATTTCTTATAAAGAACAATATGAAAATACTACGTAATCCTTTCTAATTCAAATGCAGTCTGAATTTGGTGTATCTCCTCAAAATTGAGTACTTAAAAAATATTAGTTCTGTACTCCAAGTTTACTTGCTTGATTAATTATAGAACTTTTTGTTCTAATCTTGTGGTACATACCTTACCTAAATTACAAAATAAGATACTTATAGGTTGTCCTTATTCTGTGTCCCTCTTTCCTGGCATAAATAAAAGGCATTTTATTTCTTTTATTATATAGTAGCCACTATTCTGTGACAACAAGAATAATTTAAATTCATAAATAATTGTACTTTGTGCTTTAATCGAACTGAATGTGCTGGGGTTTTTTTTGTGTTAAAAGTTCCAGAAATATCTCTGAGGGATGGTGTGACACAAATAAAAGCAATTAAAGATACACAACATAAATTTACAGGTTTGCATGTAGAGGGCAAAGATGGGATTAAATATGTGAAGCAGATACAGAAAAAGATGCTCCAGGGTTTGTGAGTCAGTGCAAAAACAGTAAAATGTCCTGTCACACCACCTTCCAGAGCCAGTGCATCTGTTCTTTAATGTTTGCCATAAAACCTGTCCCCAAATACCAGAAATCATTCTTTGCTTTTCCTCAATGTGGTATTCAGCCCCCCACAAATCACTTTATCAGTCAGCTAGACTGTATTTTGTAGGACAACTTAAGAAAAAAAAAAAAGCCCTGTCAATGATAAAATATGACTGCAAGAAGCTACCACAATTTGTTGTTGTTGAAAACTGTAGATTGTGTTGCTTAAAGATTATTTTTCTCATTTTGTCTCTTTTGTAAAGTCAGAACTGTCAAACTGTAAAGAATCAGAAGTTTTCCAGCCTTTATGAAGATTGAAAATAAAACTCAGAATGACTTTAATGCCTTGCATATACAAAAGTTTTGGCCAAGGTCACTCTGTGTAGCGTTCTCTCAACAATGTCGACAATAAGTAATGTAGTAAGTAAGTAAAAATCCTGCCTCCATTTGAACAAGTTTGTATAGCACAATGAGAAAAGTACTAAATATTTTCTTCCTCGTGAATTACTCCATGCTCTATTCATATGGTGAGCTTTAATTCAAAGCAGCAACTTCAGTCAATCAAAGCATCTGAAAATACTCTCACTCACAGTCTTTTTACTTCTTCAACTATGGGGCGGTAAAGGAAAGGAGGTGACATACATTAAGAAGAGCTACAGTGGTATACTGCAGGCTTTAGAGCAAAGGACTGGTGCTTGTTGTTGACATTAAGACTACATTTCCATTGCATCCCACCTGCAGGCAAACAAGAAGCATCTGTCAAGTAGTAGCAGACTCGTTTCAGTCTTCTGGGTTAGTAAATTATTGCACGGTGCATCCGTCTTTTTTGTTGTTATTTCTCTAAAACTGAAGGGAATGAGACTTTTCTGGATCATTTATGTCAGGACAGTAATTTTTTCAAAGACAAACTTGTACTGTTCAGTTTAAACACGATGGTGGCCTGCCATGACAAGTGAACACAATACTACAGCTTGATAAGCCATAGATAAGTCTGTTAAAAAGGCTGGTTGTTGGTCTGTGTCAGCTTGTTTCTAGTCTTTGTGCTGGACAGATATTAGAGTTATTATTAATCTTCTCATCAGGAAAGCGAAGCTGCACATTTCCCAAAATGTTGAATTATTCTATATATTCCTTTAAGGAAAACCAAATGGATAAAAGCAAGACAGGTCCTTTATTGTGTAATTCAAATTGTTTTGCTGGTGATAAATCTCATTAAAGAGTGTAGCATAGTCAGCTTTAAGTTTTTATTTAAGATGCCCAAACAACTGATAAAACTAAATTTACACAGGAACTCTGAGAACATGTCAAACAGATGAGCATACATGAGCACATACCACAGCAGTGTGATATGGTTTGGTAGTTACGGTTACAACATCAATACATATTGAACTTAAGTTACTTTGTTTGTTACTTTGGTCCACCTGCAGATGGTTCTGTGGATGACTTTGTCAGCAGTGAATGATGAGTATGGTTTTCTGCTGTGTGTGTGTGTGTGTGTGTGTGTGTGTGTGTGTGTGTGTGTGTGTGTGTTCCAGACTCAGAAAAGGATGATGGGGAGCCAGGAAACGGGATTGCAAGGTGGAGACTAAATGAACAGCTCTTCCCGTGTCCAGTCTGTGGCAAGGTGTTTGGTAGACAGCAGACACTTTCTAGACATCTGTCTCTACACACAGGTAAATAAACACACACGTACACAAAATAGTTAGCACATGTGCACACCACTGCCGCACACTGGCTTGTACATTTGCATTTCTTTGTTAATGTATAGATGTTCGCTGTTATGTTTGTTCACGCATGCTTGTGTTTGTGCTTCCCACAGTAAGTAAATAAGGTTGACTAGACTAGATTACCCTTCCTTTAAAGAGATTACTACCATGATTAGTCTCACTGGGAAAACTGCCTGTCTAATTACCCAGCTAGAGGGATGCCTCACGGAGTATCTACAAACATACACACACACTCACACACACTAGTAATTCTGATGCAGCTGCGATTGGTTCCCTCTTTCACTTTCTGTCACACTCACAGACATGGGAGACTTCCTCAGGATGAAGCTGTACACTCTCCAGTCTCTCGATTACACTGTGTTTTTAAACTTGCCCCTTCTTTGCTCCCAATTGATCCATTCTGCCCCATCACTGTCTTTCATAATCCCCCCCCAGTCCTTATAAGGAAAAACATTAATGAATACAATTTTATTTAAAGGAAATTAATGATGGATTAGAAATGAATGCAACCTACTTGGGATACCAGACCAAACCACTAAGTGTGCAAATGGAGACTCGTGTCTAAAATGCCCCCACACAATTGGACATGCTCTCACATTTTGCGTGCACACGCTACACGACACACACACACACACACAAACACACACACACCATCTGAGAGTGTTGGCTGTGAACAGCTTGGCCACACCACAGAGAGCAGAAGCAGGGGCATATGTCAGTGTGATGGTCTTTTTGGTTTCCCCGGCGACATAAAGGTTGCCTGGCTCCATGTCCTTGGGGCAAATGATGTGTGTGTGTTTGAGGGGGAGCTAGAGGGAGAAGATGTGTTGTAATGTTGATTTGTTTGGAAAAGAAAAAAGGAAACGAAAGATTGTGTTTCAGCATTTGCTTTTGTTTTGGGTTTTTTTTTCAATTTGATTTTTTATAACTCGAAAATAAGATGAAACTATGTTCCTACATGTCTCAAATTATCACCATCTTGTGACGTCCAGATGGTACCCAGAAAAGTTGATTTCTTCCTCTTCCTATCAGAGTTACAGCTGGGGTCAGGCGAGGGTGAGGCAGGGCTAGGCATTAAGTAATTAGGTTTAAGCTTGCTTTAAAGGCTCAGTGGCTGAGAGCAACTTAATGAAATATCATCTGGGGTAATGTTTACAGTAACCCGGGGTCTTGTGTCTGTCTATTGTGTTGCAGAGGAGAGGAAGTACAAGTGTCACCTGTGTCCTTACGCAGCCAAGTGCAGGGCTAACCTCAATCAGCACCTGACCATCCACTCTGTCAAGCTGGTCAACACGGACACTGAGCAGATCGTCAGCGCTGTTACAGCCGACTCTGCTGAGCGCAAGAACTGCCCATACTACTACAGGTAGTAATGACACACTAAAACACCACCCGAACCTCTGTTTCAGAGATCAGACCTGAGTCTGATCACATCACTTTTGATTAGTCTGTATCTGCTTAATGTCCAATGAAATCCTGATATATTTCTTGATTTAATTATTCCAGACCTGCTCAGTTTTGTTAGTCTGTTTTCTATTTTCTCTAGTTTTGTCAGTCAGTTACTTAGCCATAAAGTAAAAGATGTACATTTTGGGAAATGTGCTTATTTGTGCTCTTTCTTAGAGCTGGCTGAGAAAATCAATATCACACTCATAATGTATTATTCTCATAATGTTTGAAGCTACAGGTTAGATGCTTAGCCTAGCTTAGTATACAATTGAAAGTGGGAAAAACAGTTAGCCTGGCTCAGTCGAAAGGTTAAAAGAAAAGAAATCTGGACACCGGCACATCTTAAGTCTAAACTTTTTTGTTGAAACTACTGAACTACTTCTTGGTTGAGTGTAGTGACTGTGTGAAGAGTGGTATTGATCTTCTCATCTCTAAAAAAGCAAGTAAGTCTATTTTCCAAAAATGTGCTGTTGCTTTAATATTTTTATGTCCCTAATGATCTGAAGAGTTCAGTCTCACCATTTCTGAGCTGTAGAACTACATTATTTTCAATAATCCTTATCAGATTAAAAGAAATGGATCCACTCTGTACCATTTTAACAATTAATGCAGACATAACACTGAAGCTGACTGTCCCCCCTCTCATTCTCACCATCTTCCTTCCCTTTTCATTTCTGTTCTCTGTCCAGCTGCCATGTGTGTGGTTTCCAGACGGAGCTGAACGCCCAGTTTGTCAGCCACATGTCGCTCCATGTGGACAAGGAGCAGTGGATGTTCTCGCTCTGCTGCAGCGTCTGTGACTACGTCTGCATGGAAGAGAATGACATGAAGAACCACATTAGTACTGGACATGCAGGTACACAATCTTTGATATTGATTGCCGGCCCACTGGTTCTGAATGACAGCATCAGTAATCAATCACTCCTCTCTGATATGTGTTGGTGTAATGTAGGGTTGAAACCTTATCACTTATTTTCCTTTTTTTTTTTTTTTTTTGTTAATCCATGGGTTGTTTTGTCCATATCAGAAAAATGCCAGTTATAATTTCCTACAGCCTAAAGTGACATCTTCAGTTCACCTGTTTTTGTTTTTTTTTCCAACCAACAGTCCAAGACCTAAACATAGACAATTTTACTATTACGCAACACAAAGAAAAGCAGCACATTCTCACTGCTGAGAAGCTGACACTAGAACATGTTTGGCTTTTTTTTTCTTTCATTAATGGATTATTTAAGAAGTTGCTGATTTAGACTTTTCTCTCGGTTGACTGAATAATCACCTATTCATTTCAGCTCTAGTGTAATGTTCTTATTTTTGCTGTTCTTACAGGGTTTTTCAAACATGTAATACTTGATAGTAGCAAAGTACATGATTCCACCCCTAGAAAAATTATATATCGTGAGTTATTTTCAAAATTACTCTCACATGTTAGAGTGGGTGGTAGCTTACACATTGTGGCTCTTGTTCACGGCTCAGAATAGAAACACAGTGCAGTATTTGGACAGTGACACATTTTCTATTGTTTTGGCACTGTACTCAAACACATGGGGTTTAAATTTAAACAATGACTGAGGTGAAACAGCTGACTTTTAGCTGTAAGGGTTTTAATTTTCACTGCAGTTTTTATACCTATTCGGCCCAACTTTCAAACAGCACAGGAGGATGAAAGCCTGTTCTTCATCCTCATAAGTCAATGTTTCATTCAGAACTGCAACTAATGATTATTTTCATCATCTGGTGTCATCATATGCTTGTTTCGTTCAACCAGCAGTCAAAAAAAGATATTCAGTTTACTATTATAGACTACGAAGACAGCAAAAAAAAAATCACATTTGAAAAGCTGGTACCAGTGATTTTTTTTCTTTAAAAGTATAATAATTGATTATCTTTACCATTGCAAGTTAATTCATCATTTCAGACTCTGAGTGCTAGTGGAGTACAGAACACAAGAAAAAACGTGTCACTGTCCAAATACTTTATATGAAAGAAAATCAGCAAGGACTGTCTGAAGTGAAAACATAACAACGTTACAGTAATTTACACTTCATAAAGACACAGTTCAGTATCAGTTCAGAGGACACAGGGAAAGACAAGCAGTAGAATTGGGTTTCACAAACAAGCCTCCTCCAGTCGACCTTCTTTGGACTTTTAAAGCTGCCGGTCTGAACCCCTGGTGGTCGATATGAGTGTTTTTGTCTAAAACAGCTTTGTCCAGTTTATTGCTGACGTTTTGTTCTTCCAATGTTCCTCAATGCGTGTGTGTGTGCATGCTTGCTTTTTGTGTGTATGTGTGGGTGGGTGGGTGGGATTGTCCGGCCCAGACAGCTGAGGGGTCTTTCAGAGGCCACAGTGGCCTTGTTTATCTGAGGAGGTTGGCCCTTATCGTGCCTGAGGGGAAAAAAATCAATAGGCCTTGGGTCCTTTGGAGACGAGCTGGGTTTACGATGCCACTGTGGCCATCTTTTAAGTCTCTCAGCCAGGCTTGGCATTTATCTCAGTCTCGCGCAAGATGGACACCACCACCAAACACACAAATGTACAAGAGCATGGCTCATAGTCACCTTAGACTTGATAAACACACATTCTGCCTTCTACTCTTGCGTATTTTAATATTTTGTCCAGGTCCAACCCTGTTTGTTAAAGCGTCTAAACAGCATAGGGTCAGGTGGCTAGAGTAAAACTAAGAGGAAACCCTGACAGGCTGTAAAAACCTAGTCTTCTGGTCAACTGTGTGGACACGCCCAGGCAAGAGATGGCTGAGCTCGGCAGGTGTTATAGTTCAAGCTGACCCCCATGAAGCCTGGACTCTGCACGGGGAAGAGGGTTGGTTGGGTGCCCTTCTCAGTAGGGGGATGAAGGTGGTGAATTATGTGACAGTATTCCTTGATATCTACCCATGAATTCTCTGGAAGATAGACTTTGCTTCTTTATTTTTGTTCCTATATCATGAATGTTGCCGTGCAGCCACAGACGAAGCTCCACAGTAAAAGAGAAAATTGAATATTTTTTAGTTAAGGTATGTTTCAAGGTCGAGGCCCACTGGCTCAGAGCAGTGTCTTTTTTTCTCCTTTTGCTTACATTCTGTGGCATTAACCTTTTGGATATTGTAAAAGAAGGCAAGTAGATGTTAAATACTGCAGCAGAGGAGATAAAAGCATCCTCAAGCTGGTTCAATACTGTATTCAGAATGCAGCTACGATTGTGCTGCAAATGACCCTGGTATATATAGATTTGACTGAAAGAGTTAATCATGTCTTCTATTACTTTATAAATCCTTGTATTAAAAATAATGCGCACTGCCTGCATGCATTCCTGTATGTTTTAGTCGTGTATGTGTGTGCCTGTATTAAAAACATAGGTCAACCATTTCTCCCTCCTTTCACTCCCTCCTGAGTGAATGCCCTTTGTTGAGCTGTGCCCTGAGATGTTCCCGCCATCTTAGCTCCTTCGGCCATGACCCGCGCTCCTCACCCCTCTTTCTCGCCCCCACCCTGTCTAATTCCCTCTCTCTTCCCAGTGAATTGCAGACTTAGAGAAGGGGATCAATAAAAGCACACTGCATCTTGATTGGACTGGCAGCAGGGCCTCAGTCAGGACTATAGAGGCTGCCTGCTTGTATTCTGTTTGTGTGTACGTCAGTGTGCGATGCACATAATGATGAGGATCTTGAACAGATTTCTGCAGCTTTTTAAAAATGTCTTTGTCCTGGGTTTTTCTTTAGATTTGGAGCTGATAGTTTTCCCCCCCAACATTGCTTTTCGATAATAATGAAATATTTCTTACCTTCTCTCCTCTTGTGTCCAGGTTTGAACTCAAGAAGTCCCCTTAGCGAGACCAAGAGCACCTCCTCATCCCTCTCGGCCCTCAGCGATTCACTCAACAGCTCGGAGGGCGGAGACTTCACCCACGGTAACGAAGAACTCAAGAGCCTGCTCGCCCCGCCCTCCTCTGCAGGCAGCCAGTCCAGCTCCGGAAGCCACTCGGGATCAGGAACTGAGGACAAGTCTGACAAAGGCAAGGAACCAGCCTGATACATTTTATCATTTTGAACCATCTGAAAATTTGGATTCAAATTTTAAGAATTTCTCTACATTAAATATTTTATTAAATATTTTATTATTAAGGAAACATCACACGCATAAAAACTCATCATCATCATCGGGTCTGTGTCATTGTTGCTTGATCAGATTTGATTAACAGATTTTGTACATACAGTAACATCATTTTTTCCCACCTGGCCCTGCAACCTTTAAACCAGAAATCTCTCATGTGAAATAACTAAATCTTTTCTAAACTTTGGCAGAACGTAGTGTGTTCAAGTAGGGCCCCATCCCTCCTAACAAGAAGCTGTTTTCAGTTTTTAAGGTCTCCTTTCCAAAGTATAGTTCCACTCTGTTTTGGATCTGCACTAAGACTAAACACTTGCTCTTTGGTCAGAAAGCTGCTCGAACTGGGTGAAGAAAGATGGGCGTCGAGCAAGAACGCAAGGGATCACTCACTGCAACCTCTGTCATTCAAAAATATACCCATTAATCCAGAAGAGTTGCAGAACATTGCAAACGAGTTCTGAAGTGATGACATTACATGTTGACCTCATTCACTTAATTGTATGCATATGTAGCTGTTTTGGATTATTGTTCTTCTTCCATTAAGAGGCTCTCCACCAATTTTACACAAGAAGATCAGTTTATGAGTCATGAGGAGTAGTTCTCAGGCTGCGTGTCTCGTGTTGCTCTGGAGAAGTCTGAGAAAATAACCCTGATGATCTAGGGTTGGGCGTGAAGACTACAAATCTATAACAACAATCAGTCTTGCTGAGTCCTAAGAGTACAACCAGACTTTGCCTAACAAAATTACCACATTTAAAATCTTAGAAATAACAGACTCAATCTTAACTCACCCTCTCGTCCTGTCTCTGCTCTCTCCAGGCTTCGAGTGTGTCTTCTGCAACTTTGTGTGCAAGACGCGTAACATGTACGAGCGGCACCTCCAGATCCACCTCATCACACGAATGTTCGAGTGTGACGTCTGCCACAAGTTCCTCAAGACGCCCGAGCAGCTGCTGGAGCACAAGAAGTGCCACACCGTCCCCTCCGGAGGGCTCAAGTAAGGAAAGCAAGTACAGACAGAGGTTCCTAACTCCGCCCATCCTTCCCCTCCCTCACCACTCACCCTTTCAACTCACTGCACACAAAAACACACATACAGTATATACACGTTCATAGACCCATGCTAGAGGTGTGCTGGTTACACAACATTTAAATTTGGCTTCATTTCCCTGTGAGTTTCAGGCATCTCTCAGTGGTTTCAGTTATCTTAAGTGCACCATTACCTTATTTTATACACATAAAATGATGGATGTAAAATAACTTAAAGGATATATAAAGATGCATAATTTTATATACATAAAACTGTCTGACATTATCATGGTTCTGTTTAATAAGAACTGACTGTACCAGCCATTCAAATGACCCCCAAAAACTCTTATTAATAAGACAGAAACACGGTCTATTTGAAGATTATTGTAGCTGTGTGTCCTGAATCAGTTACCCTCACTTAAACGTTCATTATCTGCAGCCAGCAAATGAAATGATACAAGCTGTAGTTTTGCTCGACAGTCTCTCTTGGCAAGTGTAACTTATTAGACAGTGGTCTGTGGGTCTGCAGTGGCTGTTCTGAACATAAGGGAGAGCGGAAAGGAGTTGGAAATGGGCAACCCCTCGGGGTCTGTTGTTCCACTGCCCACAGCCAACAGCCATGCCAAGGAAAAATATCTGAAACCTGCATTCCAGAAAATGGAACTCACCCCCCAACACACAGACTCTGTACACCTTACGGTGTATTACATAAAATTTGTTGGCACACCTCTAGAACATAATAATTCGGAAGCGATTGCACACACACTCACTAAGCTCAAATGTCAGATCACTTACATCTGTAACATCGTAGACTGGGCACTGACACAAGTCAATCCAAATATAAAAGCAAACTAAGGCATGCTTTACACGTTCTTACACGTTCACACATCTAACAGCACATCACACAGCATGCGTTTTTTTTTTTTTTTTTTAAATAATGACCCTAATAAAAACTTTACAATACAATAGCTAAACCTTACTCACACTGTAGTTTGCATCCCAACCACATGCATGTACTAATATATAATCAGATACACCTGCATATAGGATATAGTTAGCTTATTCTATAAGTGACTTTTCTAATATTGATTGTTTTTGTAGCTCTAGTCTCCTCACATGCTTCCCTCTCCATCTCCATACTCCAGTCCCACAGGAGCCTTTGTTGTACTGACACGTTCATGTTCCATTTCAGGCCTGTCAAGCTAATGTACAGCCCATCTGTTGACCTCAGCATCCACAACACACACTGATGATGTTTTAATCTAGTTACAATAATGTATTCACACGCACACACAGGGTGGTATCTGGGATGAAAAAGCTTCAACACAACAAAATATTTCCCTAAACATTTAAGAAAGAAATCACAAATACAGTCATTTTGTTAAGGTTCATTTCTAGTAACACAAAACATTTTTTGTTTTGTTTTTCAGTTGTTATCATAACTCCAGTCTGTGCATGTGCAGAGCCATTGAGTATCATTATGATTATCGCCTCATCTTGTCATAAACAAAGATCTGTGTTCTACATCTTTTCTCTGTGCAGCAATCAGTGGAATTAGGATGTTCTCAACTATGTTAAATGTGTGGAAATGGTAGCATTTCACTGAATGTAAACCAGGAAGCTGCCAACAAAGTTACACTGACTTCTATTTTATACAAATCCTGTGGATAACAGAACACAAACACAAAAGAAGCCCTCTTCGTAGCTGCAAGATATTCACACAGCATCTTTTAGTCATTAACTTTGAGGACTTGCTGCTAGCTGTAGTGTGTGAGTGAATAACTGTACGGGAGTTTTTGTAACAGTTTGAAATGTTTCTTCTGTCTGGTGTGAATGTTTTTAAAGCCAGATTAATTTCTTTGAGCCAGCATTCAAAAGGGGAAGAAACAGGTAGTGGCTATTGTAGATTAAGTTCATTCAGTGGAGAAAAAAAGAGATTGAAGAACTTTTTTTTTTTTTATAACTTTAGTGAGAAATCTGCTTTAACTCAGCTTCTTTGCTTTTCTGTTTATATATGTACACGTGGTTATATTTTAAATTCTTCAAGGTTTACACAGTCTCTTAATTTATGTAAACCACATTTATATTTACTAACAACAGCTTGCAGGATTTAGCCAAACACGAGTAGAAAAAGTTAATGGACATTAAGGGCAATTCGCCTCCATTTTCTGACCCCAAGTCCAGATCAAGATTTTTTTTTATCCCAGTCCAGTGTGTACATGTGTATACACTTGAGCAATGTGAAGTGTTTTTATATATGTAGGAGTGTGTAGAAAGGGAGAGAGGGCCTTGACCATTTCGAGGTTTTTCTGAGGTGATTCTGTTCTGCAGGGTTTGTGAAGCGCTTTGGGGCCCAGAGCAGATGAAAGGTGCTATTTAAATGTAAGTGCCACTCCATTCCTTCATTTCCCTTCATGTCCTACTGCTCCAATCTTTTCTCCAGCCTGTCAACCCCCCCTTCCCTCCCTCCCACACACACACACACACACACACACATACCTGATCACCTCAGTTCTGCCATCTTTAAACTGCCACACATACCACCATGAGCACACAGACCTGTACATGACACACACTTTTCCTTTATCTGTCCTTCTCCTCTTCATCATTTTGTGTTTATAAATTTCAAGTTGTGTTAGGTGGTTTTGATTGTACACTTGGCCTACAACTGTCTTTTGCTTTTGTGTGTTGTGTCCTCCCTCCCTCCCTGCTTCCCTTTTGTTGCATTACCCAGGTGCCCTTTCTGCATCTACTCCACCAATCGTCCAGCGGCCATGGAGTGCCACCTTAAGACGCACTGTAAGATGGAGTACCGCTGCCGCATCTGCCAGGGACTGTGGCCCGACCAGGCCTCATTGGAGGCCCACATGCGCGGGCACCGCCTGGGCAACCACTACAAGTGTGAGCAGTGTGGCTACTTGTCCAAGACGGCCAATAAGCTGATCGAGCATGTGCGTGTGCACACGGGCGAGCGGCCCTTCCACTGCGACCGCTGCTCTTATAGCTGCAAGCGCAAGGACAACCTCAACCTGCACAAGAAGCTGAAGCACGCGCCGCGCCAGACTTTCGGCTGCCAAGAGTGCCCTTTCACCACCACACACCCCTTTGTCTTCAGCCGCCACCTCAAGAAACACCAGAGTGGAGGAACGGGAGGACTGGACGGAGGCTTAGGAGGAGGAGGAGAAGAAGAAGAAGAGGAAGATGAAGAGGCAGGAGAGGAGGAGCTGCCTCTTGAGGGAACATCACCAGGGGGCTCGTTGCTGCTGAAGAGCCAGGAGAAGTTCCTGTTCAGCGGAGGAGGAGGGAGCAGTGGAGGGAGTGGGAGTAACAGCCCGCTCATGAGTCTAACAGCATCCCAGGCCCTCCAGTCCGTTGCCCTGTCACTCACACTGGGCAAGTCCCACCAGCTGGACCCCAAAGGCCCCCTGACCTGCTTGGTCAGCACTAACGGCAACGACGCCACCAGAGACACCGGCGGTCCGAGCAGCGGCAGCCCCTCCCTCTTCCTCCCCTCCTCCCGCCACGTGTTCGAGCAGTATAGGAACTGCGACCGGGCACACCTGATCCCCCTCACCACCCTGTTCACCCACAACAGCCGCTTCACATTCCACTCGCACCTCCACTCCAGATGGCGGCCCGCCACATCTCCTCTCCTCTTCTCCTCCAACTCAGCCTCCCCCTCCCGCTCTCCAGCCTCACCCACCTCCCACAAACACTCCTTCCTGGCCTACCTGGGACTGATGGAGAGGGCCAAGACTGTTTGACCTCACCCACCTCTTCCTCCTCCTCTCCTCGCTCTTTCCCTCACTCCTCGGACGGTGGTGTGAATGACACTTGACCACTGCAGTGGGAGCAACATCTTTTCCAATCAGACCAGCAGAATAAGCTGGACCAGACAAACATATTGAAGAAAAGAAAAGAAAAAAAAAAAACATTTATAAGACAAAAAGGCTGTACATGCTAAAAATGCATTTATATCAAAAAGCTGCTTTTCTTATCAGTTCTATCAATTCAATTATTACTACTTCAAGTACTACTCTCTATTACCTTTTGTTTTCTGTTTTTAAACGTCTGAATGACCTGGACCCAGTCGCATTATCTGAGGAAACTAACGTATCTCAGTTTTATAGATATTTTTCTTTAGTCGTTTGACGAGATAAAAAGTTGAAAAAGACGAAACAAAACTTGCAAGTGCTATATTTTAGTGCATTTTTGTCTATTGCTATTATGCATCAAAATAGCATGCCTGTTTCTGTGTTTCAACTAGCTTTGACGTCATTAGGAAGCTAAATTCGAGATATCCTGAAGTGTTAGCGGTGCGACAGAACCAATGAAACGGCATGCTTTTCATTGAAAAAGGCACGTTTCCAAAGCAACGCCTCAAACCACGCACTTACTTATTTATCAATCTTGTACATAGTTTTGTAGCCCTTCCCCTTCCCATCTTTTTGATTTCTTTTGGTTTTTTGTATAATGGTGAAACCATATTATGCATAGCCGCTGGCTGATATCACTTCTGTCTCAGAATAAATGTTAGCTCATAGGACAGAAAATAAGCTGTGATGATGTAAATATTCAAATCTGTAAATTCAATCTGACCTATCATGAGGAGAAACACACATTTATTTCTAATAATTTGATTTAAATATACATGTAAAATGTTGCCAATGCATTTGCACATACAGGTAAATAAGCATTGAAATCCTATAGACGACAAATGCGTGACAGGACAGAAATAGTCATTATTTCTGAGACCAGGTGGATATCAGCGTAGCTTCATATGCAGAACTATGTATCACGCACCTATACTTAGAAGAGATATATGAGATAACTGTTTTGTGGAGGTGACCAGCTCTGGGTTAGCGACCTACCCACAGCCAGGGTCACCACAGGCCGATTCAATGGTGCTTTTTGGAGCTTTTTGTAATTTTTGTGTACAAAAAAAAAGAAAAAAAACTGTTCCAAAATGACTTGAATGAATGTATTTTTGTTTATGTACATGAAAAAAGAAGCGATACAGAAGTGTGAACAGGGATGTCTTCTGTGCTGGTCAAGGCGGGAAAGTTAGTGTGTTTGGTGGCCTTCTGTGTCTTTTTCTTTTGTTTTATTTTTGTTTTTCATTTATTTTTTAATTTTTACTTTTTTTACTGAGCCTTTTACATCATAATAAGACATTTTCTACTAACATTCATAGCGCACCCATTGTGAGAAAAAGCTCCTGTAGGTGCAGTGATGAAGCAAAGCCATTCACTTGTACAGCATTGTGTTCAATGGCACTGGTTTCTGTTAGGCCGGCTGACATGGTACTGCTTTTTTACCCTCCCCTTCCTCCTGTCAACCTTTTGAGTTTAAATTGCACTTAATGTAGTTACACTTCAAGCCAAAAGCACTTAAACCTTTTATTTTCCCTTTTTTTTTTAAGTGCAAACTTAGATCCACTGTGTCACCATGATGTGAAGTAGACAGTAGTTGCTGGAAATGACTCAATCAACATCCCTTAGTTTTTCGCATGTAGGCATTTCTAGTGGTGCAAAAGGGTCTGCCTCCGTGAAATCGGAGAAAGTAAATTAATACAAATTGCATGAATTAGACAGTAGAGGTCAAGCTCTCCCTGGGAACTAAAGGTCCCAGGCTAAATTGTGATAGCCAATTTTGCACAGTGCTGCACTTTTTGATTATGAGAGTATGTATTTATCCGTAAAATGCTCAAAAAGAAGTATGTTTTGCGACATGGGGCAGCATAGTACAAGCATTTTATTTTGAAAAAGCTTTACCCATTATTGATCGTACTTGTGTTCCTAAGTGGTCTTCAAGCCAAAATCCCTTATTTGTAAAGGGATTGTTTGTTTGTTTTTTTTAATTTTATCATTTCCTTTTGTCTATTTTACTCATGCATTTTCTTATAATGAATCATTGTTGTTGTTTTTGTTTATTTTTCTACTTAAATCATGTCAAAAAAAGTTGATTGGACAGAGAACATGAATTGTCAAAGACCAAAATGTAGCTCACAGCAGGATGTGATGTTAGGATTTAATCCATCACGTCCTGCTCTGGAGCAATGTCTCGATTGTCTCCCCATTTACACTGCTGTTTGTTTGTTCCTTTTTGCTCTGTCAATGTCTGGCATGCTGTCTCTGGAGTGAAAGGAGCACCCCTCCAACACACACACACACACACACACACACACACACACACACGTTCTCTCCTTGTACTATCTATGTTATCTTTTATACTCTAGTGCCACTTGGTGGAGGGAAACCACCTGAGAATAAGTCAAACTAATTGTCAGGGTCCAAAAGAAAAAAGATAAAGAGATAAAAAAAAAAAAAAGAATGTGTCCACTCTTGACACCTTTTTAAAATGTCTGCCTTTTAATACAACGTAATCATGAATGGCTGCATTTCTTTATGTGCCCCTAGTTTGAGTGTAATGTTTAAAAAGGCAACAGGGCTCTATCCTTTTGAAAACCAGTACTCTTAAGCACTTATTCTGTTTATTTTGCCCGTTTGTAAGCAGCACAGTGACTTTTTTTTAAGCTTGACTACCTTTTTCAGCACTTCAGAGTATGCATGACATTGCCCTCGCTCTAGTTCTTTAGCACTTAATTGTGTTTAAAACTAACTCCCTTGGTTGCGTTTAGTTAGCATCACCCTGCACTGTCCTACAATCAGTTAGCTTTAAGTTTGGCTGTATTTTATGATTAGAAAAGGCTCAACTATCTTATCTTTTGGCACTCGGTAAAGATTGGTATGTGCTGTACAAAGCTTTTTTTTATTACTCCATTGTTAAGGCTGTACAGGGTTGTGACGATAACTGGTAAATAGATCATTTGTACTTTTTTGGTTTTGTATTTGTTTTCTTTGTTTGGCATTATTTTATGTTCGACTTGCCAGGTCTAAATGTAACAGGATTTGAAAGTAAAGCTTACATCAGATATTATGTCAGTTGTCTGTCTTTTCTCTTTTCATTTTTGTTAAAGGTGTAGATTCACATTTTTTTCAGTTACTTTAAACATCATCACTCCTTCACTTTGCTAACTATATAACAAAACACTTTGTTTCGACCAGCATGCTCAGTGCCTCAGCCATGTAAATAAACTATAAGTAAATCTGAAATTGGTAGTTAATTATTAGAAAAAACTGACAGAAAATTAATTGGCAATAATTTTGATACTCATTTATTGTTACAGGTTTTTAATGAAGCAAAAAGATAAGGCAGATATTTCAGCCTTTCAGATATTAATGTTTGTTGCTTCTCTGCCATTACACAGTGCATCGCTGTTTTATATTATTTTAAGGTGAATATCTTCAGGTTCTGGACTACTGGCCAGACAAGATAGGACATCTGAATATGTCACCTCTCAGAACTAATTCTTAACTAAGAGAAACCTCCCAAATATCATAGATCACTAAATATTAAGCAGTTTCATAATTTGATATTAAAAGATTTAGCAAAGCATTTAGTATAGACTTCATTCTTGAAGAAGAGTAGTTCTTAAAATCAAGGTCGATTATTGAAAACTATTTTTAAAAATTGTTCTGTTTGTTTTACAGAGAGGGTTTTCATATGTTGTAACTAGGGCTGGGTATAAATTCAATACTTCCTAAGGTATTGACCGAATTGCCTCGATGCTATCGGGTATCGAAACGTCATTTATTTCGATACCTAATGGGTTAATCTCGTCAACATCAGTGAGCCAGTAAGCTTGCAAGCACGTTTGACGTGCCAAGCGCAAAAGTGCGGGTGATTGGCTGTGTCCAGTCATCCAGGGAAAAACACTAGTTTACGCCACGCCCTCTTTTCCACATTTTACACGGATTTACTCGAATTGCGGTCGGAAGAATGCATGCGACGCGACAGCTTCGTTGGAGCGACGTAGCTCAGCCAGTTTGCTGATGAAGACGCCAAGATGCAGTTAAAAGCTCGTAAAATGGGTACAGGATGTTTCTGTCAAATAATTTAAAATATTTATTTCTGACATTGCTAGGAGCACAATAGGATAAACCTCGCCAATACAACATAAAATGGTCGAATTCATTTTAAGTGCATTACTGCTTTGATTTGCATCAGGCAACTTTTTGTTGTGTGAAGCAGAATATTTTCAATCATAATTTTAGACTCTTGGAATTACTAATATTTACAACAGCACCAAAAAGATCAGCATTTAGCTCACATTCATTTCAACTTACACAGAGAGCAAATGTAAATGTGAGAAGATTTTTTTCTCAGCTGCTGTTTTCATGGTCAAGAATGAACTTTGAACTTCAGCTTTTACGCCAACATGGATGAGAAGTTATTAAAGTGATTAGAAAAAGAAGAGAAATTTATCCAAAGCTCCAGAACAGCTACAAAATGGGCCTTGTTTTCCCACACAACACTAAAATAAACTCCAATTCCTCCATCATGCAAAGGCCCTGGTACCCAGTCAATAATCTTGTCAGAGAGAACAGTAAGGGAGGACATAAAAACGAGGGCTGAGAAGAGATCAAACAGGTCTCAGAAGAAGAAAATCAGGAAAAGAGCAGATATCATTCAGCAGGGAGACAGTGGCATGAGTTAAGGAAAAGCACTTATCAGCTTTGAGGGACATAGCATCGTCTAATTTATAACAGTGGCGTGCCATCATAATAATAAGGAATAGGATCTGTCATGGTGTCTAGCTAGTGTTTTTATTAGACCGATGGGAGGTCTCTCTCCCTCTCCTTTCTGTGTTGTAGTAATGAAAGTTACAGCACGTTCTCGCCCAGCCAAAGGTTGGCCCTGCCTAATGAAAACAGATGAAGCAGAGATAAAGTGTTTGCCGACATTAAGGGACTCATTTATCACCGTTAGCCCCCAAGCTATAGAACACCTTGGTCTGGAGCTCTCCTTTAACAGGCCCTGCCTCACAGCACCCTGGTGGCACGCTGCAGCCTTCCAGGCACATGAACACCTCCATCTTTACTTTTCTTTCTCTTTCATTTGTGGCATTTTTCGCAGTGTGCTCACAGATAATTTTGCTGTTTACGTCTCCACATACACATTGTCTTCTCATGCACAGGGTTTATATAAGTTAGAGTGAGGTATTAGCAGCGGAAAAAAAGAAAGTTTTTAGAGGAACCTTATCAGATCTAAAGGATTTGGCAGTCCTTGCGGGACCTCCATCACCACGCCCTCTGTGTTGACCCATGTGGGTTCAACAGCCATCCGAAGCCGAATCTCTTCTGTTGAGGGGCCATGTTCTCATCTAGCTGCTCATCTTGCCTGTGTATTAATGAATCTTTTCGGCTGTGTTTAAAGCTGCTTAATTAAGTTCAAAGCAGCGCTCGGGGCACTGTACGCCTGCTCAGCTGACCTCCCTATGAGTGGAAGTGTTGATTAGGAAGTGAAGAGACATGCAGGCACTGCAGGGGATGGCTATTGATTGAAAGGATAGAAAACCTCATTTGGATTTTGTGATTGGAATATCACACTGTACACGGGGGCTGTTTTTCTTCATTTGCCGAATAACAATAACCCTATTCCTGCGCTCACAGTTTGGTGAAATTGTCAACTAAGTGAGGAATTTCTGTGATAAGACCAAACGCCGGAGTTTTCCCTCATCCCAATAATAGCCCTTCACCCTGGCCCGAGCTGTCTGCACAATGTCGACCTTTCGACACCACCTCACGAAAGTTGGCCACTGTCGATCGATAGCGTGTTAGCTTTTTGTTTGTAGGTTCAGGCTGCCTTGGCTTTATTACAGCTGCTGAGAGTCATGGGGGAGTTGTGCACGGCTTTGTGAGAGAGGAGCTCCCTCTTGTTTGCCAAAAGTGTAATCCCGCCATGACCCGCCGTGACCCTGCCCTGAGAGGAAAGCTGCTTAGACAGAAGTGCGTGTCTGTGGGAGCTCCCAGCTGCCTGGCCTCTCTCTCTGTCTCTCTTTTTCTCTCCATTTTGCTCTCCACATCTACCTCACTCTTATTTTTTTCCCTTTATAGCTCCATATACATCTTTCTATCACACAGAATCTCTCCTTTTGCCCCTCACTCACTGCTCTTCTTTTTCTCATCTCCTGTTTACCTCCTCATTCTTTTCTGCTCATTTGTCTTTCTTTTACAGTAAACTCCATGCACGCTTCACTCAGCATTAGTACTTCCAAGACTCCCCCTCCACACCGCCCCTCCATCCACCATCAAGGTTTTTAGCTTGTGAAGGAGCCGAAGCTTTGCTAAGTGGAGACAGATCTCCTGTTTTTTGCTCCAACAGAGAAAATAAACACACAAGTCCTGCCATAGACAGCCTTCAGTATGGACTGCAGAGCAGGACCGCTGGTGCACGGGAAAGAGAAAATGAAGAAAGAAAATGACCTCTGGAATCGATTTGGCATGGGTTGAAGCCAGGGCTACAACTGCGCGGAATAAGACTCCGCCGAGGCTGCTTGTTGATTTGTAAATCTATTCATCTTTGAAAAAAATTAGGCACTGAAATGAATCAGTAAATATAAAATTCCATGTTTACTCAGCCCTTAATATTGTGTAGAAGTTGTACAAGTCTGCACAGACTGCTTTATGCAAAGTGCAGGCCAAAAACAAAGATGTCACATCCAAGTGCGTACAAGAAGAAGACAGTCCACAACTGAAGGTACACCTTGGAGAGCAGCAGTTAGAGAAGATCTGCAAGCTTGTGTGGCATGTCACTCGCTTGCCATTCTGAGTTGGGTTGGACACGCATGGGGGGACATGTATTTACATGCACGTTTGGTGCCCAGCCCAGGGGCATAGCATCACTGTCTGCGTGCTCCCCCGCTGTGCCCGTTCCCCATTCTCTAGGGTGAGACATCACTCAGTGGGGGTCAGCTGCAATCTGATTCAGGAAGCGCTGCAGGGGGTGTTTGGGGGGAGGAGGGGGAGGGATTACCTGGCATATCCAGACTTAGGGCAGTCTCAATCAGCAGGGGGGACAGATCATACCCCCCTGCTGGCTGCTGCCTCAAATATAAAGCTAGTGCTTGGACACTCCAACTGGATGACAAACACATTATAGAAGAGAGGAAAGGGGAGGAGGAGGAGGATAGTAATGGGCAGAGGGAGAGCAGCTCTGCTTAAGTATGGTCATGTCTTTGAAATAGATAGGACACAAGCCAGCCAACTCCCCTGTTGTTAGGCTCCACTGTTACCATGGCATTCTATGACAGTCACCAGCCATAGGTTACTTGGTTTCTATGGGTAACGGCTGGTGCTGCACTTCATTCACATCTCCTGTGACACTGAACCTAAAGATATCGCCCACCGTTTCTCAGCACCTTACAAGTACAATCTCCTCTGCGCTAATATAACTAGGTGTTCATTTTGAAATATCTACACACACTCTTGCTGTGTCTTTTTTTTTTTTTTTTTTTTTTTTCCCTCAATGGTTTCAATGGTTTGGGTCTGAAGAGATTTGAAGTGAGGAGATTTAGTTGGAGAGAACTCAACAAAACAACCCAAGGCCAAACCAAAA
>JBBMJY010000020.1:7654750-7700115 GCA_037833715.1 Toxotes lorentzi
TCGCCCACCTTTTCTCAGCACCTTACAAGTACAACCTCCTCCGCGCTAACACAAATAGGTTTTCATTTTGAAAGAGCTACACAAACTCTTGTTGTGTCTTTTTTTTTTTTTTTTTTTTTTTTTTTACCGCAATGATTTCAATGATTTGGGTCTGCAGAGATTTGAAGTGAGGAGATTTAGTTGGAGAGAGCTTAACAGAATAGCCCAAGGTCAAGCCCAAACTAATCAGGCTGCTCATTCCCCTGGATGGAGTAATGAAGTAGAAAGCTGACCCTCGACTGACCCTGGGAATCTGTAGCAGGGAAAACTGGCCTGGAGACCAATTAGCCAAAAGTAAACGGAAATATTAAAACAGAGCAGTCATTTATTAATAAACATGATCTGAGTCACCCAAAAAAAGCAGCTTTGAAGCATCTAAATGTGCCTTTATGTGAAAAGAATGGTTTGATGT
Organism: Toxotes lorentzi; assembly: GCA_037833715.1. NCBI lineage: Eukaryota > Metazoa > Chordata > Actinopteri > Toxotidae > Toxotes > Toxotes lorentzi. Next base: position 7,655,202 of record JBBMJY010000020.1, read on the forward strand.
TTTACACCAAGTGTCATGAAACCTTAAATCTAGCAGGATAATAAGCTCCTTTTAGTCTGTATCCTAAAGATGATTTGTACCGAGGGTTGATTACAACCTGGTTAGCTCTCCTAATTATCTCATGCACTTGAGCTTTTAATGATTTCCATGATTCAATTATCCCTAACTGAATTCCTGTCTTCAATCAATTAAAGCCATAGCTGCACACTCATCCATCTTCCAATCAGGGCATCAGGAATCCCTCCATCCATTCTCATTTGTGAAGAGAGTGGGTCAAACAAATTAACAGAGATCGCATCCATCCATGTCCTTTCATCTTTTTTTCCCCTCATTTTCTAACCTTTTCTGTTACTTTTACTTTGTTACTCTTGGGTGTAGCAAGGTTTTGGTTTTTTTTTTTGGTGGGGGGGGCTTATCATTGTCTCATGCGTCCTCAACAATATGGGTGCCCTACTACCCGGACCCTATATCTACACAAACAGCTGCTGTGTTTGCGATCATAATGCATTCTGCTGAGACCTTGAACAAATACAGTATAATCTTTTATCTAAAACCCTCTTGTCTTTCTCCTCTCCACAGTTTGTTGTGATACCGAATGTTAAGGTGAATGGCAGGTAACCCTCTTCACCTCTCAAGAATACCCTCGCAAGACACTCACTTAGAGACTTAAACACATACACAAACACGCTTTTGTCCACAAACGCACACAGTTTGGCACCATCTGCTGGAACTTTTAGAAACATGTAGAAGACATATTTGCAAGAATATTAGTAATAATAGTAGAAGAGAATAGTTTTAATAAACAATAAAGAGGACTGGTGAAAAAAACATCTCAGGCCTGACACAAAAGCCACAAATTATTCCCATGAGATCAAAGACACACAAACATAATTCAGGGCTCCTTGATAGCAGATTGGTTATTTCTGACAGAAAACCAAAGGCATGTCTGACTGATGAATGCAGCCTGTTCAGCCAGTTCACAGTCGAATTAGAGGAAGAAGAAGCAGCACAGAAATGGTTGCCAAGGTGCCCAGATAGTCATTTAACCCTCATTGGTTGAGAGGGAAGCCGAGGGCAGCGCAGCCTTTTCACATGCTGCTCTTTCCATCCCCATTATCTCCTCTGTCTCATCCCTGCAACCACCAATATGGTTTCCTTGAAAGGGCTTAGCATTCTTTTAAATGTAAATACCAAACTGTGCTCTTTCTGCACAGACGTACAGGATGGAGCCGAAGATTAGGTTTGATGTTGTAACACCGCGGTGGCTTTCTCCTCAGCAAAATCGTTTAACTGCAGCACCAACTGCAGAACAGAGCATTAGGGGTGTTTTGGTCACATTTAACATTGGGTAAGATCAAACACAAAGACAGGCCCAGTAGACTGCAGTGGCCTTGTTCGAGCATCCCACTATGATGGACTCTGCAGCAAAAACATGGCTACAAACTTCAACCTCATCGCTCTCAGCGGCGTTCATCACGTTACTGGGAAGCTTCAGATGTCTTTATTCAGAGGACAGCCTCGCTTTTATCTTTTCTCAGAGCCCTTGCATTTTTTTGGAGGGTGGTGAGTGCGCATTCCCTGGCACAATTTTCAACAGAGCTCCCCCTGGAGTAGCTGGGGAATGGCTATCACAACAATTACACTGACAGCTCTTTTCTAAAGTGCACTTGATTTATTTGATTTAGCTAAGATTAATGGCCCTCCCTCATAGCAGGCCTGTCTGAGATGTGCAGCAAAACATAGGCTTAACCTCTACATGAGCACAGGTGTATGCTACCACAGATAATGAAATTGTGTAAAATATATGCACACATCCAAAAATATGTGTACATACACTCACAAATCATTCTTGACCATGTTTAATTTGACAAAGGCTTAAGCCTGATTCTCTTTTTTTTCCTAGTTACGCCTGAAGTGATAAATTGATTCCTCCCGGTCTTACATTAGCTCTACAGATGATTACACAAGACATTTACTGAAAAAGAAAACAAACTATCTATGGAAGCCCATAGATGTCAATATTAAAATGTAATAATCTAATCTGTGTGCATGATGTATGGCAAAATGAAAAGATAAAATCTTATTTATATTCTTTAATGTTTGAAGATGTATAGTTACTGAACACATTTCTATTTACTCCAGAGAATAACACAAAATTAAATGTGAAATTTAATGTGACTTGGACAATGTGCAGCCTATACTTGAAAATGAAATCACAAGCTTGACTTTACCTCCAGATGTCTGTCTCGTATTAGCAAATTTGAGGTTTTTCTAAAGAGTTGCTTTAGTAAAAGTGAAAAACTCCTAAGTCTAACTCTTAAATATAAGCAACGGTTGCTTAATTGTATACCTGATGAGGGCCATGTGGATCAAAGCGCTTTAAGAGTTCAGCAGTCTTCTGGCTCACCTGTCAGACATTCAGGTAAGACAGTGCCTAGATAGCAGAGTTGCTTAAAATTTAAGAAACAGGAGTCTGGTTATCGCTCAGGCTTGTTTTTGTTTTGAACCAGATTTCATTCTAGCACTGGCAGCCCTAGACTTTCATAATACCAAAATCAGAGAGTGGCTTGAGATCACTGTCTAAACTATTTTAAAAAAATAAAATTATTGTTGTTGTTATTATTATTACTTTATTTAATCTATTCTACTGTTTATATGGTTTGATTTTTTTTTTTTTACTATCTCACACACAGGCACAAAAGCTGTATGTAGACACACGTTCCTAGAGCTCGCTGCTAGAGGGAGACACCTGCCCCTCCACTATGTGCCAGGAAGTGCTACGTCTGGCTGGCTGGCTGACAGTTGCCAGGCCAGCGGTCCGGTACGGTCCAGTGAGGTTGGCACAGATGCCTGCCCATCTGCCCGAGTTGACACGTTCGCTCCCACACCACTTGTCCACGAGGACGAAATGTGCTGTGGTGTCCTGGCAATGTTCCCCTAAATGTCAACCTGGCGTGACAAACCCATGCCGGCCCCTTGGCCCTCACAGGCCTGATAGTGTGGGGCATTGCCCTGGATCAGACGAGGAGCCAGGAACATGCCATGGTAACAAAAACTGCTGATCGACTACCAGGGCGCTACCATCTTGTCCAGGGTGGATAGAGCTTGTTCGGTCGGGTAGAGGATGACTGTTCACATTACTGGCCCTGAACCTTACAAAACTTGGCTATTCACTAGTTGATAGAGGGCAGCTGGATAGAAATGAGACATCATGAGCAGGAAACGCATGTGGGAAACACGCTTGAACCCTCTGCCGAAGCAATCCCGTCCCATTAAAAATTGTTATGAATGAAACAAATTGTAACTTGGCGTCTCCTCTTACATGCCAAAAACAGTGGAGGCAGAAGACAAATAACATGCGGAACATATTTTCCCTTGTTTGAGCAGATGGTCTTGGAGGTGCTGTGAGGGTCTGATGTTGGCTGACTCTGTCCTGCAGTCCCCCCGAGGGCAGCAAGTGTGAGTGGTCATTAACACAGGGTGCAGGCCATGCCAGGAGAGAGAGGAGTCTAGCGGTAGTTAACAGCCACTATCCAGTTAAATCCTGCTCCTCTGTGCTAAACAGGAACGACTACAGTATTTCTACTGGTTGGCAAGGCTGTAAAGGCAACACATCGTGTAAGACCTTTAGAAAAAAAAAAAAAGACATTGTTTTGGAAGTTCAAAGGAACAGAATGGGGAAGGATGTATTTCTACTCCACTGCACCTCATCGCTCACTTTTGCTGAATCTAAGGTTACAGCCAGGGCTGTCTGGCAGTTATCCATACACAGCACATCATGGCATTTGTGTGTGCGCACATGTGCCTGTGTGTGCACAATGGAGCTGTGGACAGGTATGACAGGCTGACCTCCACATGTTACCAGAGAGAGTGTGTGGCCCAGTGTTACCTGTCATAACACGGGCTGCCTGGAGCCCCGGAGCACCAGCCTGACCAGGCCACTGGGCACCCAGAAATAATAGAGACTGGCAAGAGGGCAATGAGGGGTCACACGGAGGGAGATAGGAGGAGGGGGGGACAGGGACATATGACAGGACGACTGGTGGAAGGATGAAAGCAGGAGAGTGAGAATGAGAAGGAGAAGGGGAGAGGAAAGAGAAATGTATTTAAGTGAGGAGAGTGGTGAGGATAATGATGTGGGAGCAAATGGGTCAATCAAGGAGCAAAGAGAAAAAGATAAGAAAGAGCGAAGTAAGGAAGGTGGCTGCTGTTCTCCCTGCATATTACTGTCTCAGGCCTCTGAAGAGAGCTAAAAATTATGCATAAAGGCAGAGAGGGAAGTGAAGAGGAAATCTGACTCGTGCTTCCAGAGTTCACAGCATCTGTGCGGCACACGCAAAGCAGAAAAACAAGCCTCAGTTTTAACAAGACAGACCACCTCGCATCGCTTCCCGTTTGTTTAGAAGCCCAGTTTATCTTTGCGAGTATGATGTTGGAGTATTCTTGAGGTACAGCCACTCGCCTGCAGAGATGGAACAGCTGAATTCACTTAGACAGGCTTGGCCAGCAATTAAAGAGCTGGATTAAGAGTGATTGCATTTTGTGTCCTGAGGAGGCGCTGCCTGCCATCTTGAGAGGTCTCATTAACATGGCTGCCGTGGGCTGTGCTGAGCACTGCCACAGGCAGTTAAAAAATAATGGAGACATTATCAACCTTAATGTCTTGTACCTAGAGTGGAGAAGATTTTATAATCACTATTGTGATGGGCCACAGGCTGCCAGTTGTGCGAAAGGGAAAGGTTGGATGAAGATAACCCTTTTTCTGACCAGACCCCTGTGTGTTTTTTTGATCAGCCACTACACGTGGGGAGTCTGAGCAGCTGGATTTCATTAATTGAGTGCTGGCAGCGTTCTGCTCTGGCGGCAGGGGTGAGTCACACTGGTGGGATTGGTCTCTCTCTCCCTGATATCATCTTCCAACCATAACTACAAATAATTATTCACTCAAATCCATTACCGGGGGTCAGTCAAGTTCCCCAATCAGTTCTAAAGTCCAATTACTGGCGCCAAGGCTGTATTCGCGCTTTCCTGCAGATGAAGGCCTGGCCCACAGGCTGCCCAGTAAATTACACATAGCAAACAGTGGAGTGTGCATGTGTGCATGAGAGCGAGCCTCCTCAGGTGGGTAATAAAGCAGAGGTACATACTGGTCTCCCTGGGGCATTCTGACCGTACCATCTAGCAGACTTTACCAGGTTAAATAGAATTAGTCCATGCAATGAGACACATTTCGAATACCAACCACGTCTCATCACTCTACAGGCTAGAGAGCATGCACAGCGCAGCCTGGTATTAACATCCATCTCAGCGGTTGATATAATAAGACATGTCGCCATAAGGGTCTTCTTATAAAGAGGCTGAACAGTGACCCATCAGAGCAGCATAATGAGTGGGGTGTTACATCTAACACACACACACACACACACACACACACACACACACACACACACACACACACACACACACACAGAGTCAGGGCTTCGCTGCAGCTCTCCAACCCCATTAGCGTGTGGCTCCTTGTATCGTTTTGCAGCCGTCTTGAAAGTGAGCCCGGAGCCGGGAGGAAATGCTTCTCGCACACTCATCTGTCACTACAGAGAGACAGCAGTGCAGCCAGCCGAGTCGGAGAGGCCGGGTGGGCAACAAGGCAGGCAGTGTGTGTGGCTGCATGTGCGTGAGTGTATGTGACAGGGGATGGATGGCTTGTATGGATGTAGGAGGTGAGCAGGACGGGTGTTCATGTGCAAGTGCGGTGCTTGTGTGTGAGGAGCAGAGCAACCATAGCAGGGACAGGGTGAGGCTTTGTGGATCAGCAGCCCATGACCGGTTGTCACACTACACACATACATATACACACAGCTCCCAAATCAGCCTGGTAGGAGGGCCAGTCTGACATTTCCCCCAGTGTCAGGCTTCCCTCACACTCTGATCTGACCAGAAAACAACCAAACTATAACGCTGACACAACCAACAAGAGGAAAAACACAGATGTCTGTCTGTGCTACGATATGTCTGTTTTGTTTACTGACATTTGTAGCAGCCCCATTGTTCAGTGCTAATTCCAGACTTTGAGGTTTTGAAGGGGAAAAGCTTTTGGACAGCAATTACATCAGTATGAGGGCACCATGTTGCTTTGTCCTGAGCCAGGAAAGCATTTTGACTTGAGACTGCTGACACAAAGAAAGACTGTCAATGTGAGCCCCTCCATTAAACATGAAAAAACCTCATCAAAGAGCCAGTCTCTGTCCTCTGCTTACATTCAAGAAATCCAGCGAAATGCTAAACACATGTGGATGGGCCCTGTGTTTAGGCTAAAATGGCCGAACACGATCCAGCAGCATTTGAGTTAATCTTCCTTAGTGAAACCGCATAGTGTTGTTTACACTGGCGACAACTATGTGTGTACGTATATGCATGTCTGTGTGTGCGTGGAGAGCGTCCAGAGCTGCAGAACTCACTGTTCCCTTTTGCAAAGCCAGAGCAGTTACAGTGTGTATGTGTTTGTGTCAGCATGATGGAGGAGAAGGGTGTTACTCAGACCTAATGAATCCATCTGCATTCAAGGGGCATTCTTCCTCTTGTACGCAGGCAGGAGCAAACGAGCAGCGACCTGGGAGCCTGTCCAGAGGTTGGGGGGCTCAGGCTCAGTATTTCCAAAGCAGACAGAGCAAGGACAAGCACGGATTAGTATTGAATTCACCCAATTTTTTTTTCCCTTGAAATATAGGCTATTTTCAAAGCGAGGGTTGAGGTTGAAAGCTGTACAGTCACACACTCAACCCTGCTGTCCTGCGCTGAGCTTTGCTCCTTTCTGTTTTTCAGCGAGGACTGAGAATAGCCGAGGTGGGTTTGACGCTGAGGGTGAGGACTACAGTACAGCCTGTGCTCCAGGAGAGTGGCAGCTGCTGATGTCCTCACCTCCGAGTGACCTGGCACCCTAGGCAACCTCAATGAAGAATGGATGGAGGGCAGGAGGCGGGGGCGTTATGAAGGGGAGGGTGGTTGGCACTGAGGGCCCAGTCATTAGGATAATGAATCCAGAGCTGAGTAGAATTAGGGAGACCTCTAGTGGCTGAGGAAAGTCTGAATTTACAACCAACTTGAATAACTTTATGTATCCTGGATTATATTACTTATCATTATTGTTATTATTATAATTAAGTTCAAGTAGATTAAAAAAAAACTGCTATACAGAGAATCTTTTTTTTTTTTTTTAAATCACTGTAAACTGAAGAGTTTTGGACCATTGGTTGGACAAAAGCCAGCAAAATTCAGATGACAACTTAGGCTCTGGGAATCTTGACAAGCTTTTTTAAATGATTTTTTTCTGACATTTTATGGACTGACTAATTAATTAATTGAAAAAATAATTTACAGACATACTGATCATAACAATTGCTTGTTGCGGTTATAGTTTACACAGGTATTTTATGCAGGATACTGTCGTAATGAATGTCTGTGTGGGAAATACCTGTACGTTAGACTATACAAGCTACTGACTATACAAGCTCTACTGACATTAGAGTCTGCCACTTTACCCTGAATAAAACAGCATGTCTGTTTAAAATTGATAAAGTAGCTGGAGTGAAGTTATGAGTATGTGACTTCTTTTGATCTCTGGTGGTGTCCAGGAGTGCTCTGCATTATGAAGGCAATTCTAAAAATATTAAATTGTGTTTTGCCTGAATTAGAAGTAACTGCAGCTGACTCATTCAGGGGATACCTAGCGCTGACATTTCTGGCTCCGGAGTGCAGAAAAATTTCATTACATCTTTGACAAATCTCAGGACTAATATTCGTAGAGGTTACATTAATCAGCCCCCCCCGCCCCCTTTTTTTCATATCATGAGCAAACACAAGGAGAGAGAAAGCTTAGCCAAACGTACTGACAGCTTATCTATTTAAGATTTACATCATTCTTTTAATATATGATTCCACTCAGAAAATATAACATTGAATAAACAACATCTTGAATGTGCAGTTGTGTTTGTTATAAGAGCAATGTCCTTGGCAGTTCAACAAGAGAAACAAATGACTGTACAAATCACTCTGTTCTAAACCTCCTCCTCTCATTAACACTCTTCTTTTTGCATTAAGAAATACCAGTGATCAATTTGTGGGCAAGAGTGTCAGTGACAACTGCTTATCACAGATCATACTTTCATTAAAGTATTTGCCATGTCAGTATTTATGGCCTGAACAAGTCACAACTTCTACTTCTAAAGACACTGTTCGTAACAGTGATCAGTATTGTCCAAGTGTAAAATTGTTCATGAGGGCTGTAGTGTACTAGTCCAAGAAGACAGTCCCAGTATCCTAGTATCTTCTTTACAGCGGAAAAGGGAAGGCAGCAAAACACTTCATAGCTGCCAGAACTCTTAAACATGGTCTCTCACAAATGCAGTTTCCCTCCACTGTCCAAAAGGGAATGCGTCTTGAAGCCAAAAGTGAGACGTGAAAACTGTCTGCTCAGTCAGGCCTCTTCTGATTTGGATTAAAGCAAGCTGAAACTGAGTTTCTGTGGAAGGGGTGACTTCTGCCTCTGGTATTTTAAATTTAAAATTAAGTATAAAAAGAGCAAGACTGCTTCTTTTTGTGCAAACCACAGAGTCAAGGTCACGTATTCTCACTCTGTCCTGGTGGTTTTTGGCACTGAGAACCCCTGATGAACCATGTCACATCCATCCAGTCCCACTGTTTAATATGAAGATGATGATGAGAAGCCTTTCAGAAGCAGGTCAGCAGCCAGGCCTGGAGAGATAGCCCCTTTGGTGACCCTCTCTTCAAGGTGGGGTAGAGCCTCTCTGACACTGGGATGATTTCGGAAATGGTAGAGGACGTTCTCCTGGATCAGACTCCACATCCAAACCTTCTGCTGGGCCCTCCGTCGGGCCTGCAGTTCACCACTGGCTAACATGGCGTCCCGGTAGGACTCCATCTTGGCCCAGACCCCTGGGATGCCCTCACCAGTGTGAGAGGAGGCACGCACCACCTGAGGAGGGAGTTAGGGGGGTAGGGGTGCGGGATGAATATGAGAATTTAAAGAGTCTCTTTTTCCAACAACCAGGTGGTAGTTTGGACAACTTGCCTGTTCAGCCTGAGGATGTCACCAAAGGCATAGCAAACCATCTTCCACACTCTCTTCAGTACGGAAAGCTTTAGATGTTACATGTACTTGTGCCTCATATTTAAGATTCCACATGGAATAACACATCCTCCATCGAGTCACGTGGTCAGACCCATGAACTGTACTGACAAAGGCATTTGTCAGAGGTGACTGTATGGTATCTCACTCAGCAAAACTGGGCAATGAACCTTTTCCATGAGAGAAGCCAACTTCTGGAATCTACCTATGAACTGCCAAACTTAAAAAAACAAACAAACAAACAAACAAAAAAAGGGGGCTACAATCTACTCAGATACGTACTCAGGTGATTGTAGACTCTGTAGCATCCAGTCTGCCCTCAGTCCAACATAAGAGCATGAAGAAGTAGCACTGCCCAGAGGGCATATTCAAACCTCTTGTCTTATAACAACAATCGCTGAAGCTTTTGGCAAGCGACTATTATCCCTATCACCCCCACCACCACCCACTCCTGGCAAGAAACCATGCAGCAGAAAAAACTTACATATAGCACCTTTAAATTCAAAAGCTTCCGAAAGAGGCATTGTTGAAATTTTATTAAAGTTTAATAATAAAAGAGCCTTTTACAGAGATTTAAATTCAGTTGGCGTTGCCATTTTTCCCCATTCTATGAGTTTCCTCTATGTTTAAGATTTGTTTGGATGCACCTCCATCCTGGAAGGAACTGTCATGCCACGTGCCAACAGTGTGCGTTTTCATCTCCCCAACAGCTTGTTCACACAAGCAATCAGGGGATAAATGTCACTTTAGTGTTTAGTCCTTCAAAAAGTGATTTTCTGTCTCTTTTCAGAGCTTGCTACAGATTCAAGTGCACATGATGAAATACAGGGTAACGTTCCAATTCAAAGCAGACACTGAAGTGAAAGTGCCTCAGATTTACAGGAACACAGGAAAAAGTCAGGGCAATCAGATGTGCATTTAGGACCCACTAAAGTGCTTATTTAAAAGTTAACCATCTGATTCTAATCACTTCATTACACACTAGTGTATAAAAAGGAGAAAAGGGAGTTTGAAGGAGGAAAGACAAGACTACAGTGCTGATGTAAAATAAACCTCACAGATTCTCTACAATCTCCAGACTGCTGAAGTGTAATGAAATTACATGTATCATTGGGAGATAATTTGACATCAACTGGCAATTGGAAAAGTTGAATGTGACAGGCTGGTAAATACTGGAGGCCTGTGATCAACAGCCAATTATGAATCCTCTAATTAGATCATTAAGTTAATCATTTTACAAGGACTGAATTTGAGGCTGATGCAAAAACAGGAAATTCAAACTTGAGACTAACTGTACCGTGTGTTTGCTAATTATCTTCTGTAAAGGGCTAATTAAAACAAACACAAAAAAAAAAAAAAAAAAAAAAATACTGCCTTACCTACCCCACATTGTTTGTGGGGTTCAGTGCATTAGAAAGTTACATTTAAAAATATTACCTTTCAGAAACAATGTCACACTGACTGATAAAACTTCACCAGTGCTTTTGCTAGACCCTTACTGCCTCGTAAACACCGTTAAAATTCCGTAGTCTCCAAGCTTAAACTGAAAATAAGAGGTAACTATAGTAAGCAAATTAAACTTAACTGATACACAACTTTATACAGACAGGGCTACAAAGTACTTTGAAGTTACAGAGAAGACGATTAAACGCATTTGACTGAAAGAAAATTTAAAGTCAAGAAAAAGGTGTTACAGAATAAGACCAAATAAGGATGAGGAAGCATCAATAAAACGTCTTAAAGGATAAAATAAGTTTTGAGATGTGATTTGATTTGAGAAAAAAATGATGTCAACTGAGTATTTGCTGCTTTTTTCAGTTTTGTAAAAATAATCTCTCTGGAGGAAGTAGACAGAAGGCCTTTGAAGATACCACCCTGAGCTTCTTGGACTATTAGAAGATGTTTTTTTTCCCAATTTTCAGACACTTTATACACCTGAAAAGTAATCCATTAATTGAGAAAATGTTTGGCAGATTAATTGACAGATTGAAAAAAATGTTAATAGCAGCCCTAACTGTTATTAGTTTTTTTTTTCTTTACATATGACCAAGAACACAGAAACTGCATTTATGACATTCATGTTGTATGTTTGCATGCTGAGTGAGGCAGACAACAAAAGGCAGCCTGATGAGGAGACAGAGAGACTAAATCATAGATTATGTTACTACATGTCGAAGAAACACAAAAGAGGGCAGAAATGAAACGGTAAGAATAAACAGAGAAAAAGACTACGAGAGCTGCTTTTATCTGAGTGTGCAGGCTTATAATGAGCAAAATGCATGACACAGCAGCCGAGTATTCAGAGCAGCAGGAGTCGGGGGTGGGGGGTTGGTGGGGGGGTGGGGTGGGAGGAGGGTGTGTTGCCTGGCAGATTGCCCAGTGGGCAGATGCTGCATTGGGCTGGGAAAACAAAGGGACAAGGCTAGGCAAGCAGGCGGGTGAGCTGGGACATGCGGGGAGGAGTGAGACACTGCAGTGCTGAGACCATGATGCTATGACATCACCATCACCATCATCATCATCATCATCATCATCCTCGTCCTCATCATCATTGCCCTTCCCCTCACTCTTCCTCCTTTTCCCGGGTCAGGTGACCTCTCAGTGGGACAGCTTGTTGGGTTCACATGGCAGCTGTGGCTGCCCAGTGGGTCAAATGTTTAACACTTGTCAGTTATATATATATATATATATAATTTTTTTTTTTTTTTTTTTTTTTTTAAATGCCTAATCATTCTGTTGTTGGCTGCCTCCCTCACTACACTGTCAGTTAAGATATAGAGAAGTAGACGGGCACACACACACAGTCACAGTCTCTTACACACCTTGGGGTTCCAGGACTTGGACTGTCTCCTGAGCAGCTTGAGTGCGCTGGTATATTCAGTCTGGATCCTTCTGGCCGGCACCACCAGGTCTCCATCTGACTTTGTCACCACCACCAAGTCGGCTCTCTCAATGATGCCCCTCTTGATACCCTGGACAGAAAGTTTGGCATCAGAGAGGGGGCCAATTAACTTCAAAAACACTGTAAACAAATCTGATGTCTAGACGCCTAATCTGCTGAGGGATCTGTGTACAGAGTGATGGATGCATGGAGCTGTGGTTCCCTGCTTTATAGCTGGAAGTTTACTAGAAGAAACCAACACAATCTGATAGTGTTACCCTCTATCCATCCGTCACTGATGTCAGCTTCTGACTGATCCAAAACAAACAAAAAAAAAAGCAGAACTTATTTGTGACAGTTACTTTAAAAGTGCCTTTCAGTTCTTGTAGTTTCAACTCAGGTTTCTGAATTCAGCTGGTGAATAGAGGCTGCAGTAGATTTACAGAACGATTGCAGCTGTCTATCTTCTTTTTTTGATTGAGATGTTATTTTGCTCTGCTTGAGTCATGTAATATGTCATTCTGTATCTCACACCAATTGAATGGTTAAATCACATTGTTTTGTAGCACTTTCTGTTTTCATTGAAATGTTTCATTAAAGATATATAATTGCAATGATTAAAACAAATGCCACTTGAGGTGCTTAATGCCCATAATTACCATAAGATTTATCCTAATGAGTTAGGCTAATTGAGTGGTTCACTTAGCTAATCAGTAGATTGATTACCATTTAGTTTTTGTCAACATGTTATGTTATAATATTCACATGATAAATGCCAAAACACTGGACGTTACTGGACATTTTCAAGATAACGACAGCAAAGCAGCATGACATAACCTCTTGTAATAGGCAATAAATTATGTCTTCCAGCTGCTAATATCAACTTTCTAGCCTTGGTTGAACATTATTCTTCCAAAAACACAAAAACTTGCAGCTCCTAACACATGAAACAGCATTTGACACCAATGATGAGCTTGTTGCTGCTGATGTTGTTCACTGACCTGGAGTTCATCGCCCCCTGCTGGTGGAATGAGCAGCACAAACATGTCAACCATGTCGGCCACTGCAAACTCTGACTGGCCCACACCTGAAAACAAAGGAAGAACATGGAGGAATATTTTAACTATCATCGCTGACCAGCAATATGACAAAAAGTAATATTGACCCTTATAGCAAATCAAACTACGGCAGCCACATAAAAGTCCTCAAACCATAACTAAATCCACAATAAAGAGCTACCAGCTTGAATGTTGTATCATAAAGTTACATTCACAGTTCACCTGTGTGTACCATCTATGAACAAGAGAAAAATAAATGTAATTCAGTGTAAAATAAGACTCTTGGTCAGGACTTGTCCGAAGTTCAAAAATGGTTTTGAATAATCATGAGCTTTCACAGTCTTCACAGTTAATAAATTCTAGCCTCTCAGATACAACCAAGGTGTGTGATGAACAAGAGCCAGCGTCAGATCTCAACACTTGGTAATGGCCAAACTGTGTCTGTGGCACCAAGATCGAAAACTGAGAACTCAGAGCTGCAACAAATATTTCATCATATTCTTACATTTAATATTTAGCTTGGATCATATAGTTCCTGAATCCTGTTTTTAAAATTTTGTCCCTCAGTGAAGGTGCTGGAAACAACTCTAGACACAGATAAGTTTATGAGATTTGACTTATTTTGTTAAATACACAGACGCTGCATCATGCTGGAGCTGGTACCGAAACATTTATTATTAATGCCTAACCCTACTGATGAACCTCAACAAAGTGTGCAGAGCTGCCGCTTTCCTTTCGATGAAACTGAAAATACAGGTTTAATATGATGTAAGTAAGAGTAAGAGAGAGGAAATAGGAAGATGCAGGATGTTTCCAAAAATTACATTTGGTGTTACTGCATTCAAATAGGTGCCTGACTATGAAGGGAAGAATCAGATACACAGTGAAACCAAATTTGTAACAGAGTTCTTTTTACACAGATGAAAGAAAAAATCCAATTTTAAGCCTGCAACATAAATACAAAAAAATCCCTCCCAGTATCTTACCTACAGTCTCCACAAGGACGATGTCATAACCTGCACCCTCACAGAGAACAATGGCCTCATTGGTTGTTCTGGTGACTCCACCAAGTGTTCCAGAGGTTGGCGACGGTCTGATAAAAGCATTCATGTCCCTGGAGAGTTCAGTCATACGAGTCTTATCACCCATCAGAGACCCTGCAACAAGAGGCACGGTTTCAGCTTGGAGCACAAATTTTAAAAAATTTTGCCACATTGCCGCTGTTGAGAGTACAAGTGGAATCCTAACTAATTCATCAGAACATAAACAACATAGTACACAGTCAAATTATTTAAAAAAAAAAAAAACATCATTACACATTACAATTTCCCAAAATACACTACTCAAAATGAATTAGGGATATTGTTACTTACACAAGTGCTTTTCCTATTTGGTCTGATTTTCATTAGTTTAATATTTGTTATCCCAAAAATTTAGACAATAACAAGGATAGCCCCAAATAACAAAAATATCTGTAATGGGTGTATCCACCATTTGCCGCAATGACAGCTTGACAGCAACGTCTCATGCTCCTCACTAGCCTCATGATGTTGTTCTGAGGCAATGCGTTCCACTCTTCCACAAGTGCTACACGCAGTTCTGCCAGGTCATGTGGAGGTCGGGTACGATCATCCAGTCTCTGCTTCAGCTGGTCCCAGCTCTATGGGGTTCAGGCTGGTGGAATTGGGGGACGATGATGGGTTCTATGATCTCTCTGAGGTAAGAACGTGCAGCGGCTGAGCCATCTACAATAACCACATCTGTTTTGTGCTGACTGGTGATGCCTGCCCAGACTGTTGCACCTCCTCCACCAAAGTGAACCCTGGGGACCGTGTTGACCTCGGCGTATCGCTCACCTCGCCTTCTCCAGCAACGCTGACAACCATCATTTCTGTGCAAGGTGACCCAACACTCATCAGCCAACAGGACGGTAGACCACTGCTGCATTGTCCAGGTCACATGGTCTTGTGCCCACTGCAAACGTTCACGGCGGTGTCTTGGTGTCAGTGGAGTTACCTGCAACGGTTGTCTGGCATTCAAGCCAAAGCGGTGGAGTCGGTTGCGAATGGTTTGTCTGGAAACCCAAGTACCCTCACATCTTGTAAACGGGCCTGCAGCTGTGTGGCAGTTGCATAATGAAGTCTGAGTGCATAGGTCCTTAGCTACTGGTCATCGTTGCGGTTTGTCACTCGTGTGGCTCCACTCCTGGGTCTGTCACAGACTCTGCCAGTAGTTCTGTGTCTTGATGTAAGTCTGCTGATGACACTTTGAGACATAAGTTCACGAGCAACATCTGACTGCCTGCCACTGACCCGAAGTGACGTCGTGTGTTCATGGCTGTTTGAATGATGAACTTGGAATGACTTACTGACAATACCAGCTTTTTATACCCACATAATGTTGAAATTGATGCCACATTGAAAAGGGTTGTCTTTTAGTACTTTTTCGTATTGGCCTCAATATGTAAGGCACACTGTACACAGTGAGACCATTATGTGGAAAACACAAAGTGAGGTGTGTCTATCACCCCAATACAATTGCCTCCCTATCCCAAAAATCTCTGAAGTGAAACAAGCACCGTATGTATGACATCCACTGAGTCTCTCACAATATCCCTAACTTATTGTGAGTAGTGTATATCTCTTGTATTATCCCAATAAGAACTCTTCTGGGGGATCATATATTTTATGATCTGTGCCTCAGATGTTACCTCCTGTGGTGCACGAGGACGGGTCAACAGCCAGCACTGACACTTTATGTCCACGTCCCGTCAACATCTTCCCCACTACCTCGATGAAGGACGACTTCCCTGCTCCAGGGGGACCAGACAAACCTGAGAAATCAACATGAAGATCAAATTAGCGAAAAATGGCACCAAGACCTCCTGTCAAGACCTGGTTCTATAAAAATAAACTTGCCTTGTGATTTGCATAAATCATCTATACTGTAATGTACACTAATATAAAAAAAATCCTAAATAAAAAGAAACAGTTATTTCTTTCATTCAAGATAAGCAGTCTCATTTTCACATTCATGCTGCCAATTTCCTGTTCTACCACATCCCACATCTGGAATACATATCTACTGACTGGGGGGGGCACTAAAGTACACTCAAACCATTGTCATGTTCATGAAACCAGTTTGAGACCAATCTTGCTGTATGACATAGAAGATGGTAAATTGTGGCCATAAAGAGATGCACATGGTCAGCGGCAATACTCAGATAGGCTGTGACATTCAAACAATGACTGACTGGTACTAATACCAGTCTTTCCCTAAAACTTTCCCTACATCATTACAATGCCAAACTCTGACCCTACCATTTACATGGCTCAGCAGAAATTGAAATTCATCAGACCAGGTTTTCTGCCAGCATCAACCACTCCGGCCTTTCTCCTCTGACCTCTCTAATCAAGAAGGCATTCAAAGTCCTTTTAAAAATCAAAACAAAACATCCATGTCTACCTAAAAGCATTCCCAGTTTGCTCAAAATTTCCAGTTTGCACAAACTCAACTGTTCTGAATACAGAACTGAACACAGAAACCGAGCTCACATACCTACTCTGAAGGCCACAGGCTTCCCACCATTTCGCCTCTCCTGCTCCGTCCTATAGGCCAGCACCCTCTGAAGCAGTACCTGGGCCAGCTCTTTCTTCCTGGGATGCTGTGTCTCCACCAGAGTGATGGACTCAGCCAGAGAAGCCCGCTGTCCTCCGATCAGCCCTTCGTACAGTTTTGTCAACAGTCTCTGCTCAGGGCCACTAAGGTCCTGTATGTGCTCGCCGAGGGCTGTGCTCACCCCTGTACTGTGCACGCAGCTGTGACCTGGGATGGTGGTCTGGTTACAGGGGCGGGAGCATGTGAAGACCCGTCGGTGGGGGCAGCATGTTCTGGTGGAAGGAAAGGAGGAGATGTATCGGAAGAGGGAGAGGCCAAACCGTCCCATTTTAGGATCAATGTGGGGAATCTAGGAGGAGAAAACAATGGAGGTTTGGTAACTCATTCATGACAGCTTCGGTGCTTTAGGCTCAAAGTAACAAACACAAGGGGATACCGCATATTCAGCTCTGTTTTGATAATTTAGCGGCATCTCAGGGACTAGCTAACCTAAAACAGTATTGTTAGCAATGGCACGGCTGAACAGCAAACTGACGAAAACTTGCCACTGGCTGTTTCAACACGCGCATATAAACCGTTTTCCTCCGCTGACCGTTGGGCTAATGCTATGTCAGCGCAAACTTATGCTCATAACGTGAGTATAAATACGGTTGCCAAAGACACAGCCAGCAAACATTTTACACAAAACGGTCATGAAACTCTGTGAATGTACGCTGACCTCGTAGCAGCTGCACGGAGGTGTTTCTCGTGTGTCACAGGTTACATATCCACGGCTGTGTCATTCATTCTCTTCCGTTTCCGTTGACGTAAGGCACCGCCCCCGACAAATAATTCCGTCGATTTATTTACGCAACAAAAATATTTGTAAACTATTTTAATAAAGACGATATATATATATATTATATTTATCTGAAACAAATAAAAGTGAAACGTGTGAGAAAGCTGTGAAAAGTAGTATTCAGTAAATGAAAATGAGAAGATGTAGTGGACAGGTTTAACCAGCAGATGGCAGCAGAGCTTCATTTTTACATCCCATTTTTTTTTTCAATTAGCCAAACCTGATGTTAAGTGTTGAAAAACTCTTGTTCCAGACCTGTGATGTTATATGAAATTCATATATGCTCGTACGTGGGCCTTACACAAGACTAGTTTTAATGATTTACTTGTTCCATACATTTATCCATCAATTTTCTGCCTTCCGACAAGTGACATGAGGGTCCACACTTCAAAGCAAAGGGGTTGGGAATAGATCCAGAGCTTGGAATATTTTAATTTTATACAGCGTGTAGTGGTAAAGTATATGAATTTACTTTCTCAATCTGCTAATTGTTTACAAGTGTAATATATACGTGGATAGGCCAACCTCACTATATACAGGACAATAGACACCTTGAATGGGTTTTTAGTACATCACAGGCCTGTGACATGCAGGGTAAACCAACAGTCCGATGCTTTTACTCATTGAGAGTGTCTACTCCACCTGACGTGCTTGTCTGTGGAATTTGGGAGAAACATGCAAACTCTTGGGAGGCAGCATTACTAACCACTATGCAACCATACCACCCACGTCATGTATAGTCAAATGAAACTCCTGCACGCAGAAAAACACAGGCACACACGCGTTTCAGTCAGTGATTTCCAAGGGAGCTTCCTGGAAGACAGCGCTAACTGTTCCAGTACTGTCACAATGTGTCCCATAAACAAAGGAAAACACATTATTTCATGCATTTTCATGCAGTTTACTGGAAAATGCAATTATGCTTAACATTAGTGCAGTTGGATTTCAGATGCACTTATAATTGTTGTGCCTCCCTAATTGAACGTCTACTCCCATGCGCGCGCGCGCGCACACACACACACACACACACACACAGTGGTTTATGTTTTTGAAAGTCCCTGACAATACCATGATGCATATTTTCTGAGCATGGGTGGCCTGTAATTAAACAGACAGGGGCACAAAGACACACAAACGCATGCCCTGACACAGTGTTCATAAAAAAGACAGACATTGCAAGTAATGAAACAAATTTATTGAATCTTCCAGTAGAGACTTGATATTCATGGAATAAAACTGCTTTTCTGGGAGCTTTACTGAGCAAAAACAGAAACAAGAAGGAAAAAAACAAAAGTGCAGACAAAAAAACAAAACAGAAAACAGGTTCAAAAATACAAAAAGAATGTAAAGAGTACAACAGTTTAACAGCAAAGAGGATTGCTCAAAGCATAAAAGAATTAAATGGCAAAATCTACATTTTATTAAAAAAAAAATCATATTGGGACATCAGCAACTGATACCCTTTTCTCTGTCAACAATTAAAATTTGAATGCTCAACATTTTCCCATAACAGTCATATAACAAGTTCTGCTCAGTCAATGTAATAAGAGAATGAAGCAATCACTGAAATATGTATGTCCTCAATGTGACTCCGTATTTGACACATTTGATTTTGCTGCAGAGTATACAGCAAGAGACAAACTAAACTGCACTTGTATTTGCCTCTGCTTCATGTGATGTTCAGCTACCAGTCTTAAATGTGTAACACTACACTAACCAAACTATGCCTTGCAAAACCAGACTGCACAGCACATATTCTAATAGTGAATATATCTAAACACTATTCTTTTTTTTCTTAAAATTCATTTGAAACACGAGTGTAACACAAGATGAGCAACACTTAAACATTAGTCTTTTATGTCTGAAATGCCCTTTTAGTGCCATGCCCCACACTAAACCCCACGCTGAACTCTCAAACTCCCCTTAATTTTGCCCTCTTATTATTTTTCAGGATTTCTAATATGGGATTTCATTTTTGCACTGCTTTAATTTATTAAACTAAAAAAGAACACTATGAGGAAACAGCATACTTGTTTAAGTGTCTGGAGATGATTAAAATTTTCAATCATACTGGTCATCATCCAAGTCCCTGCTAACTTTGTACATGTCGTAAGTACATTTCATGCCAACCTCTTTGCAGTCAGACAGAAAACAGCCGCCAACTGCAATTTCGGTGACCTGGAATGTCCCATAATTATTTCAACTACACACGTACATCTGGATTTCCGAGGGAATATTTAGATGCAAACTAGTTATGAGTCAGAATAATAGAACAATGAAAAAGAGACGTTGTGGGAGCAAGATCAGGGAGAATATTTGCGTCATGATGAGTGTGATGGTCTAATTATTACAGTTGGTCACAAAGATCAAGTATCTTCCAGTTGCATCACGCTCACCTTACTTACTCCTCTCCCAGTCTGTGAATGTGCCCAATTCAGACGTCCTTCAAGTAGAGAACAAACCAACCCATTTAACAACCCGCCCAACCCTACTGGTCCCAGATCAGCCTGTGTTTTAGTATAAACCCCAGTTACTGACTAAACCACAAACCTGTCTGTGACTAGCTAGCCCCTATTCTTGCTACTTAGACCAAAATGCTGGGGTGTGGACAGCCACAGGGCTGAGGACACTGAAGCCTAGGAGACGGAAGATATAGGGTTGTGGGGGGAGCCCATCTGGGTTAGCACCTTATCCAACCACTGCAGGGGGCCATGCAGGTGAATCTCAATCCAGCAGGGTGTGCTGGTCACATCCTGGCGGTGGTACTCGGCTCCCCAGCCCTGAAACATATGGAAAAAATGGTTTAGGATAAGGACAGGGACACAACTGTTCTTCTTTCTGTTGATTTTTTAAAACGTATTCATTTCATACTATTTGGACTGTACAGTGTGAATGCTGAGATTTAAGTTGAATAATTGCCTAAGTGCAAAAAACCATACTATTATTGTTTTCTCTTCTCAGTTTGACCAGCTTACCTTAACAAAGCTCATGCGAATGGTACACATCTTTGTGAGCTCATAAACGGCCTCAAAGCCGTGATTGACGGACTGGGCTAGCAGCTCAGCAAACTCCTGGTTGTTGAAAATCTTCAGGCTGCAGCCGCTGGGAATCTTGCACACAGTTGTGGGATGGAAGCCGTGGTGGTAGTTACAGTTACGACTCTGGACGAAGATACTGCTATCACTCAGACATTCTGCGTACACCTCCCCGCCAACATAATACAGATGGACACCTGAGAAGAAGCAGGAGAGGATAAAGTGTTAGGTCACCTGAAGAAGCAAAGCTGTTGTGTCATGAGCAAAAACAAGAGCCCCAAAAACATTGCAGTGGTCACTTTAAAATCAATATGCTAAAACGTTCACTCAATTCGTTGTTATTGTTCAGATCTGCTCCAGATCCCAATCCCTATTGACAAAATGAATTGATTTAGTCTCGTCTGATAACAGTCAGTGTATTGTAGTCATTGATGGTGTTTGCATACTGCACCTTTGCCAATGTGCCGCCGGGTGTTCTCAATGGTAGAGTTGCGGTTGACGTTGGAGAGCAAGCCAAGACAGAATCGGTTGCGGTTGTTGGAGGGATCTGTGAAGCCATCGACAAGCACACTGGTAGAGGAAGCCTGGAACGCCTCTCCGACACGATTGTTGAGCTCGTAGTAAACAATAGAGCACCAGTGCTTGGGTTCCTCGTAGGCCACGGGCTGCACATCTGTGCAGGAAACACATTAACAGGTCACTGCTGAGCTGAGTACACTTTACATGCAGAGACAGAAGCTGACACATTTAATGTACATTTAAGGCTCCTCTGTGCAGAGAAGCTGCACTGATGCCAGCAGAGCCTCAGATGTAAATCTTACTCATCGGTGCAATTATTTCTTCCTAATTGTCCCCTGTAGCCTGTAACAATAATATGAATTAACATATAGGACCCTCTGGCTACATTTGTGTACATTTACGCTGACCAAAATCAATGCAGATGCGTCCTAAAGCATGCAGACTGTCTGTGGTCTGTGTTCCAGCCTTTATTGAGCAGACCAACAGTCAATAGAAGGGATCTGGCCATGCTCTCTGTGCCTGGTATCTCAGGGCAAGCCAGTGCCAGCTGGCCTCACCCTCTCTGAGAGAAAGGAATAAATCATGTTTATCTAAGCACATACTTCCCCCAAACTTCCTCTGTAGAGTGGTACTGGCTAGCAGGTGTGTTTTGTCTGTCCTCTTCCCAGAACTGGCCTACAATAGAGACCCACTCCCCTGTACAGGATGCAGCTTGTGGAAAAGAACCTAAAAACTCCCCATACTCCCACTTCAGGCAAACATTTCAACAGTTCTTCCCGCTACTGCTGTCACCATGTGTGGGCAGAATCTCTGGGCCTTGAGTGCACGATGATAAAAAGGTACAAATATTTAGTGGATCAGGTGTGGAAAAGTTCAGAAGAAAGTTCAGCTATTTCACCAAAGTGACATGAAAATGATTTAACTGAAAACGTCTCCGTGAAACAGTGCAGCCTCTGACCAATTTACAAACAACATTAAACATTTAAGGTTTCTTCTAATTTGGGTCTTATTTCTGTCTTGTCCTTTGTTTTTATCTGTTCTAATAACATCATGCTCAACAAAGAAACTGCTGAGGTCTGGGAACATTGTGACACAGCTACCACAAGGTCTGACAAGGCAAGAAACATGAGCCAGTAAGACTATCAGACAGATTGTAAACAAACCAACAACTAAGCCAAATTATGTAAATCAGTGGTTCCCAACCAGACGGTCTGGATCCCAACAACAAGCTGAATGATAATTAACACACTATGAAATGGAAAAACAACAAAATTCTGTTACACAAAATAGTTTTTCACACATTTGTTTTGAAATACTGTTTAGTTTACCTATCCAGGCCTCTAAGCATTATGCTGAGAACGGAAAATCACTCTTGATTTGCCATCTAATCAATCTGTAGACTCACAGACTTTGTGATGAGGGGTTATGAACACAAAAGTGTGAACCACTGATCTAAACCCACGGTCCTTGGTTTCAACAATCAACCTAATGTGTACATTTTTATTACTACACAACAAAAAACAGAGTTTTCATTTAAATAAAATGACTCTGGAGTCCATATATGTCCAAAAGATTGCTCTATTTCAAATTCATGAATGCTGTGCTCAGGTGTGTTTGCCCAACACAATAAAGGCGAAACCACAAAGTTGAAATAGCAACAATTATTGCACCACACTTCAGATCTGAAAGTCGGAGGTAATTAGTGAATCTTATCATTAACAAGTTTCAAGTCATTACTACCAGCAGAGATGACATAAGCCCCAGCTTTTATAGACCTCATAAAACCGCTCTGAGGCCTGGCTTAATTTGCTGAGTCTCTGAGCTTCCCCTGGGTTTGCATCCACAGACGAAGGCTCACTGTAAACTAGCAGATCCTTTTCCACACAATGTTCAGGTTTTATCAGGACATGGCATAACAACCCACTGTGGTTTTTCTGTCTTTTTTTTGCATTTGGAGTTCAACCATGAGAGAAATAAAAAAACAAAACAAAAAAAAACATAGTTTTTCAACAACCACGCTTCCCAGAAATCGTTGCACCTGCAGATCAAGGTGAGCAGGTGCAGACAGCTTTATGTGGATGATATCACCATGAACACAAGGATGTGTGTGCGTGTGTGTATGTCTGTGTGTGCGGGAGAAATAGTAACTGCCATGGTTACCTGCCCGGTTGTTACTCTCTAGAGGCAAGGGTGGAGCCATGAGGTTGGTGTCCATTGGCTGGGGGCAATCCTGAGTCATTTGCTCCTCTGGGGGCATGTAGGCAGGAGGGGGGGTCTCTGCATCAAGAAGGGGGCAGAACAAAGAGAAGTGAGTTGTTGCTGTTCAGCACAGAGGAAAGGGAAGACAAGAGAAAGATAATTTACTGTTGCCTCTCACCTGGCATCTGGAATGGACTGCCGGGGTCAGAGCTGGATGGTGAATGAGGGAAGGTGGCGCTGCTGCCACTTCCCGGTGAGTTCGGGTAGCTGTTTCCCGGTGAATGTGGGAAGGGCATGGTGTTGGCCTGAGCAAAGGACTCTGGGAAGGTGGCATTCTGGGGCATATGCGGCTCGTTCTGTTGTAGAGGATTGCGGAAGCGAGGCAGCATTGTATGCTTGGCGTTGAACTCGCTGTTCCTCGGTACCAACACAGGCGGCAGCACTGAGAGGGAGAAATCCATAAAAATGGTTAAAACAGGATGCTTTGCTCCATTAGCAAATTTAGCCAATCCCATATGATTTCCAGTGCATAGGGAAGTTAAATTTAGAAATCCTTTTAAAAAATGCATCTACTATTAGATAAACAAAACACTGATGGGGCACTGAGGGCTTTTAAAGCTCTTGTTGCTGTTCAGTGATTTGTGTGACTTGGCTGCTGTGACACCACAACTGGATTGAATAAATAACTTAATCTATCTCTGACAATCTAATAATGAATCAGCTAATCATTTCAGCACTGAAAACGCTGTGTACTTTCATGAACATACAAACTGAGTAAGAACGACGTTATTTGAACCCACGATAATAAATAAATGTCTTTCTGGCACTTTTCATGATTCAACATTCTGAGCGCAGATGTCCCTGCATTTTTCAAATGTCAGCTTCCAGCCTGTTGGCCTTAGCTAGCAGTATCTGGCCCAGATTCTTGGTTTTCTGCTCAGAAAAGACATTTTGAGGTGAGCCATTTGTGAGGAATTCATCACTTAGGGTAAATATCCTGGCTGATGTGAGGGCTATTCAGGTGCAGTACATAGAAACCACAGAGATATGCTCCACTTGTGTCTATAAATACTTGTGCAGATAAATAAAGCTGGTGCTGAAATTTTAGACGGGGCCCGCGCTGCTGTCAGTGTTCCTGCAGGTAGGCCACGTGTGCTTCACTGGGCCAGTGCATCAGTATAGCAGTTTATTTCAAAGGTTATAAGTGGAGCTGGCGGACAGCTGTGGTGTTTGGGAGAATAGTGAAGCGAGACTGACAGGATGTGTGTGTGTGTGTGTGTGTAGGCGGGTGGGAGGGAGGGGAAGGGAGGGGGTGTAGTGTGGACAGACAGGTGCTCTTGGGTTGAATCACCTTAGGCCCCTGTCTTCCACCCAGTGCTAAAACAAAAAGTGTGCAAGGCAGGCAACAACTCTTTCCTCCCATTGTGTGTGGGTGACCGGCTTCCTGTCCCAGCTATCCTCAGAGAAACTGTGCGTGCAGTCATGGGTGTGTGGGTGTGTATCCTCGTTTTAATAGCACGTGTGTAAGTTCGTGTGTGTGTGCCTGTGTGTGTCTACATGTGTGCATCAATGTTAAAAAAAAAAACCTAAGGGCCTGCAGTTCAGAGCATGCCCAAAACAAAGCCCTCATTCTCTAACAGATGGAATTTCCTGCTACACACACACATGAACGAACACACACACATATATACACACACACACACTTGGCCCTTTACACACTTAACACCCTGCACACAGCTGTTTCTATCTTGTCAGCTGACCCTTACTTTCTGTTTAGTAAGAGGCCAAATAGTGTTTGATTTGTCCTGTTTCTCCACTACCTTTGCAGTCAAGGCCCCGTGGCTCAGGAATGACCTGCCCACAGTATTAAAGAAGGCTGGGTCAGTATCATTTTTTACATCTTTTCTTCAGGGCTTTTTTTCCTACTCTTTCTTATATTGTACACAGTTGGAATTGGTTTTTATATATTTGATTAGAATTTACATTTTATGTTTTAACTTGCTTTGTGATGAGGGGTCTTTAATTTGCTGCCCTGTCTGAGGCACTTTGTAACTTGGGTTTTGGAATGTTCTATACAAAATAAAGATTATTTCTACACAAAGGCAAAGGCAAAATTTATTCACAATGGACTTAACATGGTGAGATTTCTCTATCAGCCTTGTTAATAAAAGATGTGCAGACCATAAGGCCAGTATATCTCTAAAAATTAATTTTAACACAAAGTCAGAAAGTCAATCTGTAGAATTTTTAATTTTACACCATTCCTCAGTTGAACTGAGGTGTGAGATTCAGATTTCAAATGTAAAGAATCTGTATGTAATATGGTAAGGTCAGTGTCAGCACCGATGCATGCACCCCTATTTACTTCTGCAGGAACTCACCTGGGCTGTCCACCCGTTTGTAGTGGTAGGGGTTGATACACACATCCTTCTGTTTGGAGCCAAAGGGGTACTCGCAGCACTCCAGGGCCTTCAGCTCATGGTGGGACTGCAGGTCGGGCCAGCGCCACACCCGACAGTAAATGACATGCGGCAGACCTTTTCTGTGGGACACCTGCAGCCGACCGTCCAGGGAGCGGGGGATTGTCACACAGTTACTGGGCTGACCTGGGCAGCTGAGAGCCCTCTCCAGCTCTTCCATGGCTCCTTTCTTCTTTTTCAGTTTCTTAACCAAAGCATCCACAGCCTTCTCTGCCCATTTCTCTTCCTCATCTCCCTGCTTCCAGCCCAGCAGCCGTTTGACTGCCGGGCTGGTGAAGGAAAAGAGTGAGGTGACATTCATGGTGGACAAGCCGCCCTCCTCCCCTCTCCCTTCTGTCCAAAAGGAAGTGTGAGCAGTGATGGGGGACAGTCCAGTCTCAGAAGACAAAGGGTGATATATTATTTGAGTGGTTTTTTTAAGAGTTCCAGATAATCCTCAGCTTCCAAGAAGTCAAATCAGGTCCTCTTGACAGCCACTTACTAGAAGAAAAGGAGTAGCTGGTTAGCATCTGTGAGTAAAGATCTCCTTCAAAAGAGATTTAAAATACAATTCTCATGAAACCAGCTCAATCCTTTCTCTCACTAACTTCCTGCAACTGTGGTGAACATTAGCCTCTTCTCCTTTTACTTCACTAGCGGTGATGTCTCACCAGAGAGACCTCTGATGAGGCGATGATGTCGGTTATAGCTGTTTCAGCTGTGTCAGTCATGACTTCTGGGAAACTGGCAGAGGAGTTACAACGGACGACCTCCCATGAACATCAGTACCAACCAGACATTCTGCAGATAGCTTCCTGTCCGTATGGCTTGTCACATTACCACCACCCAGTAAAGTCATTTACAGCAAAGGACTTCACATACTGTGTGCAGTCTGCACAACCTGGACTGCAATTAATAACAACTGATTCACTCTTATGTATATGTATATGTATATCCTGGAAGAGCCCATAATAACATCTTCAAACTGATTTTGAGTTCTTAGTTTTTCCTTCTGTCCGACCATCACAAAATCTAAGAATATTCTTATTTTATCTTAAATAAAATAAATATTTAAATCTTATTTATTAATCAATAATCATTTCATTGTTCAATATCAATAAATCAGTTTTCCAATAAAATGTAAGAGAACTGTGGATTTTCCACAGCCAGGTTTACAATAAATTATTTGAGAAGCTAGAGCCAGAAAATTTTTTGACATCGCTGCATGAACAGAGGTCTTTTAAGGAGTTATGTGTGAACAACATCTCTCTTCATGTTTTTTTGATGCAGTTTAATTAAGCCAGCACAACACCAATACACCTATTAACAATTTGTTAATCAAAAATCAAAATGTTCAACTAATGATTATTTTCATTATCAATCAATCTGATGATTGTTTTCTTGATTAATCATTTTGTCGACAAAATGTCAAAAACTCAGGACATAATTCGTAATTCACGACTGTAAGTCAAAAGATGTGAAAAGATTATTCAGATTTTAGAAGAAGGACTTTGAATGAGCAGCCTGCTGAGGCAAATGTTCTCTGAAGCTTTAACGCCAACAACCAACAAACACTGGTACTGGGCAGGAATCTGGCAATGTGTGGGACAATAAAAAGGAAGTGCATGTGGACCCCAGGATAAATGTGCCCATTCACTTGGGTCCCACAGGAGCAATTCAGTAGCCAGGAGGTGCACGCATTCTAGCTCTTAAAAGGGAAAACAAGAGCGCATTGAGCTCTCCCAGTCTCACCTTCTTTTCATGTTTTCCTGAATGCAATTAGGGAGATAAAACATAGTTAGCTGAGGTTTGGCTGCACATGAATGTTCAGATGCAATCCCAGAATCAAATAAACAGCTTGTCAGAAATCCACCACCTTTTATCCGTACTGACTCACGGGTGAGGATGCATCACTCTCTGACAGTAAAGCCTGCAGTATATTGGATTTCCTACGAGCAGGAACAAATACATCATTAAGACTGCTCTGCAGTTATTCTTGGCCCTTCAGATTATGAGATGAATAGCGATTTCTATCTTTGTCAGCTACTGTATGTGTGGGCTACATCATACTGACAAACGGGCAGGGAAGTTTGATGAGAACAGGTCTGTTTACAACGCGTGTGTGTGTTGTGGAAGTTCTGGACACCTACTACAGCCAACCACACTGACTGGTAAGCTGCAACTGGACTTAGCCACCCAAATCAGATTGGCTAATCACAAGTGACGCTGAACTACAAACATATGAGGGAGGGGACATGCGGGGCGGACTAGGGTGTGTCTATATGTGTGTACGTGTTTGATTGTGTGAGATGGAGGGAGAACATATCTCAACACTGATGTCTTTCATGTCTCAAAACCACACTATGATACTGCACACTACTAGCATCATATGAACACTCCATAAGAGAGACAGGAAACAGGCTGCGTAGTCATCTAAAGCACAGCAGTGACATCGCTGACATCACTTCCTTTTGCTGAGACCTGCAGGTTTTCCCTTAGGTGTGGGGTGGGAAAGAAATTGCCGATTTCCTAAACTGGCCAACTCTGACCTCTCTCTTTCTTTTGTAGTAAAACGTGAATAACAAGTGGAGGAGAATGATTCAGAAGCTGGGTCACTGAAGCAGTCGGAGTTCTGTGACGATGCCTGAAACTTCATATACAAACTATTGTTTTTATTAGTGATGGATATTGACATGAAAAGTGGGACTGCAACAAATGATTACTTACATCAGTGATTAATCTGCAGTTATTTGCTTGATGAATCAAATTACTGTTTTGCGAACAAAACATCAGAAAATAAAAAATAAATTTCCATCACAAGTTCCCTGGGCCTTCAAAAACATATATTTTTTACAACTTGATAGAGATAAGAGACAGAAACTCAACCACATAAAAAAAATACACAGAGAACTGTATATTTAAAAGGTTTTCTTTTTTGTATTTCTGACCCAACTTTTGACACCTACTTACTTACTTTTTTAGCCCCTGAAGCTAAGATGCATTTCTGTTGCTCTTCCCAAAAGCATTGGTCCCGCCTGACTACAGTTGTAATGATGTAGATTCAGCAGTTCACCTGATTTCAAAATGGGTATTACATGGAAATCTCTAACATCTGATGCGTCACTACACTGCAACCTCATCAGCACCTGATGCAAAATTGTCTCAGCGCATCTTCACTCAAAGCAAAAAACATTCTTCAGAGCTGAATGTGAAGCATAACAATCAAACATACAGTTCAAAAGGCAAAACCAACACCATCATGTTTGCACCAGGGTCACCATCCAGACATCCAGAGGGAGAGGTTTTGATCCACTTCCAGCCACAGAGCTGCTTTGATGGCCTCTCGGTGACAGCTCGCACTATCAACACAAGTTCAAGACTAGCTGCACAAAGACAGGCTTTAATCCATTTCAGATGGAAGACTGCAGAAAGTTCTGTACTATAACATCTGAAGCAGGCTTCACAATCCTCTGCTGTCATTCAGCTGCAGCTGGAGACCATATCTCTTGGATATTTTCAACCCTGACAGTCAATAATATCTGACTGGTGGCCTGACCACATGCTTATTTAAAGGGTCTGATATGGCTTTGTGCTGCTTCTTTGGACAATGCTAGTTTAGATTTGTCTGAGAGTCAGTCAAAATATAAAAGCACCATTGTGCCTCCCTGTTCCAGTGCCTATGTATAGACTAGGATGTCTGCATGACATAAACAGGCTTTTTGGACGCCAGCTTTCCAAACGATTTGCCGAAAATTTTCACTTTAAATAGAACTGGTGTTCACATGGAGGCAGTTTTGAAAATTGCCTGTCCAAACTAATTCTGAATACAATAAGTTTATCTCAGATCTAATCAACATAAAAGCTTTGTTGAAAATTCTGGCACACAATTTGTCACCCTGAAAGATCTTGATTCACTCAGAGAAAAGTTTCAGTCTCAGTTGGTCACAAATACCCTCATAACCATACTGAAATGAATTGATGCTAGCTGATTCCTGTTTGTAGTTAACAGAAGTTAATCTTGCATGCATCATGCAGATTAAAAAAATGCAGATTTAAAGGCTGTCTTTCAACTATCTGAACAGCTGTGCTGATCTCATCCATGAAGCTGTTTTTCTGACTCTGACCCAGGAAGATGACATTCTTATTCTTTATCCCACCTACAAAGCTCTGATTGGCTCAGATTTCCAGCTGGAACAGCTGTCGAGAATCTGTGAAAATTCCCCTTTACAACTTCCCAGAGCACAAGGTGACATCTTTCAATTGCTTGTTTTGTCCAACCAAGAGCCCAAAACAAAAATGTATTCAATTAAATTCATAAAACAGGAAAAGCAGCAAACTAAAACTGAATTGGATGACTGGCTTAAATCACTATTTAGTCAAGGACTGCCACGTAACGTTTTCATTACTGATTAACCTGTTGATTATTTCTTTGATTAACCGATTAAGTGTTTGGTCACTAAAACATCAGAAAAAGAGTGGAAAACGTCAGAGGCATTGTTTAAACTTCACAGTCACACTCGGCAAAGAAAACCAGCAAACCTGCACAAATGACAAGCTGGGACAGATACATTTTTGGCGTCTCTGTACCTAATCATCAGCCTTTGAGAGTCATAGAGCGTGTCTCATGAACAGTCACACAGATGCCTGCACACACCATCATTTACACAACAGCTCCATAAAACCCCTGACATTCCCTACAGCCATGTCCAAGCGACGCTCTCTCGATATTGCATTAGCGGTAGCTTGTTATGGCCATCAGTTAGCCAATCGGGCAGAGAGTGAGGCTAATGGGAGCACAGAGTGGGATCATGCGACACTGACAGGCGGAGGCTTTGACCCACCTGGTGCGAGCTGTTAGCCACTACACTAGCCCCATGGATCATTTTGCACCACTCCAGTGTCTGTTAATCAATTTAGGCCTGGGCTGTGTAGGATGAGGAGGCAGTAATGATGCTCTCTGGACCCTCCCCGGGGACGGAGCATTATAAAGAAGCTACATTATTTATCAGCAGGGTCCTGGATGGGGCCTCCATTAGCCCCTGCTCAATGGAGTCACTGGCTATAAACAGAGGAGTGCAGGAAGAGAGAGAGAGAGAGAGATAAAGAGAAAGAGATAGAAATAAAGGGGGAATGATGCAGAGAGAGAAAGAGAGGAAGAGAGTGACGGCGAAGCCAGAGATCTAAGACAGGGTGAGTGTTTTGGAGAGAGAGAGAGAGAGATTGAGAACACTCATATATCTAGTCTCTTCCCTGAGCACTTCTGTATTAAGTGCCTTCAAGGGTCATTACTAAGTAAATAGTGACACTACGAGGACGCAACATATGCTTTTTCACAAATACACATCATGACAATGCAGCCATCAGCTATAGGGAAGTTCAATATCCCTTTGAAGGATTAGCTATTAAATAAAGGCTGATTAAGGTCTGAAATTTCAATACTTATACCGTTTCGGACTACCAGTTAGACAAACACCACCTTCAGCAATGGAAAACTGTGATGAGCATGTTTCTCTATATTCTGACATTTAATGGATTAAATGATTTACCAGCAGATCAATTGACAGAAATGAATCGTGAGTTGCAGCCCTAGTACCCCTGTTCTCAACAAAAACTCTTTTTTTCATTTTCCAAAAGAAGCCAGCCTTCTCAAATGTTAAATGGTGTATGAATAAACGCAGCTGCGCAAGAACTTTGCCTGAACAAAATGGTCTAAAATTGGCAAAATCTTTATTTAAACGGTCTTTATTCATACTATGTGATAAAAGAATATTCACACAAGATTGCTGAGTCAGTTTTTACCATCTGACAAGTTTTGATACTCGGTGCTACAACTAGAGCCAATATTTAAGAAGGATTCCTCAAATTTTGTTATTGAAGAATTGTATGAAAAATATACAATGAGAAAAACATTTTACAGTTGAAAAATAAACCTGTCAGTGCTCTCTGGTGTATAAACTTACAACGTCAACATACGTTTAGAATTTCTTCACTGCAATTTCTTTGTAATTACTGGCAAACTGCAGCACTATGTCTGCAATAGCCTAATGCTGGCTGATATCTCAGCCCGTCCTGTTTAAAGAAAGTATTGAGGTTCAATAGCCAGCCCTAATAACCAGAAAATGCTGATTTTTGCCACAGCCACTTCAGTCACATACTACAGTCTAAGAGCAAAGCTTGAAATAACCACAGTGAGACATGAGGTGTTGCCCTTAGTGACCAGACATGCCATTGACCTTAAACTCACTGGGGTCACTTTTCTTCACAAACACCAACACATACACAATTCTGGCCAAGTAAAGACTACACTATAATACAAGTGAGTGAAAACAAGCTATCACATCACTTCAGGTACGACACAGAAAACACCAGAAAAACTCTGTGGTCAGTATTGCGCAGACTTCAGAGGGGCTGAACTGGGATCAGATTCTCTACGTCCCCCGACGAACCAGTCCACAGACATAACTAGCCAACACATGGGGTTTCAAGCAGCTATCTCAACCATGCTTGGCACTCAGTGTTGGGTTAGTGTTGTGTTAGGGTGGACACCTCACCGTGACACATGGCAGGCTATGTTGTTCTGACCGTACAGACACACAGGAGGGTTTTGACGTTGTTCACTACTGTTGTGACTGACTCTCTGGATACAGGAATGCCGCTAACCTATATTTACACCCTGTAGTCGAGTAGTTTTTTGCCTTTGCTACAATCATACATAGCGAGATAGTAACAAGTCTATAAGGACTGACTTAGGTATACAGAGGCAAATAAATAGTGTGCTATGTTTTGTAAGTATACAAAAGGGAATTAAGCTCATAAAAGTCAACTGTATCTGCACTTCCATTTATCAAAGAGCCTTCATCCTCATTTGAATCCTACAGAAATAGCATTTGTTTAATTTTCAAACAGAACTGCATGCCTTGAGAATGCAGGACAATAAAAACAATTGGAAGTAAATCACGGACAAGGACAAATTCCTGTCCTTTGGGTAATCTGATATGTCATCTTCAATAATGTCAGGAGATCTAGCCTTAGCTGCTGTACGTCTCTCTCGTACCCTTTTCCCTTCTCCCTCTCTCACTTACACAGACACACAGATTCATAAACACATTGATATAACTAGAAACACACACATGGGACACAGGTCCACACCAGTGCACCAGTTCAAATAGCCTCAGTGAGTCTGCAGCAGCCAGAAGACAGTACAGTAAGGGAAACAGTGAGATGTAAAGGTATGGCATATGTAGATCTGTTACCAGTGCAGGGTAATATACTGCATTTATACTTCCTTGTTCCTTTTACACTTTTTTTGGTCGCATCAAACAATTTTTCATTGAGTGTGTGTTACAATAAGACCATCCATCAATCCATGTGCCATAGTTTACCAAACCAGAAAGCCCTGAACCATGCACTAACCACTATACCACTAGCTTATATACTATAGAACAGAGATGAAAGGATTAGTCGATTAATCAAGTGGTTGACTGTCAGAAAATTAAATCAACAGTTTTGATAACTTTAATCATTTGTCGAGTAAAAATGCTAAGTATCTGCTGCTTCGTGCTTCTCCAAATGCCAGGGTTTGTTTCTTATCTCGATTTTCTATCATTCTAAAGTCAATATCTCTCACAGTTGGACATACAAATCACGCGATCTGAAGTCATCATCCTGGGCTTTAGGAGGTTTTGGTGGGCAATTTCTACAATTAGACTGCCGCTTACTCGTCAAGAAAAGGTGTTTAACACACAAAAAAAATTACCTATCAATTCACATCCTGTAGCCTAACGCCCTGCACCATGTGTTTAATAGCAGCAGAACAATATATAGTCCCTGCTGAAGCCACTACAGAGTTTACAAGTGCTTGTATGATGGATGCTTTGGAGAGACTTGAGCACAATTAATTGTGTTTTTAGTGTCCAAAAGCAGCCTGACTGTAACCTACAGCAAAACTGTAAATGATCTGAGATTATTACAAGATTAGGATAGTGCTTTATCAACACACCGCTGCTTTTAACACGCAACCTAAACAATGAGTTTTACACCTTCATGTAAATGTGGCTAAATCTGCAACCCCGGTCAGGTACCGTGCGTAAAAGGAAGAAGAGGGAAAAAAAAGTTTGAAACTGCCAACTAGATACACTGTTGAGTTGATAACCGCCAGGATCTATTTCGTTACAAACACTGCTATGCACGCTATTACGAGCGAAAATACAGACACAGAAACTTTTCATTTAGCAAGTTAAAAAAATGAAAACAAAAGTTTACAGTACCTTTTCTTTCACTGCAGCCCTCTCTCTTTCTCTCTGCGAGTGTGTGTATATGTATGTATGTGTGTGTGTGTGTGTGTGTGTGTGTGTGTGTCTCCTCCTGTGTGCTCTCCCTGCCTGTCTTCGGTCTGCTCGGCCTGGCGTCAGTGAGTCGCGGAGCCGTCTCACCCTCCGCTGAGCGCCAGTATCACGCCGCGGGATGCAGCCCCGACAATAACAAGACCTACTTTTCACACATCTAATATCTTCGTTCACCGTGCGGAAACCGGTTATGTAACTGTGAAACAATGCGATTTTTTTTTGCCCTCTCTGATTTCGAAGGAGAGTGTCTTTTCAGATGTTTGGGTTTGTTGCTGCAAACTTGCCCGTTAAAATGGGCAGAAAGGCGGTCTGTTCACTTCAGAGGCTCCCAGAACATCCTCGTAAAATATCAAATAATTGTCTGATTTCACCGTTTTCTACAAGCAACTGCACAATGAAAGTTGAAGGACTTTTTTTCTAATCTGATTTTAAACTCCCACTGACCTGGTACCTCTTCAAATTCAAAATACCACAAACACGTCTTAAATGAGATTGAACAAAACACTAATTACTAGATTGTCAGGTTCAAACAAAGGCTGCACCGACCATAAAATAGCCTGTTTAGAAAAATTCATTCATTCTTCCTCTCTCTGTTCTCACTAAATCTAACAGCTCCCCCTCTTCAAACCTGGGCCACTAAGCTCTTGCAGCAGTTTAAACTGACAGACAATCAACTTGGTGGTTTATCTGTAGTGAACTGTACCGCATTAAGCCTGCCTCTCAGTTCCCTCTTTGCTTTGACTGTGACTTGATAAGCACTATTTATGCTGTAGGAGAACAAAAGTGTCCAGGAACAGGGCGAGCACAGGAGCATGCTTACACATGCCATCATTTCAACTTCTCACCTCAAGACAATAGTGCGCACACACACACACACACACACACACACACACACACACACACACACACACACACACACACACAACGAGCTCAGACCTGATGCAGGTCTTTCCTCCAGTGGGTATATAGAGACATAATTTTGCAATGTCAAGAGCAAAACTTCCAACAGGTATTCAGACCATCTCATTAATATTGCATGATAATGCATGGAAATAGCACTGAGGCAGTGCTGCAGCAGCAGCAGAGGACATGAAGTGTCATTTCCTCAGAAGTGAGCTAAATCAGTCCATTCATACTGGGAGTCACATTTAAGAAGGTTATGTTTTATCTGACCGAAACCGAGATGAAGAGGTGAATTCCTCTTCATTTGTTATTTAACAGTTACAAAAAGGAAGTCGTCTCAGAGCACAAGAATAAATTAATTTTTAAAAGTCAAGGAGATTTTATTGATAAAAATTACACTTACATTACAATTACACAGAAAATAGAATGTCGAAATTCCATAAAAGCACACCTGCAACTAGTGATCATTTTCACTATAAATTTTCATTTTCTTGATTAAGCGATTGTTTGGTTTATATTCACTTTTAAAGCATTAACTCCCCACATTTGAGAAAGTGGAAACAGCATTTTTTTTTTTTTTTTTTTTTGCTTAGAAAATGGATGAAAACGATTATTTAATACTGATAACAGCTGCCTTTTAATTTCCTGCCCATGACTTATTGACTAAGCTCTACATACAAGCACATAGCATCAATAATTAAGTTCTGACTAACATACACCACAAGCGTTTCTAATGATGAATACAACAGAAATATTTAGTGTTAATTAGCTCTGACTTACTCTAAATACTTAAGAGTAACGAAGAAACATGGGGTCAAATAATAGAATTCTTAATCAAAGAAAAAAAGAGAGAGAAACCTCCACTGATGTGATGCAAAACACAAACGAAGCTTTTTCAGCGTTTCACGAGTTCACCAGTCAAGTTCAGGGTTGCCGCGGTGAGGGGGGACTAGATTATCTTGAGGACAGGCGGAGGGAAACCGTTCAGAGCGGAGGAGGCTCCTGGCGCAGGTGACGTCACGGCGCTGGCGACAGAATGTCTGAGTAAGGCGGGAGCGGGCTGCACGTGAATAAATCTGGGAAAACAGTGCGAGCAGGGGGGAGGGAGGGTCGGTGATGATGATGATGATGATGATGATGATGATGATGAGTAGGAATATAGGGAAGGCTCCCCAAACTTTTTTATTTAAAAGGATTCCCCTCTAACACACACACACACAGACACGCACATTAGGCAGCTGCACATTCATTAGACCACAAACACTTTACAGTCCTATTGCTACAGAGAAGAGGCTCCTCAGTTTATTCAAACCATCAGGCTTTATGGCATTTCATCTCATAATAACAGTGTAATCAACCAGTAATGTTCTCATAAAGGTCATTTCACTTTGATATTTGTGCTGCATGTAACATGGGAATACAGCTGGTGGTTAAAAGGAACAAAGTCAAGGCTGGATTACCAACCAGGCAAAGACAGGCAACTGACCCAGAGGCCCACAGATCTCAAAAATCCCAGGTTTACTCCATATCATTTGGGTCTACAAAGTCTGACTGAATTGAAAATTTGTTAGAAAGCAAAAGATCAACTAAAACAGATACCATATCTTGATTTAAAACCTCAGTTGTCTGAGTTTATATTTCGCATAGGTTGTGAAGTTTTCAAAAAAATTCTTCCAATTTTTTGTGCATGTCAAGGAATTAACACACAATTGTCAACTATATATAGTTTTTTATTTACTATGTGCTGTACTAGTTTACTGTAACTACATAGCAAAGTAGGAAAACATGCAAATATTCACATTTGAGAGGCTAGAACAAGTGAATACTTGCATTTAGACATTTTTCCTTTCTAAAAAGTTCTCAAACTTGTTGCCAATTAATTTTATGTCAGTCAGCTAATTCATTAATTTAAGCTCTGGAGTGCTGGTTGGTTTCTCTGTACCAGGGTAAATAATGAAACTGCCATGGACAGTGGGGGACAGTAGGTGCCCAACAGCAAATATTTGCCCTAAAGCCCCATAGAAGGTAAATCCACCCATGAGAAAGTTATAATATACATTGTAAGTACACTTCAGAGGTATCGGTACTTTACTTGAGATGTTTCCATTTTATTCTACTTTATTGAGAGCAATATTGCCAATACAATTAATGCCACTACCTGACAGCTATTGTTACCATACTTTGCAGATTAACAGCTCACAAAACATTATGCATTATTATAGCCCTATCTTAAACTACCCAGTGGTGTATCATGTGGTTAAATTTACCTTCACCCCCACCAGCTACACCATTAAGTAAAAGTAGCAACACCACAGCATATACAGACTTATGTGCTTATACTTAAGAAAAGGATCAACATACTTCTTCCACCACGGTTCTATTATGGATATTTTGCTCAAAGGAACCCTAGAGCTGAGAACTGCAGAAATATACTTATACCCAGGATTCTTGCTAGGACACCAAAACATGCTGTTTCAAAGCCTTCTTCAAATTTCCAGGAATAAAATTCTGGTGGGGTAATGATGAATCCTTTATTATTTATTTATTTATTTATTGGCCTTTATAATAAGTCTAAAATTTAGAGGGTATGGCCTCAGTGTTGTCACTGTAATATTGTGTCTTGCTATATAAAGTGCAACAATAGTCAGATTAGACAGTTGGAACTTCTGTTCTTCACAATGGTAAATTTGATTACCTGGCAGGAGGGTGTTGGCTGTTTTGTTTATACAGCATATAAAGCGGGCACAACGCAAATATTTGCATTTTTAATGTTGCTAACACAAGTCAAATTACATTTCACATCACACAAATTCAGTAATGGAGTTGCTGGGATCTGGTTTACATGACCACTACAAATTAAAATCAATTATCTTTGCTTATTTACCTTGCTCATGCATTTATTGTTATATCAGTGGCAGGGAAGCTAAACAAATGTTTATACAAAGGGTCCTTCTTTTTTGTAATGGCAATAACAGCTGATACTGTACTGGCAATATCCTACTGTGATTGTTCTCACGGAATATTGCTATCCTGCTAAAAGTGACTCATACATGTTATGAACAGACACAAAGAAGTTTCTGTAGAAACCTTTAGATTGGTCTTGCTCATGATAAGAACTGAATGTGGATGCAATTAGATGACAGTCCCCATTGTCGAGCCACCACAGCAAGACACCAACCAATGATGGGGAAGAGAAAAGGCCAACAGAGGGGTCAGCTCCTTCCCATCTCTGCTGTCTAACACTCACTTTTAGTACATGTCACTTCTTGAGCCAACCTTTGGCCACCTGTAGCTGAAAGAGATAAGTACCCTGTGGATCTAAAGCCATGAGAAGGCATGGGGAGATGTAATAGATAGGTTCATCACAACCATGTGATTTCTATTTTGGTATTCCAGTATTTAAAATGTAGCAAGATACAAGAATGTAGCAGACTTCAGCCTGTATTCAACTTCCAAACTGAGGGGCAGCCAGGTGTACTGTGGTTCTGCTGCAGTTTGCAGACATGAGGCTGTGCCCATTGGACGGCACAACAACCTTTTGCAGTCTCTGGCTTAGCTGTACCCACCCTCATCCTGGTGGTGTTCATTGGTTTCAAAAGCTGGCAGGAGATCGTAAATGGTCAGTGCACTACAGTGACAATAAAACTCACGGCACAGTTTGAGAATTTACTCAGACTATGCTCGGAATTGTCAAGAAATAAATTTGTAAAGAGAATTAGGTAAAATTCAGACATCACATCACCTAAGGTTGCTTTCCTGATCCGGTTTGTGTTCACTTTGGCATTTTACAAACAAAGCAAAAACTATAAAGACAAATTCTCACATGCTTACGGTTCTTGGAATTTGAGTTCCCCAGTGGGTGCATGTAGCACTGATGATTCATGATAACAGTTGACAAAACTGTCCCAAGAAAAGTTACCTGCCATTCATATAACTTCATGTTTACAAAACTAAAAGCCAACAATGAATCACTTTTCCTCCTCTGTCTGATACAAATGAACTGACCTGCAGGTGTGAAAATGGCACCCTAGGAGTTTAAACCACTAATCCTGTCCTGTCAGCTTAAAGTCTGGTCAAACATTGGCCTTCACTGGACTGAGCTGCGCACAGCTAATTAGCTTTGTATGTGCCACCATTTGTCTTTTAATCAAATATCAAAGACACAAAAACAGATTTATTTTCTTTCTTTTGAAAGCCCAAAATTCCAAAATCACACATGAGCGGGGGCTTTACTGAGGCTACAATATACAACCTACCTATCCTTAGACTTGCTATTTGGGTAAGGGAAAAGGGGAGGAAACTTCATAAAAAGCAACAGAGGACAGATCATTCTTCTGGGATGGACAAGATGGAGAAAACAGAAGTGACACTAATAAAGTTACAATACAAAGAAAGGGATGATATTAGGTAAATAGCGCACAAACACTTCATTCTAGCCACCTGGTTAGCTCAGTTGGTAGAGCATTAGATTGAACTCTTGCGGTCATGGGTTTGAGTCCCCCTCCAAATGGCACTGCCTTCCATGGGTCCACCACCCGTAGGAGGTGTTGTAGTGCATTGTGGACTGGGCGGCAGTTGCCGCTGCAGCCTGGGCCTAAACCCAGATAAGCGGCAGATGATGACATTTCATTCTAAAGGAACAGTTTGACATTTTGGGAAACTGACTGGAAACATGGGGAAACATCTAGCCTGGCTCAGTCCAAAGGTTAGAAAACCCACCTACCAACACCTCTAAAGCTCACTAATTAACACGGTATATTATGTTTGATTTAATCCACTTAAGAGGTGCTGGTGCAGTTAGTGGATTTTGTTACCTTTGGGCAGGGCCTGACACCACCTACACTTAATGCACAGATATGAGAGTGTATGAGGTTGAGATATGAGGGTCAGGGTTAGCGCTGAGCCAGAGTCATTTAGAAACCTTGGAGCGCTGCCTGTCTCTAACCAGGCTGAGGAAGAGTGGACTCATGGGTTAGGATTGATTACAACATTAACACCACAGACTTCCATGAATTAGCACAGGGTTGAAATGCTCAACGATGACTGACATGCGTGTTTAGATGACACTCCTTCATGCATGCAATTCGTTTTGCTATCCAGGGGCTCTTGGCAGGCCCTTTGATTTTTTTGCAGCAATGTGAAGCATGGCAGCAGTGCATCATGTCAGCTCACATTTCAAACGGGTGGTTCATTTGGCATGGCTTTTTGCAAGTCCTTCTAGAAATAATGTCGGGGGTGGTAATATTTGAATGCTGTCTCCAGGGGCTCTTGGTTTACCTCTTCTACCTTCATTGCACAGAGACAGAAGATGCACCAATCAGAGGGTGACATTACCTTAAGTCCTAAGAACGCACTGCTTTGTCATTTTATAGTTGAGATTTGTCCTTTTACATCCAGTGAAGGCATTTTATAAGTCACATGCACTCTGGGCAGTCTTATCTGACACTTTTTCTTATTGTATCTCAGACCCTTGATTGTTCTCACGGGTCTATTGGAGGTTTGATCAGTGGCCTCATCACCAGATAATGCAGTATTTCTAATCTAAATCCACTGTGTAAAGTGAGACTCCCTTGAGGACTGTGTCTGTGACCTCCCCACAACTGCAACATACACAATTCTGTGCAACCCCAGCAAAGAGATTTTCTGAACTCAGTGTGGAGGGTGGTCTGCCCTGCTCCCCTTCCCTTGGTTTAGAGAGTAGAAGTCCTCACGTCTTGGGGAGGGGAAGTGTCTGACAGCAGCTGTCACAGTCACTTGTTAGATGGGACAGTTAACCCTGGATAGCACAGCTGTCAGTCAAAGCAGTCACGGCACATTTTTCACAAGGGGGTGGTGACACGTTGAACTTCAGCCAACTGCAGACACTTGTCTCTGAGTGGCCACATGGTTGGTGCACCTGTATTTTGGCCAGCTGTCCCTCACTCTACAGGTGCACTGTCAGAGGCTTTGTCATTTATTCACGAAAGTATTGTCTTTTTGTCCTAATGTTGCAATGCTGTGTTTTACAGCACTATCTGTGTTTCTGTGAATTTCCTCTCATTTCCCAAAGACATATAAGCCAAGTGAAGTATGAGACTCTAAATTGCCCACAAGTATTCTGCCTTGCCTTGCAAAGGATTGGAGTCCACTCGAGGGCATTTCCCTTAATGAATGTGCTTGACATCTTATACCTTTGAAGATTCCTCTGAACTCAGCTGCTGAGTTTACTGGGTTTACTGGCTCCCCTCCAAGCAAGTTTCTGCATCTTTTAAAGACACCTTTTTGTCACTTTTACCTTCATCAAACAGATAGAAATAAATGGTAAAATTGTTTTACCACTGATGTCATGCTTTCATCCAAAGAGCTTAACAATTAACAACCATGAGGGAGGACCTCCTTGCTCATCGTAAGAGGCCTAGAGGTCCACATACTAGCTTCCCCCTGAACTTTCTGCTGCATCTCACAGTCTTTTTGTAAAGGGGTAAAAAAGGAATATATATCTGACAAAAGATTTCATTTGATAACATGTTTTACAGTGGACTGGACACCTTGTGGTAGATCATAATTGCAGTAAGCACTACAGATACAGGATACTGAGGAATCTAATGCAACACTGAAGAATGTCAGGGTCACAGTTTTAAGCAGTTCATACAGTACTTTGCTGGATCTTCTTGCCAAATGCATTTCCATGTTGTCCGGAACAAAAATATGGGCAAATATCGTGTTCAATCAAGGGGCATAAATTAGTGCATTTAATTATACAAGGATATGTATAAACCTTTAACTAGTCTCCTTGTTTCTGACCTATTTGATTACAAATAGTTTCCCCCCTCTTCAGATACAAGAAGACTCTCTCCAGTGTAATGTCTTGCATCAGATCAAACCTGCATCCTGCTAACTAGATCATCAAGCAGATGTTCCCTCCGTACGCCCAGGCTGAGGTCATACCTCAGGAGAGAAGGGGGGGAGTGGGCTGGAGCATTGTAAACGATAGCCATTATGACATCACCTCTTCCTGGTTTGGCCTCCAAAGACAGATCTGCAGGGCAAAAATAGACGGTTGCTCAAACAAAGATGATGACTGATTGTTTGCAGCAAAAATGATTACAGGAGTGGATAAACCACAACGACAGCTGAGGTCAAATGTGGAATAAAAGAAGACCTGCAAATGAACAAAGATAATTTCTGTAACTCCAACTCTGCTAAATGTAATCGCAATCAATACAGAAAATACTGTCAATTGCAAATCAATCTGAAAACTTATGCCACAATGACTCAGGTCATGACCAAAAACTTGCAAAAGCAATGACATTCCCATCAGCTTCAGCTGTACTTTTTCTATAGTGCTAATTAGCAAATGTGACGTTAGCTTAAAGGATAGGTTCCTCTTTTTAGAAAAAAAAAATTAAAAATGACAGGGCTTCAACAGTCGAAGTTAACTGAATCAAGTTAATTACCTTAGATTTTGTCTTGTTTGTACCTTTTAATTAGCTTTCGTGATCATTCCAACATTTAATTGTTAAAATATTTTTTTTTAAATTCAAGGAATTCATGTTTTTAAAAAAGGGGGGGTGAAGGAAGGGAGAGTTGTGCTTCTTTTTATGGTCATTTACAGAAAAAAAAAAGAGTGAAACTGTTTTGAAATACAGCATTTGCATAAATACATAGCAATGGAACACTAAGTTTGTCTAACTCAATGGGTGGTGAGTTGGCATTTGCTTTGCGGTGACATGACACAATATGAAATGAATGTTGCCACCACATTGCAAATGTGGCTGCAAATAACCGGCTAAAAATATGATTTGAATATATTTTCTGAGCCAGTGCTTACTTGAAACCAAAAAAAGCAGCAGGTCACAAAGCAGCACATGAAGTAAAGCATACAGATGGTCGACCTGGGAGTCCCCTCCCCATTTACACTCGGGGACAGAAACTCTATCCAGACACTGTGATGATGTCACCAATCAGTAATTGATCCCTGCGGGTTGTATTGTCATGTGACCAGTCAGATGTGTGTGTGTCTTCAGTAGGGATGGGGGGTGGGGTTAATAAGTTTGACTTGGACCAGATCAGACATTTACAGAACAAGCTCACTTAACTGCACAGCCTTATTAGATAAACTCCCCTCTCAACTACCATTCAGGCCATTCCTGAGTAAACCGGGGCTTTGCTCATGTGTGAGCGGTGTCATGAGTTGCTTTCCGCTGGCTAAGTGACCACCCATCTCCTCTCCCCACCCCTCCATTCTCAGTTTAAAGACTCTTGGGGGAAAAGACCCATCGATTACAAGCATATACAGCAGTTGTCCTCGTCAGGACATCAGATCAACACACCTGCTCTACCCAGTCAGATGATGCACCTTCCTCTGACCTGCTTTTTATGAGCTCTGAGAGTTAGCCTTCTTTTTAAATCTTTTTTCGGTTCCTTATTTTTGGATAGACGCACTAAACTACATTTAAACCTGTTTTGCAATGTACAGCAGTAAGAACAGGGAACTGCTTTTCCTAAACACATATCTACAGCCCTATTTATATTTGACATATGAAGTCCCTTTGCAAACACAGGGCACTAACACTAACCCACATGAATAAATACAGCAATGCAAGACTGAATTGAACACATTCCTCGATCATTTTGATAATCAAGATCAAGAGTAAGTGACCTACTGCAGCCAGATGAACAATTTAAGACTGCTGATATTCTGTAAAATGGGATATAAGTGTTCCTGTGAGGTTATGCAACGGACACTCATAATTATCTTTTTAGCATCAAAAACGAGATTAATATTTGATTTCTGTTCTACATAATAGTAACAAAACAATCCTTAAAGGTTTCATGAGCAGCTATGTATCAAATCACGATGGCCATGGTTTGCAGGTAAATTTAAAACAAATCTATGATGAAATAGTCATAATTAAGCTTTGATTGGCATAGTTATTTAATTAAACTCCTTTGTTACCATTTTGTATACACAAATCAAGAAGTATAATGTGAACAGATGGAACTGTCCACTGGTGCAGAGAAGCAGCAAATCTAAAAGTGGATTCTGAGCGCCACCTAGTGATAAAGACAGCTAATTACATTTTTACCTGTAGACTGGCTATAAGAATTTGAGTATCACGAACATCAAGTAGCTTTAATGGCACTTTGTGCCATTATCTTCAGAAACAAGAATTTTTCTCAAATATTCAAATTAATAAAAAGGTGTAAAATAATTGTAATGAGCAATAACCTCTTTAATATTGCTCATTTACAAAGTGGTTAGCTCCATCTTTTGGATAATGTGTACAACTCTCACGTGAATTAAAAAATGTATTCATTATGTTCCATTTAAACAAGCAATGGAAAAGCAAAGTCTTTAAAAGCCAGTGTTCCTTCCTTGATCTGATTTATTACATTTCCATTTCAGCAGTATCACATCTGATTGCACAAGTGTTTCAGTAATGAGACAGGATGGATTGAACCTGTCACAGGGCTGCATCTGCTAAACATTATGTCTATTCACCTGAGATCAAAGAACCCTGGGGAAAATTTTCTACGAAAGTCTCAAAGTCAGGATCCTTGCAGCATTTACCCCCTCTGCTGGTGATCAAGAGGTAAAGGGCAGTTCAGCTCAATTCTTTTTTTTGTTTTAAGTTTTATGTTGCCCATTTTTACAAATTTGCCTCAGGGGGCTTTACAACACCCTTTGTCCTTAAACCCTTCATTCAACCCTCCAGAAAAAAAAAAAAAACTTTTAATGGTTAAGAAAAGAA
This sequence comes from Toxotes lorentzi, assembly GCA_037833715.1. NCBI lineage: Eukaryota > Metazoa > Chordata > Actinopteri > Toxotidae > Toxotes > Toxotes lorentzi. Next base: position 7,699,936 of record JBBMJY010000020.1, read on the forward strand.
AAATAGAAGAATAACATAGAATAGCATCCCCTTTATGGAAAAAAGTGGATAATGAGCCATTTAGTCTCTTATTCTGCTCCACATTGTGTGAAGATGATAAAGATGAATGTTTGGGGTGGGGGGGGGGGGGGGGGGGGGGGGGGGGGGGGGGGGGGGGGGGGGGGGGGGGGGGGGGGGGGG
>JBBMJY010000020.1:7715517-7763972 GCA_037833715.1 Toxotes lorentzi
ACACACACACACACACACACACACACACACACACACACACACACACACACACACACACACACACACACACAGAGCTCCCCACCCAAACCTCTGTCTTGGATGGTTTTTGTCAAATGTGTCACCACCACACATCAGCAAGCGAGGTGGAAAGAAACCATAAAATAGCTTTGCATGGTCTGCCTTGACTTAGCGCCAAACCTCACTCCATATCTGTCATATACGATACAATTAAACTTAATCCTGCCTGCCAAAAAGGAAAGGAGTGAGGGAAATGGAGAAAAAAAGAAAGTGGCCGTCAACAGTAAAACAGAATGATGAACGTTGTCGGTGCTAGCGCAGTGTGTGGCAAGTGCAGGAGTTGATCAGAGAGTTGTGCTGTGCTCTCTTCCATCTGCCAGCATGGACTTGGTGGGAGAGGATTGAGATTTCATGATGTGTCTGCGCCAAATCTGCAGATCCTCCTCCTCTTTTGACCACATTAGAGGTGAAACACGCTGGTGGTCTTTGATTCCTTGACTTGAAAAGGGATGCCCCACAAAGAGATCAGATGTCTTTCAAAGCTCCTTCCTCACCCGAACCTGCTCAAAAAATATAACATATCGTTCATAAATGATGAGGTTGGAGTGAATCCCCGAATGTGAAAATAAGATTCCTAGAACAGTGTTGGTTGTGTTTGAGGTTTCAAGAGTGTATTTTTGCCCTTTTAAGTTTAATTTTTTTCTGTTTGTTTAATGTCTTACATGTTGGAGCCACTGAAATATTCACACTTACATGGGATTTACTTGCCAAGATAGATACAAATTGTTGTTTTTTCCATACAGCAGGAAAATAAACGGGAATATAGTGTACACATATAAGGCTGCATTTGAAAGTTTTAGATTCATCTTTTCAGTTAATAACAATGAACTTTTAAGGGATGCTTCACATATTAAGGCCTGGAAATCATTAATAGGCAACTGCAGCCAAACATGGTTTTCTGTCTCTTTATATCTGTCTCATTTATCTGCAATGATGAAACCAAAACAATGCCACATCGTGTAAAACTGTGGGCAGCTGCTGCTTGCACAGGAGCCGCCTGGCAGAGTAAACAAGTGACTGGTGGAAAAAGTTTTCTGCTATTTGACTTTTCATAGCAGCAAATACTCAGTGCAGTATGCTCTATCCCTCATGCATGATAAACATACCGTATATATACTACTTCCTTGCCTATATTCATGGATTCACATGTAAGCATATGCCCAAGTACACATGGAAAAGTGTAGAAGTACATCTGGCTCTAATGCACATGCGAATATATGAATGGTGAATGTATGTATGAGTTAATATGTAAAGCAGATATTGACTTATTCATGTGTACTGATGCTGGGTTTTTTATCTCCTACTTTTTCATGTGAAATGCAAGAGACTGAAATTAGGAGCTGTGCTGAGACTTTCATCACCCCCGAGCTCTTCTAGTTTTTTGGATAATGCTTTTAACAGGTGACCCCAGGATGATGGACACTCTGGGGTCAGAGGTCATAGATGGTATGCAAAGGAGTCGCCCAGGTGTGAGAGGTCAGAGGCTGAAGGTCAGGGATGAGGTCAGCGGATGGGACACCTGCGGGGGCCTGATGAGGACAGCAGTGTGATGGCTGTGGCAGGAGGACAATGATCACCTGGCAAATCTAGAGTGGTGTGTGAAGGCAAAGTTGTGCTGTAGTATAAGAATAAAAAAACTGAATTATAGTGTATAAAAAACTTTCAGGTTGCAGTGAAATGTGTGTGATGGAGTTTGGACCTGAGCTTGGACCTAAGCTGAACAAACAGCAGCACTGGATACACATGATCAAATAATGCAACTGAATCCCATCTGTACAAGACTGAGCAGGTTGGCCATTACGTGTGAATGTGCCATGTAGAGACTTACTTTGTCCATCACATGACTGCAGAGGGAACACAGAAATTTTAAACTGGGTGGTTTCACAGTGTGAAATTAGTTTTCCAGCAATTGTGCTGAAATGATCGATGGAAAGGAGCAACGAGCAATTTAGATCAACCATTAATTTCTAAGGTGCAGACAAACTGAACCAAAACACCCAAAATTTGCTTCCCAGCTCAGCTTCTCCACTGTGAGGATTTTCTGTTTATATAAATGTGAATTGAATAGCTTTGGGTTTTGGACAACAGTCTCACCTCTCACAAATTTTATGGGTGTTCTTCACTAGTTTGATTTTTTTTTATTCCCAATGAAAATAATCATTAGTCATAGCTCTAAAAAAAATTCTCGAACTCCCATTACTATTCATAACACAGTGCTGGAACCTACAATCACTGCCAAATTGATTGACAGGTCTTGTAGAATGGAGACTACAGCAGTGTCTCAGTAATTAATGTTTTCTGATGCAAAGTTGTCACAGCAGTAGTGTTTGCCACACACAAGTAAAACAAGACATTTCAAAGTGAGGGGCAAAATATATGAATATAAGATTTATATGGTCACAAAATTGCAAACTGAGCTCCTTCCTTCCTTCCTTTCTTGCTTTCTTCCTTCCTTCCTCCCCAGTGTGTTTGCATAACAACTTCTTCCTGTCACCACTTTGTCATGCCTGTTAGGCTATAGCTAAACTGGAAGTACACAGTGTACAGAGAGGCAGTGCAGCCATTAGACACAGAGCTTTGGAGAGATTAGGATGCACACACAGTACACCACCACCACAGGCAGTCTCTGTACCAAAACGAGGATTAGGGCTTTGGCAAATGGCGAGGCAGCACCACAGAAAAACACTTAACCATGCAAAATACGCCAGAGCATCGCCAAGGAAAATTATACACCATATGTGTTTATGCCTTATGTGGCACTGATGAGTGGGCAATATTTTTCTGAGAAGGAATAAGCAATATTTCTTATTCAGTTCAGTATTTCACTGAGGAAAAAGGGTATATTTTCTCTGTAAAGCTCCATTTCTGCAATAACAGTGACTTGATTTGTTTATGATTCATTTTGGAGAGTGGGCTCTAACGCTGGAGCTGGGGTTATGGGGGTACAATTGTGTGTGGGTTTTATTGAAAAAGCATGCATATGACAGCAGATTTTCTTGTGTACCAAGCCTTTCTTTGCCTTTATGTTTGACAGTAAATGTTGATTCACTGGACAAGTTTTTATTTTTTTTATTTTTTAATTTTGACTTGTTAAAAAGCTTTAATAATTTAAAGTTCACACCTTAAAGGAACAGTCAGGCATTTACGAAAAACAGTTTTCCCAGACAAAAGGCCCTTGTTCTTTCTTTGTTCATTAAATGTGGAGCTAAAGCTAACCCGGTTCTGTCAAAACAGTCCTCTGTCACAACAATCATTTCGACGTGATGATTTCTGTAGTTAACATGAATGCCTGTGCCAACTTTCAAGGCAATTCATCCAATGGTTTCACTAAAAATCAAATATGTTAACCCCACTGTGGTGCTAAAAGAAAAGTCGGGGGATCACCAAAGCTATTACAATACATTGCCTGGGATAAAAATACATCTATCAAAGGTAGTTACGCGTTGGAACTCTGTCCAGAGTCTTGTCATCACCCTGACGTTGACAGTCAACCAGCTCCCCTGAAGATGCTGCACAGAAATGTGGGGTTGAGGGATAAACTGATTTTGGAGGGGGGGGGGTTTAAACTCGTCATTTGATATTTTAAGTTGAAGGAGTTGGGCATGAGTAAATTGAGTTCACTGGCCTGGACACACAGACACACGGACAGAGGGCTGATGCAAGCTATGGCCCCACTTCAGTCAGAGGAAACCACATCTTTGCAAGCACAGAAAACCAACTGTGCTTTACTTTCTTTTCCTTTCGCCATTCCTTTCTCTATTTCTCATAGGGTAGGAAGGTTCTGAGGGGAAGTCAGTGTTTGAAGAACAAATATGTACGAGAACATGGTCAACAGAAAATTAATATTGGTTACAAAGGGCCAGAAAATTGTTCTGGGGCCATTTAGATTGGAAATGAGAGATACTGACCAGGGCTAGTTTGCTCTGCTGCAGTGGTCAGGTGCCTGTGAACATTAGTGGACGCTTACATTCAACTTGCTGACCTTTTTCGGCTTTGCTTGGTCTCTGAAGTTGACACACACGCAAAAACGCACACACACCCACACACACTTTTTGACCCCAGTGTTAGCTCTAGTGTTAGCAGTAAGGCTGTGGCGGATGTCCCTCTGTTGACTCTGAGTGATGTAAGCTCGAGATGAGCCCTGCAGATTAAGAGTGAAGGCAAACAAAGGGCCCTGCCAAGATGAGCCACAGTGTATACAGATTAATATAACAATACAGCCACACGAGCGCTGCCGTAAACCATTTGCATAACTCTTTTTAAAGTGTTTCGGAAAATTTTCTTGCTTTGCTTTCAGGAGATACCCACACATGGAAACTTATACCTAGGTGGTCCATTCCACCCAACATCAGTTGTTTACCTAGCCCGGCTGAGGATCATAGAGAGGGGAAGCAGACAGAGAGCGATGTGTTGTCTTTGACAGCCACACGCACATTCACATAGATCAGACACGCAGAAATATGTGATATATGCAAACTCACCCATGCACTGTAAGGACCTTCACACCACTCACATACACTCACAGTAGCACATTTCACTCATACACATGATTTTTTTGAACAATGTTTTTCTCCTCAGTCAGGAAAGACACTACAAGAGAAAAGCTTTATGTCAGTGGTTCTCCATTTATCCAGGGGGACATAGAGCCACTTCAAGCTGAATGAATCAGATTCATGCTGTGCTGTGATGTTGGCGAGGCTGCCAAGATTCAGGTTAGCAAGATTTTCTGAAAGAAAAATGACATGTCAAGACGGACTGATTTTTTGACAGTGAAAACAAAAGAAAAATGTGAGTAAAATCCAAAACACGAAGAAACCCAATTTTCCTCTTGGGCTCTGAGCTCACTGTCAGCATTGAGCAAGAGCCTTGTGCCTTTTGTGTCTAATAACATTTTAGGCCGTTTGGGCAACATTTAGCATTTTTCCAGCAGTAACTCATGAGAAACATGCATTGAAAGAAACATCCAGTTCATGTTCTAGATCATATTATACTGCAGTTATTGATTGATTCCTGTGCTGTGAAGTATTGATAATGGTTTATTTGGAAAAAGAAAAAACAAAAACAGAGGGGCATGAAAGCAAAAGTTTGAAAAGAAACCATTTTATGTTGTTGCTCTGCTTAATGAAATGACTTTGGCATTGAATAATCGATTTGTAGTGGTATTGTAGCTCCTATAGACAAAAGCCAATTAGAGATCCACTGGGAGCCATAGACGAGGCCTTAACACTGGTGGTGGTGAAGCAGTAGATTTATCCAACAGCAGTGAAATGAAACAGGTAGAAAAGTTTAAATATATCACAGCCAAGATGATCAGTGGTAGAAAGGAAAGCCTGCAAACAAACCCCATGAAATTACTGGATAATAACTAAAGGAAGTGAAATTGATGCAGTGAAAAAACTGAATGGTCTCCCTGCTTGAACTTGCTCTACAAACTTCAAAGGGAACTGGTGGCAGCAAGTTCAGTCAGTTGACTACAGTCAGACCAAAATTAACCAGGCGAAATTTTCTCACATGGTGTGGTTAAAAGCTGGGATGCAGTGGGTGGGAAATAGCGTGGTAGGGTTGTAAACATAAAAGCAGCACAACATTTTATTGTCATCAATCTCCATCAGCCTTTGCACTCACTTGCACTCACGCTGGCTGGACATCGGAAAGCGGGGTTGTGAAAGTCCAAGTGAATGTTTCTCGCCCTGTTTCTCATAGAAATTCATGGGAAGCAAAAACCGGGTCCGACTGCACCAAGAGGATGTTCACAGTTCATTTCAACCAATCATATTTTGGCATGACCACGGTGAGCCAATCGTCTCAGTGCTGTCAAATTTGAACCATTTTTTTCCCTTTTCCCTGCTGCTGTCAGCTGTCATTTGCAATTGATGGGGCTCACCTCCACCCAGTTTCATCAGAACCAGCTGTTGAATGGCTACAGTTCCAGTCTGCTCAGGAATCCTGCTTCACATCACATCGATACAGATTATCAGCTGTATATATTCAGTCTTTCACCACCACCACCGCTGTCTAGACTCCATTAGGGGGATACTGTCGTCAGCTTTTATTTTCATTGTATATCTTCAACAGAATAAATCAACTTCTCATTAACTCTTTAAGCCCTTCTTTCAATTAGTATCTCAGATAAACATAAATACACAAATACAAGTAATAAATAGGAGTTTTGGGATGACGTGGACATTCAGAAACCCAGTCACTGACATACTGCACACACACACACACACACACACACACACACACACACACACACACACACACACACACACAATACTGATGTGTTCTCTCAGTATCATCCCCTTTTGCTGTTTTCGTGGTATCACACTTTTCCAAATTTTCTCCGTTGCAGTTTGATGTTTCCGCAGTACAAGACCTCACGCTCACCTCTTTTTTTAAACCTCCACCCCTCACCCCCGTCAGTCTTACCTGTCGCCCAGCACTCAGTGCTGCTCTCAGCCCTCTGTGGGGGTTTAGCATGTGTTAACATGACAGATTGAGCCCCAGTGGGAACCTTAATTGCATCATTTCATGGATGCGAGTCAGTGCTGTGGTCCGGGAGAGTAAACAAGCTCTGAATCCAGGAGCAGTAAAATTGAGGCAGGAGAGGGAAAGGGGAGAGGGGGAGTGATGGAATGAAGAGTGGATGGAGAGACTGAACAGAGGGGAGGACGAGGATGAATACCAGAGCTGATGTAAAGAAGAAAAGAGGAAATGCTTCAGGAGGGGAAATAACTGAGGCAACTGAGATGAATTGAGGAAGTGTGAAATATGAGACAGTGGAGGTGTGAGGACAGCAGGAAAAAAAATCCCTCAGCTAATAAGAAAAGCTGACAAAAATCAACAGCCAAAAATCCACCCAAACCTCCTCCAAGGTGGTCGTGGAGTGCGGTTTGTTGTGTTATGTGATAAGCTGAGAGTTCAGTGAAGCAGAAGTGAAAGGCAGCAGCAGCAGCAGGCTGGTCGGAAAGTGTGTCTTCATTAGTAAGTGATCGGGGGCCAGGGAATATGAGATTTCAGCTGCCTCGGTCGTCACAGTAGTACTCACTGAGTAAGCCCAGGGTAAACACATGAGGTCACAGAATACACTACGCAATTAGGGGTGTGACAAAACCAGATATACAGCCGGGGGATTGACATGCACACAGATGTAGAAATACACACACAAATGCAGTTACAGACTTACTAAAGCAACACAAATGTTTACACAGTCCAGATCCAATATTCTCACATAAATCAATATGTTGGTAGCTGGAGGGGCCACAATTTATATTCAGAATCACAAGAGAGCAGTACCAGTGAGGGCAAACACAGAAGTTAAAGCACAAGATTAATCAAAGTTGCTCCCCAGCTAGGATCCCACCCTGACAAGACATCATGACTTCATGTGTTAACACATGACATCAAATGTACAACATACATTTAACAGCGATTTCCACAGAGTTGTGGTATTGTGGTGATGCGGTAATGTACAGTTAGATCACAGTGGAAACTGTTATTCATGGTGCATGCAGAGTCAAACAAGACTTGAAGGGATGTCACAACCATAATGAACACTGGGAGACATTTCCAGAAAACTGCCATGGGTGGACATGGGTGGTATCTGAAAAATCAAATCATCTGAGTCAACAGTTAGAATAATGGGCTTTGATGTGGGTTGCAGTTGTAGAAAATACATTGGTGGTCCACATTTTTAATAATTTAGTTCTGCCAGCTTTATTGGAAGATGTGGCCTTTTTGTGTAAATCAAAAATATTAATATCATATTTTATTTACAAAACCCAGAAAAGGCTATTAACCTATTAGCCACTTAAAATACATATTTCACACAGACTCCGAGGTTTTCAAGTTTCCATATGTGGCTGGATAGAACCAACACTGGACTAACAGAATAAAGTGAAGTAGTTTTTCTGTCGTTGACATTGCAACATGAAAGCAAGGCTCAGCATGGTAAATCTACAAATTTATCAAGCATCAAGTGATGAACAGACAGTGCCACTCGATAATCCTACATCAAAGCGTATAAATAAAGAATACATTTACTCTCTCTCTCTTTTTTTTTAACTTTTTTTTAAAACTACCTTATTTTAGTTTTGGCCGTGGTTGATATCAGTAATAATGTTGCGTTGACTCAGTTGCTGAGATCTTGGAATGCAGTGACACTGCTTTCCATTCATGATCATATAATCACCACTTGGCTGAAAAGCTTCCTCTCTTTGTGGGAACTTACTTATCCTTAACAAACACATTCATGAACATTAAATCAGAGTAAAATAAACAATACCAAAAGCTTAGCACATACAGAAAAGGTTGTGCTGGAGGAAGGAGGTGCGACAGAAAACTGTGAGAAGTGTCTTTGAAGAGAAATAGCTGCACTTTGCACCGGCATGAAGATAACAAGCTGCTTCCGTCCTGTGACCGAGCCAATGCTATGCTTCATATATAATGGCCAAAACTACAAAAAAAAAAAAAAAAAGATGTAATGTAATGTAAGATCAAACATAATTCTTTAAATTGACAAAATCTGTAGTATTATTGCCAATGACAAAAATAACTTTTGAAGATAAAAACTGCTGCTGGATGAAAGGTAAAGGAACTCTGTATGGTTAGGTTTTGGATCAGTTGTTGATCAGCACAAGAGTTTAATCATCTCATCTGTTATTATCTTACCTATCTATCCTAAACCCAGTTGAATGTATCAATTAATTATTTCAATGTTTGATTTCTATGGCAGCGGGCAGGTGCTGAACATCAGTTGTTGCTCCCTGAGGACCTAATAAATTACTGCAGAAAAGAAACACAAGTGAATGCAGTATAATGAATTGTTCACTTTGTCCTGGATGCGAAGAGACAGAATGACGTGTCTCTTTTTAATCACGGGGCTATTGTTTTTTATTCTGCTCCGTAGGTCTCCTCCTGTTACCCTATAAGTATTGCTTGTGCTGACTCTTTCACTCATGTATACAATATTATAGCATGCACTTCCAGCCATCTCAGTCCTACAAATATTTGGTATACAGGCTCCTCATGTTTATTCAAAGTACTGGGTTACACTGTTTGGGAAAGATAGCCAGACAAGGGCCCTTTGGGAAGGAAAAAGAAAACTGTTCCAAATGAAAAGTAATGATTCATGCCACAGATAGTGTATAAACTCAAATATACGCTGGACCTCGCAGCACTATTGGACAGTTCCTTTTTATGCAATTTTGATTGGATCTGAACAGTGCATAGACAACTTAGTATTGCATTACTCTAAATATGGCAGTGTGTGCTCCAATGTGTGTGTGTGTGTGAATGAGACCAGAGTGAGGTGGGTGGTCTCCACTCACTATCATTATACAACACAAAGCCTCATTGGTATTTTAAGAAGGAAATTAATATTGCCATCAGCAGTGGCTCTTGCGTGTGTGCCTTCATGCATGAACGTGTTTGCGTACTTCCGAAAAACAAAGTGGAGAATTTCCACTTCGACAGAGGAATTTTCAGCGATGCCGTGACGCTGCACGATGACATAGCAGCCATCACTCTGCTCTCTCCTCACTGTCAGATCTGCAGGCAGTTTTTCCATTCAGGCAGCAGTAAAAGGAAAACCCTGGGACTGTAGCCACATTGGCCCTGGTTTAACTTAAACATTTTCTCAACATCCTTCTCTTTACTCTTTTTACCTGCCTGGAGGAAAAACCATCAGTGGAAAGTATTGAGTCCTGGCTAAAGCATAGGTTGCCTATAGATTTAATTACCATCCCATTATTAGAGATTAAACTAAAATATTTTAGTTTTTTCAGGTCTGTATTTATCAAATAATTTTCAAAAGATTGAATTTTTTTTGTTTGGGGGGTGGGGGGGTCTTTCTTACCCTATTTGATGTCTGAGGACAGAAGGTGTTAGATGTACAGATTGTAAAGCCCCTGACATTGGTCTATATAAATAAAACTGATCTGACTTGACTCAAACCAAGTCATGGATGGCATCGTAATCCCTAATCCAGGGAGAAAAAAACGTTTTCAGCTCAGAGGGTTTTAGTGTCTTTTTACTCCTACTCTTGCCTGCGACTGTTCTGTTGATTCTCACCGCTCTCATTGTCGTTTCTGGCCGCAGCAAGAAACTGTTTTCATCTAAAAAGCTCTGATAAACTCACTGTACACTCTCTGTCCAGCACCGCAGACAAAGTTAGCAACTACTAAGGAAAAAAGGTGGTGGAGACCAAAACTGAGGGAAAGTAAAGGAAGGAAAAGTAAAGGAAAACTAATATTTCTGTCCACACAGCACAGTTAATACCAAAACAAAAGAGACAAGAGTATTTCAGACATGCTATAAATTTTAATAGACATATTGATATTTCTGAAGAGAAACAAAGTTATCCCTAGTTTTATTTACAATACTGGAATAAAAAATTGTCACATACAGTACAATGGTAAAAACAACATAGAGAACTTAAATAATTATTTTATTTGTGTAACTACTTAAATAATGAAAATGGTTATTCTATTCACACCACGCCGTCTCAGCAGCTACAATGCAACTTTCACATTAAGTGCTAAAAAAAAGAAGATAATTTTCCATTTACAGCATGAATTCCTTTTTGACTCATTTAGACCTGGTAGAGTTGATTTATTTCAGCAAACACGAGTGAGGCGGGAGATGAGCAACAAGTACGTCTTTTATGAACAATGAACTTCAATTAACCATGATACTTGTTTTTCACAATAAAAGTTTGGGAGAATGTAAAATTATAACTGTTTGCCTTTAAAACTGTTCAACACAGGCTTATTTTATGGAATTTGAAATGGAAAAAGATCAAATGCAGAGTTCTTAATGAGATAAGTTATTAGTTAGATGAACATGGGCGTGGATGTGTACATGCTGCATCTGTATGAGCTTAAAAATAATGAATACATCCCAGTCTGTTTAACTGTTTTTGTGTTAATGTAAATTAGAGTGTAACATCCAATCTTGACTTCTTTTTTTTTCAAACCTATCTCCATTCGACAGATCCTCAGGTTAATCTTAAATCTGCTCTCCACAGATAAAATCTGCCTCTGACTGTGAGCTGCTCCCACAGTGACATGGTGGCCCGATGGGATCTTTGATCATCTCGCAAACAGAGACACATTTCTGACAGTGGTAATGAAGCCACATGTCAGGGGGAAAAAAAAAAAATTGATGGACAACGGCTCCGAATTACTCAATGCAGGCACCGACATGCATTAATTTTGCACTGGAGTAAAAAAAAACAAACAAAAAAACAAACAAAAAAAAACAGAAAAGAAATAAAAGAAATGTTTCCTCACGTGTCTTTCTTAAAAGCTGCATATGTATAAGTACAACATGAAATGACATGAACTGACAAGCTTAGTGTAAAACTGCTTTCTATAAACACCATTCTCTCCCATATATTATTACACTTAAAAAAATAAACCCTCCTCTATGATAACAATAGTAATGCTATAGTTTTTTTTTGCAATGCTAAGTAGTACTTAGGTAAGCTCTATTGGAAATATACATCACTGCGCTCTCTTCCCTTTGTAGTTTTGAGTCCGGGTTCAGTTTCAGTGTGTAACACAATGAAAGGCGTTTGTTGAACCATACCTGTGCTAGTGTGGTGTGTGTGAATGTGAAACTACTCTCATTGCGCTTTTAATAAGTTTAAATTCATTTTGAATAATAAAGTGAATGAAACAAAAAATGAATACAGTGCATGGGAGCTAGTAACTCCATTCAGATTGTATGAAACTGGCTTTGACAAAGTACAATGTTCTCGCTCAGTCGTTCCTATTTCTGTGTTAGGTAACAGTTCTCTGTTGTAGATCCACTCTGTACATTGATAGCAAAAGTGTGTTGCAAAACAAAGTATACATCCTGTATACTGTTATAGCTTTTTATGACAATGTGCCCACAAACTAAATACAACATCAAAAGTGAGACTTGGTTTATCCCTCTTGTATTAGTGCCTTTAGAATAGTTTAGCACAAAGCACTGTGGGCTCTCTGTGACCCACGACTCTCATAGACTTCTCAGCTTTTTACAGCTGAGGATGAGGTTCCTTCAAAGTCTGTAAGTTGTATGTGGACATTAATTTTGCTGGGTTTTGAAAGGGACCATGAGCACAAACTGGATCTTGAGCCAAGCAACTCCTCATAATTTAAACCCCTGAACAATCAACTGTCTCAGCTGAAATGCCTTAAACTCCATTCATTTTTTGGGGGGGTCTTAAGCCAGGCAACAGAACCCTGAAAAGATCCAAAGTCTTGGGTTAAAATGGTCTATTCCTGTGGAGTTCCTGTTCCTGTGAAGTCAGCCGTGTGCGGCGTTTGCTGAACGAGAGAGGAAATGTCTTAGTGGAACTTCCATAACTTGGCCATGCTTGTCTATCATCTCGTTGCTGTCTGCAGGACTGTCTGAAATGTGAACACGGCTTGGATGCCAGGCCTGGTGCTCAAGAGCAAGTAGCTTATAGGCAAAAAGAGGAAGAGTTTGGTATGGCAGTGTGGATGAAAAGCAGTCTGGCGGGGATCATGTCTGTGTGTTTGTATGTTTATGTGTACATGGGTGTGTGGGTGTGAGGGAGGTTAAGAGGCCATATTAAGGACACCTCGTTAGAGTCTGCTGGTGGTGGTAGGTAGATTTGTGTCAACTTGAGGATGACGGTGGGGAGCTGCCCCCCTCTGCGCACCCCTATACGATATAGCTTGTCAGGTCTAGGAGGTACGAGGTCATGTCAATGATGTGGTCCAGTATACCGTCTTTCTCCTGGTCATTGGGCATACCCCGCTCACTCTTCTCACAATGGGTGCCGGAGTAACCGCTCTTGCACAGGCACTTGTTTGGCTCCATACACACTCCTCCGTTGCGGCAGGCTGGTTCACATTTAGCTACGTGACAGAGAGGGAAAAGATGAAAAGAGATGAGAAGAAACACAAGCTGGTGTTCTGACTCATTCAGAATCAGAGTCCTAAAAGCTGACATAGTTTTTTTCATGATTTATGATTAAAAACTGTGGAAGGCCTTCTGTGCATGTTGTGCATTACTAAAACTCATTTACACATCTGGAAAGGAACAACACATGGTTGTTTGAGCAAATGATTATACTGTGAAAGCAGCAGATGCAAATCTGCTAAAAAGTACTCACCAACACGGCAGAAGGGTCCCTCCCAGCCGGGGCTGCAGCAGCACTTGCCAGTGGGAGTGCAGTGGCCGTTCTTACAGTGTCTGGAACAAGCTGTCATCAGCAGCTCTGGAGGCTCCACCTGACGCTGGCACTCCTTAGGGGCATGAGGCCTGCAACAGCGGTCAAAAAGGAGGGAAAGTCAGTATGTGATGGACACAAGCATCACAAGCCTGGCCCCATTTTATGTAATTTGTTTAGCAATTTATAATTTATAAATTGGTTTTAGGATGTTGTTTGACGGTTTCATTAAAATGATTTTAAATATTTGTGGTCATTGGAGGTATAATAACATGTCCCTTAGATCAGTAGTTCCCAAATCCAGTAACTGGGTCCCCAGATCCTCTTGTGTCTAGTTGTCTAGTAGAGAGGGAATACAAAAAATGGAAATATTTGGTTTTGAGGCTGCAGGGTTAAGTCATGCCCTCATTATTTTAAATTAGGTTAAATGTTGAGCTTACCTCCAATAGCAATGACTGTACTGAAAATAATTATAGATGTAAACAGGGTTGCATTGATTTATGAGTGGCAGGCGAAGTGCAGAGTCAGGGTGTGTAGTTTTACTGTATCTCAGGTTGGCGAGGTTATTATGTGCAATAAACTATTGTTTGAACCTATATTATGTGCTACCTAAAGGATTCACAATAATAAACATTTTTATCAGGTTATAATCTCAGGTGATATGCAGGGATTCACAAGCAATTTGTCTAGATAGCAGTTCTGTAAGAATTTAAGTGGGACAGCAATTTTGAATAATAAAGAAGTTCAAATGTGTTTATATCTCTATAAATTATAATTTTTTTTCCCTTTGATTTGTCATCAGTGTGTTGACACCTTTATACTACTAAGATGAACTTAAACCATACAGCTGGGACAATAACTGTGCTAATATGGTATTTTTATTATTTTGAACCATGTTTTCCTTAAATTCTCCCTATGTGAAGAACAAAACAAGGCGTAGAGTTAACACAGGGCTCCCGCAGATATAAACATGATTTGGAAAATGCAGACACACACAAACACACACATTTCCACACCATATGCATAAAGTCTGAACACCAAAGAGACATATTGTAATCGTTCCATATTAAGACAAACATCCAGACACGCACATCAGCAAATGGGCTGAAACAGAATTATTTCATATCACGCTCTACAAATCTGGAAATAATACAGTGGGTGCGTAATCAAGTTCAAATGTGAAACGTGGTTACTGCCTGTTGCCCACTGGCCACACACACATTTTCCTGTGTGTGCGTTTGTGGAAGAGAGAGAGGGAGAAATATTGATGTGTAAACAGTTCTGTTGTAGTGAGGTAAAAAGCCAGTGAGGCAACACTATTTTCCGGACATTAAAGGACATACAATCGCACTATTGCACACAGGCATGGTAACTGGACTAAGAGGCATGAGTAGTGAGGTCAGTGTGTGTGAGTGTATATATGTGCGTAATGCTTAGTCCTTGGGAGAACTGGCCTCACTGCTCTCCTCTGGAGAACAAATGGTCAATCAGCAGTAGAAACCAAAACCAGGTGGAGGTTACAATTTCCAAGCAGGGTTATATTACAACTGAAATCTGCAGTGCTGTAAATTAACCATATTACATCCATCTGGGTAGTTGAACTGACTGTGAATTCACTCTGCTTTAAGTATTCATCCGAGTCTCACCTGTTCTCAACTTCACTAGTACCTTCTGCACAGGTTTGATTGTGCGAACGGATACAGATTCCAATCCCCTGTAAAAATCTGTCCGCTGGTGGATAAATAACTGTAACTACAATGGTGTGTGATGATAACTGCTTTTATTTAACTGCGTGATTACTTATTTCCCAGTTTGAAAAATGTGTTGCAGATGCTTTGATGGACACACTGACTGATGGCAGTGACAATACTGTGACTATGTGTGTGTGTGTGCGTTAAAGTTGCTTTAAATTTGGAGGATGGAGGGTGGGGTGGGGGGGTTGATTCCCATGCTCCCATCAGCACCCAACTCCAGACTCCATCCACACTGGCTTTTGTTGTTGCAGGCTGCATGTAGTTAAAAAAGAGCGAAGGAGGGAAGCAAAGAGAAAGAGAGGGAGAGAGAGAAAGAGTAAGAGTCCCTGGAGGATTGGGGGGTCTGTTGCTAACACTGTTAATAGCAGGCAGGGGTCAGCAGCGCTACTAAACAGTTTGTACGACTGCCAGGGTGGCTGTGAAAACAGCACCTGCTGGTAGCACCACTTGACAAAGGCAGCTGGGTCAACAGCCACTGTGGGAATTTATCAACTTTGGGAGGGGTGGTGCATGTGTGAGAGCGAGGAAGTGGGAGAAGGGTGACAGTGCTCACACATGAGGTAGTTGAGAGCGAGATGATGATGACGACAAAAATCAGATAAATAAATAGCAGATCACGTCATAATTAAAATGAAAATAGACTGGAAAGTGAGCTAAGTATACGAGTTCAGAAGTTCAGAAATGACTGCAAAGATAAGACAGAGAAATAGGAGGACTGGTGTGGGTTAAGACTGTCGTTCTGTGGAAAAATCTGCCCTCTGCTAAACATTAACATATCTTAACACTGACATCCACTCAGGTCAGAGCAGTGTGGATGCCTCAAATTTGTTCCTGATTTGTTTGATTATTATGTTTGTCTGTGTGTGTGTGTTTGTGTGTGTTTAGCTTGTTGGCTCGCAGGGCCTGTTTGATTGACATGAGGTATATGTGAGAAAAGGGCTGTGGAGTGGTGTACATTGTGCACACTAACAATGGCTTAATCAAACGGCCCAGTGTGGTCTCTTTTGCTGTTTTGTCATCCGACTCCATTGTTTGGGGGCTTCTTTTGTAGCTTCATTCCCTGTTTTAATTGTGCAAGAAATTTACTGTGTATTGTAGGAGCCAGGGCTATTCAGTGGGACTGGCAAGCAGCTTTGTCAAGGGGAGGACCACAGCAGAGATGTAGGAAGATTTAGGAGGGATAGGAAAATAAAGAAAAGGCTTTTTCTGCAGCGTGCTGGGAGCTAGCATACCACACGCTCACACAGGCTCACAGATGTGCATGTTCGTGTATACCCACCACCCACACAGTAACACAGAGAGGCACACATACAGATAAATATATCCACAAACGAGCACCCGCAGTCTCCTTCCCCTGCACATCCAGTGATTTGTGACATTCCATGGCTAATGCAGTTCATAAAGAAGGTCCCAGGACCCTATACAAAGGTCTGTGCTCACTGTAATTCAATCAGCCCAGCCTGCAGCTGACAAAACCTAAACGTGTGAAAAGTCCGTCATAATACATAATACAGAAAGGCAAAAGGAATCAGCAGGAGGTCTGGCTCTATATGTTACAATTAAGCTATTGCCAAGGACCAACAGTAAGAGCAAGGCACATTCTGTCCATGTATGGACGAAGGGCAACGTGAGCCTTTTGAGTTATGATAAGACAAACATGTAACTTTATTATATGGCTCCCATGGTGTATTGTACACACACACAGGGACTAAAACAAAACCCCTGACTTGTGCTGTATCATAATGTCTTTGTTTGTTATTATTTTTCTTTTCTCAAAAAGAAAGGAGTCTTTCTAGCATTATTTGTTCCTGGCATAAATATAATGCTTTCACTGTATAAATAATTATGTTATTAAATGCAGACTCAGTGGGACTGAAAAGCAGCCAAACTTGCTGATGAATACCTGCTTAAAGAATACGAGCAGAGTGAACCACAACCAAACTGAAATTTCACTCAGTTTGAGGGCTACTGCTTTGTTCAATTGCTGTTAAAGGCTCATAGAGGAAGTAATAGTACATACTGCATTTTACTCTTTAAATACAATTTTATTTTCATCTTGTCTTAAGTACTTTGAAAAAACTTGTCTTGCCTTAGATCAAACATATGTGCATGGCTGCCCATTCTTAACCTTTGAGATCGATTGAAGGTCCAGTTATTAATTATTCGGAGCCTTTAAACATCTTGAGGTCATCATATACAATAATATAAGTGGAGATATTTTTATCCCACTGCTATACCAAAAACAAGCCTTGCCTTGCAGTCTCTCCTTCTCTCATACACCCTCACACCACACACATTCAGCATGTTTCAAAATGCATGGTGGCCTATTTATTATTGGAGGGGTACTCCAACTGACAAACAAATACCTAGAAATGAAGTCATCTGGCCAGGACATGTTTACACAAACACTGCTGAGGGATTTTATGGCTGATGTTTCCCTGTAAGCCTTTACCGCTCACCCTAACAGTTCCTCTTTTCCCCCCTCTATGTTCCCAAACACAGTTGATCAAAACACAGTGCGAGATGCTATACTGGACCACAAAAACCACCGTATTCTAAAACAAACCTCTTTCTCAGTGGTCTTTAGGGTCCAGATGTCCCTGCAGTATGGAAGAGAAAAAAGGGGAGGACCACCAAACTTGATAACGCGCTGAGGTCAGACACGTTAGCTACCCCATTTACTCCCCCCTGTCACCCCCTCTCCATCCTCTCCGTAACAAGATCCTAATAATGAAGCCAGAATGTATTAGGAGTCAAGAATCCAACACCACAGGGTCCGCACAGACTAAACAAGTCCAGTTGATGGTGGAAAGAATTGTTCTTTGGTAGAAATGCGTCCAGTGGCCATGCCAGAAAACATAAATACGGAGCGAGCCACAAGGGCCCCTTTGAAACATCTGTGGTGTAATTAATTGTGCTAATGCCTGGGTGGCACTGTCGTCACCCAGGAATAATCAGCTGCGGATACGTTTCTATTGTGATTCTGAGGCATGCAAATTTGCTCTTTTTGAATCTGCCTCTCTTACTTTATGTGCCTCTCCTTATCAAATCTGACCTAGCCTAAAGAAATATTATTCGTTTGGGACTTTTCCTGAGCATTCAGTAAGTTCAAAGTTGGACATGACCCAATTACTGACCTCAGCAGAAAGCCCTAACCCTGCAGGATCTCACTCTCTCAACTTCCTACAAAAGTTCTGATAAGACGATAGGCAGAAATACATGTGCTTCAGCTTGAAACCTAGGAAGCGATTGGTTTGAATTACAAAGTCTGCTTATGTTTGCAGTGATTTCTTTACTGGCAGGGTAATATATCAGAAAGAAAAGCTTATACATCCCTCCTGTATCGTGCGGGATGAATTCATGCCCTGTCTGAATATTTTCTGGTCTTGAGTGACAAATGTTTTTCACATGTACTTGGTTTTGCACAAACAGTTTATAGATCCATCACTATCAGAATGATTTCTAATACTGTGATGCATATGGTAAGTATTATGACACAGTGACATACACAGACACACACACAAACACTCACATTTGAATTATGAAGTTGCACTCACGCGCATGTTCCCCATGAATTCCAGTTGTTTAACATCAACTAATTAAACATTAGACTGCATGGAAATGGACTGGATTGCACCATTGCAAAAGCTGATGTTTGTGTACTGCAGCGTTGTTGAACTTCATCAACATAATGACGAATGAAGTGTGCATTATGTTACATGTATGAACATGTGCATATGTTTCGACATGTGTTTAACAGAATAAGTGGAGGTCTATTTGCTTGACAACAGGTGCCTTTGTGCTTTCCTTACTCTCAGCAGAATAAACCCTGCTGTCAAATGCTCTGAAAATAACCAGCAGGCAATGGTTACTAAAGTGAATATTGCCAGCTAGTCGATGTTGCTGTTAGCAATACTTTACACTAACATTTTGAAATGCTATGGTTATTCTCCAGTTACTGCTCAGCATTTGTTTTGGCCAAGGCAGATGGTGATGTGATGACATGTTGAAGGGAATAAAGGTTGTGGTCGCAGCGATACATTAAGTGTGTGTGGAGAGGACATGTGTAAGAAGTGAGGACCTGAGCAGGAAAATGAGAAAGAAAACATGTCACTGCTGTGAAATGTTATTAACTATAGATGCAGGGCTGAATAACCGTCAGATCTTCATGTCTGTGTGATTTTCTTAGTCTCACCATAAAATTAAGTCAACACTAAATTAGGAAAGATGGGGTAGTTTGTTGGAGTCCGTGTAAGTACTGGGAGATCACTTACTTGTGGACCTAAAGTGCAAATATATAAACCACGAAACTGTACAAACATATGCTGGCTGAAGGAATTGGACACACTTAAACCACCCCCCAAGAAAAATAGTACTTCTTGATTGTACCTTTTAGGATCCACCAGCTTGTAGAGTTTCCCACTGTGTGACTGTACCATGCTTTTACTGCTTGCCAGTATGTAGACTTCGCCTAAAAAGAAGAAAAATCACATCTGCATGATTTGCATTACATTCTTCGTAACGTGAGGAATAGTGAAGGCTACCAGTGATTAACCTAATACACAAATAAGTGCATTAACACTTCAACGTCCATATAATTTATGAGCAAGAATGACGAAAGGAGACTAAAGGACAGGACATGGGACACAACAAGATGAGGACAATGAGTGTAGCTAAATCTTCTGCAAAGCTGCACTTGCCAAAGGACTTTAAGAAAGAGTTTAATGGGACAACTAGATACTCATGACTGGGAAGCAGGCGAATAATTTAATGAGGAACAAGCCTGCGAGAAAATTTCATAAGGGGACAAATTGTAAACATGTGTCTGTGGGGCCCATACTTTGGGACACACTCCTGCCCCCTTCCCATGATTCTTGCACCACTTGCAAATCATGATCAAATGCCGGAATCTTTAAATACCTCATCAAATAATAACTCCAAGACCTGGCAAGAACTGTGATCAAACATTTCTGATGGATGTGTGATCCACATCATGTGTTCATTGTAATCAGAAACACCAGAGCTGACAGTTAATAATTCTGAGAGTCTGGTGGGGCTTCAACTGGTAAAATGTTCTGTATCATATTAACCCGCTAACCTCAGCTCACCCCATTCTTATCTTAATGCTGCAGCCCCCCCAGGTGAACAGTAACACATCCCTCTACCCATGCAAAACATTGCGTTGTAGGTGGCCCAACACAGTAAGTGGGTCTTTGGAGTATCATTGCTATCTTATGGAAATGACAATTAATCCACAAGGAAGTATATACTATTTAATATCCTGTTGGGACTGTGCCATTGAAGTAAAGTCAAACAGGTATTAGTTTCCCTGTAGTTTTGAATGTCACTTCCTGCTGGCTAGGTGTTGAAATTTTCTTAGATTTTCAATCTTGTTTCTATGCTCTGTTAGAGTAAATACAGAGTCACTGGTGGAACATTCCAGACCATAATGTAGATATATGAATCACTGATAAATATACAACAAACTGCCTCTAAGCTACAATTTTTCCATAGTTTTGACATCCGTCATTTGAAGTCAACAAGCCTTCAAGGGTTCATGTTGTAAAACCCCAGAGTAACTTCAGAAAACATGTTAATACATAGCTGCCATTCGTCTGAATAGAGGGAGTAAGAACAAAACAAAGGAAGAAAGAAAAGACAGGGAAAGCAAGACTGAGAATCCAAGAAGAGACAGAAAAAGAGAAAATATGTGCATCTGTGTAGGTTTCTTATCATTGCCCTACTAACCCAGTTCATCCTCTCCAAAACCCAAGATGTGTCCCACAAGCATAGAGCCACAGGAGCCTGCTGAGCCCAGACACAGAGCTTTTTCCTGCCACTGTTCACCACTTGCTGATGTTGACAATGTAGACTTCTGGAGGATCCGCAAGTTACTGAGGCAAACAAAACACACAGAGTAGGTTATTAACAGCCACTGCTTTGTCAGTACATTTCATGTAGACGGACTGTCAGATGATATTGTATCGTGTGTTCTGTACATTTCTTACATTTATAAATCGCTGTACAAGTGAGAAATACAAAGCAATTCATTTGCAGCTTTATTGTCTTGAGTTACAGTTGAGACCTGGAAACAAGGGCAACTTTTACTTCTTGTAACATGGTTCACTGACCCATCTTCCTTTTCCACCTAATGTCCCACATGGTGTTATTTAAGACCTCAGCTTTTGGTTTCAAAACAAACATCATGCCGGAGCCTTCACTTAGCCACAACAATATGCCCCAAAATTGTAATGAGGCACAGAATTAACTGACCAAACATTGAAAACAAACTTGTTTTCCCCACGTGCATGGAACTCTGTGTTTACTTTGGCACATGCCGATGCAAAGGACACATTTTTCAGTGTGAGAAGAAAGGGAAGAGTCATGTTGATCTCAAAGTGTGAAGATGTGTCTGATAAGTCATGAAACAGATGAACTTGAACACCAGCAGCCACTAGATGAAGCTAGCATAATGTATCAAACTCAAAATAAAGGAGGGCCCAGCTTTCTGACAGTGAGCATGCAGGGAGTCTGCAAGATTTCACAACATACAGCAACTTAATGTTCGGTTACATTATTAATCAATACTGTTTCAACAGTCAGCCCTTTTTCTTACATACCCATTTTTATCTCCAAAAACATAACTGCCATATAGTCTTCTTGACTGGCAGCCCCTGTAGATGAAGCCTCCCACAGGTGGTGCCCCTCCATTTGACTGCAGGTCATAGACAGAAGGCTCATTTTCTGAGGGACAAGGATGTAAAAGTCTGATTTAGGCACTTTTACTATCCCACTGCTTGCCATTCATACAGGAAAATTAACTTGAACACCATACATGTTACCACATATGCTAACTATACGCATCACCAGCAGACATTTTATTATAGAAGCAATGAATATTCACAATATTCACCAATGTGCATCCTTCAAGGGTTGTAATAAGTTGATTTACTTAAGTGCTTATTATAATTTATGTCTATAGTAAGTGTTTTGTTTGTGTTGGAATCAAAAAGATGAACAATGTTTACTTCATTTTGTCAATGGCCCATTAGACATAATATGTGTGCTGTGTGGTTCCTATTAGAGACACACTTCTATAAGAACAAAGAAAAATAATTCTTCTTTTAAATGGGACAGCAACATAATTGAAGACTTCTTCCCTGGCAGCCAACTTACAACTTTAACATGTCTTTATCAAAACTGGAAGAGAATGTATTAATCTTTTATTTGTAAGTGTGATGTTGAGTCAACATGGCATGTTTTTTTGATTACAATTGTCTTGGCAAGGGGAAATATGAATGGAGGTTTGCTGCCTTTAAAAATTTATGATCCAAGACTTGGTGTGCTTATTTCCCAACTGCAATCACTTTGGAGTTTGGGTAACTGGCTAAATCAGGGATCTAGCCAAGTGAGAGGTGGTCTGTGACAAGAACAGGCATACTGAATTGGAGTGAGAGATAAAGGTTGAAGGATTACTTTGGGTTTCCAAAGCAAGACCCACTGTGGAAAAGATAATCAGCCCAGTGGAATTTGGAACAAATAGCAGTAATTTGTTTCTTTCTTTTTTGTGAAGAGGAGTCAGATAAGTATTGTCAAGGAACTGGTGTTACTGATTATTTTCTCAATGTGAGAAGAACTAGGCCTCTCTCAGCTGTGTTTTCAACAATGTTAAACCGTCATCTCGACAGTTACTGTTGTTGACAGCTTTAAATCTTACTCGTGGACACATACTCACATCCCCTTGGCAAATCTACTCTCCACAAGGGGGGAATCTTTCTAGATCACATCATTTTTACCTTTAACCTTCACTGTGTCTGCACTCAACCCGGTGTGTTTTGTGAATTTGTTGCCAAAACACCATGTTCTTACAAAATGAAAGACATTTGTAAAAACAGATGTCATTTGCTGCAGAATAAATATGAAAGGTTATCCAAGAGGTTAATGGATTTTCATTTCTTTCTCAAGATGTAATGCCATCAAACAAAACTCAGGCAAAGGTTGCACTCAGTTGATCTTATCATGAGCTACATCAACATTGCAAAATAATGACCTCCTTCCAAACTTGAAAAAGGTAAATATTATGAACATTTTTGGACAGTCTTAAGGAAATTGTAACCCACCATAATCTTTCCCCTTAGTAATCTCCAGTATTCTTCCTGATGATGTGTTTTTGCCACTGGCATCTGTACAGAGGATAAGGAGACTCCCATTGTCTGCCTGAAGCCGATCCACTGCACACCTACAGTACAGAATACCAGGGGTGAATACCGGAGAAACAGAAGTGTCTTAAAAATTACCAACTACAGGGTGACAATTTATGAAACAGCAGTAATAAAACAGCGTATTAGGATATTTTCTATGAAAGCTGCCCATTTTTTGACTTGAAAAAAAGCTGTTTAAGTTTGAAACAGCTGTAGCTCAGTTTGGAAGGGTGGATGTTTTTTGTTATGTTTTTTGTGCGAAACACCTGTTAACTTCTTCAGTAAGACGTTGCTGAAGTTTCTCATCAAATGTTTCACTTACCTGCCTGGGTCATGTAATCCATGGGCAAAGATTTCGGGTGGCTGGTTGGTGCTGTTGAAGTATGGGTTGTTCCGTGGTATGGAATAGGGTAACATACAGCAGTCTGTGTCCACGTCTACCCTTAGAATGGACCCTGTGAAATCACTGCATTCAAACACACAAACAAAAAACACCTTCACGATGGTACAAGCTAGAAAAGGATTCAATCTTGGGGAAAACAAAAGCACTCAATCATTCATGCATCATCCTCTGACTTGTGATCTCACCTCAGTCCATCCATTTCCTCCATGTCATCCAGGGTGATCATGCCATCTCCCAGGATGATGTGTAACAGACCATCAGGGCTGAACAGCAGTTGGCCTCCTAGGTGCTTCCTGTGCAGCTCTGCTACTTCCATTAGCACCCGGACCGTCCTGGTGTCCACTTGGTTTGGGTTTTTCCTGAGGAAAACATAAAATATCATTGTTATTTGGTTTCTGTCATCACCATGCAAAAATTACTGCTACATGGTAAAGTGACTAATATTTGTCTGGAGTCTCCACAATATTTCTATACCTACATGATTCTATACAGTCCCATAAAATGTTCAAAGTTATACACCATAGTATGGTCTTCCTAAGAGGCTTCTGAATGCCCCAAAACTGGATCTCATCTGGGGTAAAGGCCACTGAAGAAATGTAATGGTTTAAATATTATGGTCTCTAATTACTTTAAAGTATAATTGTGTTGGTGAGTAAAATGATACCACGGCATGGATAAGAAACGCTGACATGACATACCAAAGAAAATCCAACATTAAATGACATTTAAAAACTCTGTTGTCTGGAGACATTTAGTCTAAATTTAATGCATTGCCTCATTAAGGAAAAGACAGTGGGTGGAACTCTGAAGATGTAACACAGGCTTCAAAATGTTGCACAATACCTAGTGCAAAGTGAGGATTTGGCTTCACAGTATCAGCAACAAATATTTCATGATGTGTTATTTTGGGTAGTCCTGCAATTTTTAAAAAAGCAGCTTGCCAAAGAAAAAAAACTACCATCAAATACTTTAACTGTCATTTCTCTTGGACCCTTAAATTAAGGTCTATACAGTGCAGTCACCAAGACTGCATGCCAAGACTATACTTAAAATTAGATCATTAAGTCAAACATACAACTGTGATTATGGAAATTAAAATGTAACACTTAAACATGTTCGTGAGAAAAGGTTTTTCTTAATCACAGGCCATTGTGAAGGGAGTGTGAAGAATCTACACAGCAAAAGGCAAAGTACTACTGTCATCAAATTGAGTGTTGCAAATGAACGGCCATCGCATATTCAGCAAAACACTGAGTTAGCCTGCCGGGACGTTTGACCTACATTCTAAATCCCCAGGAGACTACTTTTTTTTCCCGTAGCATCTTTAGAAAAATTACTCTGTGTGCTTTCATATTTACTGTTATTAACATAGTTTCTGGCAAAAAATGTGTGTAATCAGTGTTGCTGGTTTGAACAGTCAATAATATCAATCTGTCCAAGATTTTGTGATCATAAAGTTCCTCTCTCTCTTCTTTGTTGTGTTAAAATGCTTACTTTTTTATACGTTACACTATTCATTGTGAGTGAGTGAATGAGTAGATTAATGAAAGCATGTACCTGACTTCATTGTAAAATGCCTTTTGCCAATATAGATTAATTAAAATACCTTTGGGTTAAATAAGCGCACCTAAGTGCATAAAGAAATGCATGTCCAGTCTACAACAGTTCAATGTGATTAACAGACAAGTCAGTTGTTGCAGACTATGGGGCAGTTGAAGTATTGGTGCCCTTTCAGGCATTAAGCAACCAATATTTAGGGTAGATTTGGCACACACTTCTCCCATTACCTCGAAACGGTGTATTCAACCACACGGAGAATGTGGTCGTGTGGTCCGATGGCCCAGCGCTCTTGGTTGGTGGTGTAGGAGACGTAGAGTTTGCCATTCTTCTTGTAATTGGGGTGGAATGCCAGGCTTAGCAGGCCCCTTTCATCTCCACCCTGCAGTCAGATGAGAAACACAAAAGATCCAGGAGTTAATTATGTCCCTCCTCGGCTTCTGCTCGGCTGTGTGGGGTTGGAATCACCCCCCTTGGTCATCTTCATCATCACCAAGACCACTACATGAAACCCCTACACACCCATCACCCCCCACGCCTTTTAATTCTTGAACCTCTCTAATCCCCCCTTTTTTTTTTTATCCATCACATTCCCTTTCACACCCCTGCTATTCTCTCATTCTTTCTTTTCTACCCTCGCCTGTTTCACTTCACACCTTCACCAACCTCCTTGAATATACCATTACCAACCATTATAAAGCATTTGACTCTGGGTAGAGCTGCACCTCCTCTACAACCCCCCGCCCTTGCCCAGCCTTCTCTGCAGCCTGGTTATGTGCGCTTGTCCTCAGGGTCGGGGGCCCCTGTGACGCCCAGGCCCTCCCGGTGGCCTCCATTGTGCTGTGATTTGTGTGTGTAATCTTTGGGGGATATCCGTGAATGCTACGCTGAGTGGCTGAAAGAATTTATTAGCTCACTCACAGTTCATAGAGAGCACAAAAGTGCAGAGTGCTTCAGTCCATGTTTTTTGCTCCCTGTCCCCTCGGTCTTTCCCGGTTTACGCAGAATCCATGCTAAATTCGAGGCTTGGGTGGGGGTGGGGTGGGGGAGCAGAGTAAAAGAGGAAAAAAGAAAACCTAAACAAGGAAGAAGCTGCCAACTCCCACTGTCTTGGCAACATGTTTAGAAAACATCTAAATTGCTTGTGTAATATGTAAACCTTTGTCTCACTCCGGAGGCAGCTACATCAGCTACCCTGGTGGTCCTCCCATCATAGTTAGCTGTAATAATCAGCTATAGCATTTCATTCCCTCGGCAAGGCAAGCCAGGTCGGCCCTTTATTTATGTTGTACTCTCCCTCACTATTTCTTCTTGACAAAAGAATGAACAGAATGCTAGGCTTAGGTGTGAAGAATGTTTATAAAGTGGTCCCTGTATGATTGTATCCCTCCTAAACAGCTTGATCCTTTATACTCTCACTAACAAAGTCATAAAAAAGCTAAAGTGAGCATCATGCAGAAAAGTTCTCTTACTCATGGCAAACAAAGGCACATCATGTCAATTAAACAATTAACACAACTCTCTCATCCTTCAGGTATTCCCGCTCCAAAGAGTACAACAAAAGGAATCCAGAAAAAAATATATCTATACTACAGTGGCAGGCTCTGGATAGGTGTAGTCTGTGTCACAGGCCAAGGAACACACATCATAAATTGCTGTACTGGATCTCCTAGTTCTGTATGGACTGTGTTAGACCCAGCCCAGCCATACACAGCAGTGACACAGGCCACATGCAAATGCAAAAGGGATGACTCTTTGAAAAGGAATGTACTTGAAGTACCAATGAGCAACAACAGAGGCCCACATGATAAGCCACAGGGGTTCTATAAATCTGAATATAAAGTGAAATGTTGTGAAAGTTGACAAATAAATCTCCACCCCAAAAGGCAGAGTTCCTCTGCAAAAATTTACGAGTACTACTAAATGTCAGATCATTGAAGTCAAATAAAAAAGGAGTTATGTGGGAGTGGATGCAGCACTATACAGCTGCATGTTACTCAGAGCAGAGGTGACTGCACTTTGCCAAAGAAAGTCAAAAAGTTTCATCTTGGGAAGAGAAATTCTCCACCTCACCTTGAAATGCTCGATCCATATGTTGGATTTGGGGATGCAGTGACCCACATCCCCAAAATAAACTCACCATAGGGAGTGGGTCAAAAACCACAATTCCAAAGAGGCCTAGATCCGGAGCCAAAGGGGGACCACCAAGATACACAGTGGTTAAATGGGCTGAAATATTGGCTCCCCTGCTAATGACTAGCTCCTTCAGCAGCAGGCGAACAGCAGAGCTGCCACCAGAGCCATGAGAAACAAACACTGCATCTGAGAGCCTTTCACTGCAGAGCCAATCCAAGGAGATACCTTGATTAAAAAAAGCCAAAGTGCCAAACTGAGCACTGATCGTGGTCAAACTGCTGCCAAAGCTGGAGTAGGTAAGATATCCTTGGCACAGCTCAAAAACAAATATACTGTATAAACAAGCTCATTTAGAGAACATACAAACTATAGATTTAGCATATTGTCTGTTGTAAATTTAATTCACTAAACTGATTTTGTTTCCAGATGAAGACGAGGGATATGCTGCTAGGTTCTCTATTTTATTACATAGACTGTACCTTCATCTTATAGCTTCCTGACTGTGATGGAGACAACAGATGTTAATGTTGCTGGTTATAATGAATGCCATCTCCACACCTCTATCCTCCATTTTCCCCACAATATCTTTGTCTTTTTTATGATTGCCATCATTCTTCCATAGCTGGGCAAGGGGCTCTGATTGAATCTCTCATGAGGTATTATCTCTTCATTTTTCACAAACACCTGCCTGTACATTCCTCTTTTCTCTCCAATTCTGTTCTCTGGGGCTCCAGCTTTGGCCCTGTCAAAGTGTTGGCGTCATTCCCCAGAAAGCTGGGAAAGTGAGGTACAGGGATGAAGAACGGTTGTTATCGCACATCTCACGGTGCATTTCATAGAATGCTGACCCTGTCTGAATGGCGGAGGCAGTGACAAACACAACGTTACGATTTCCAATTCCGAAGGGGCAGCTGTCTTTGAGTTGCAGTGACGCATGTGTTGGCTCACGCATTGTTATGCTGGACCTTTTGATCCTTCCTCACTGGCTTGTGGGCATTCCTCCACCAAAAGACATTCCACATGAGTTAATTGGAGCAAAACAATGTCTACGCCCTTCACTCTGAGACTACCTGAAGCATGTACACTCACACCTCCCTCACACACAGACAATGCACACACCTCCTGTGTGATATTCTCTGCTTTTCTCTTGTGCAATGTGAATCACACAGTCAAATATTCATTGCAACCCCTTCACCTGTTAATACATAAATCCTATGGCAAGTACACCGCGATCCCATGATACGGTAATCCTCCCACCAACCAAGAACAAACTAAAAATTCATCATCTGAGCCATAAAATTCATAGTAAGACATTTTCTTTTACCTGATAAATTTCTGTAAGCACTCCAGCTTTCACAAGCAGACACCCCACTGTCTGAGGATAATAGTGAGATCAACATGAGTTTGACCCCACCCCTGCTTCCAGGCAGAGTAAATAGTGCAGATGAGTATGGCCACTTATTTAAGTCCATATGGGAGCAGCTCTGAGCCTCTGATGGCTGCTGATAGTGCAGAGGAGCAGACAGAAAGAATAACATGCTAACATGCTTATTGGAGGCCTCCCTCCTCCCTATTACACCAGCTACTGTCACTGTCATTATCACACATACTACTCACAAGTCTTTCCTGAAGCTGAACGGTGCTGAAACTTGTGTCAAAGTCTGACAAAACATTTGACAAAAATGTTTGTTTTTGTTATCTGTATGACTGTAAACTACAAATATCTGTTATTAAATCCTCATTACATATTTAAAATCTCAAATATTCTTGTTTTGGGCTTAAAAATCCAGTGTCATCCAGACTGTACTAAGAACAGTTAGAATCTGCTACATACAGGAATTTTGAACCATCACCTGTATCAGAGTGAGTTACATCACCTGTAACTCACTCAGGTTCATCCACAATTCATCATCATGTTTTAGGTGTGCGAATGTGTATCAGTTTTGAAGAGAGCACTATAACAATGGCATGTATAGTATGCTATAAATTCACTATACTATATAGTATCACTATTGTAGTATAGTGAATTTTGTCTGTGTGTGTGTGTGTTTGTGTGTGTGTGGTGGTGTTGGTGGTGGGGCGGGGCTTGGAGTTTAGAGATTGAATTTCTGGAGAAGAACACCCACAGCGCAGCTAGAAGCCCACACCACCACAGCACAGCATTGTTTCTCTGCAGTTCAGCTTAATTGGCACTGGGGGATCCATGGAAGGAGGGGGATAGAAGAGAAGGAGGAAACACAGAACATTACAATCAAAGCATGTGCATGGGGCTGATGATAAACCTGTTATCTGCCCTGTCTCCTGGGTGCCTGGGTTCCTCTCTCTGTATAAAGGCAGCTCCATCCTGTTGATGCTGCCAGTAAACACCTTAGCCCTCCCCTGGTCCTGTCCACCCCGTGTGGCTGGGAGCCCGTTCTGGCAGCCAACATCACAGAATAGGACTCCTGGGATCTGCGGGGGAATTGAGCTACGTCTAATTGTCATAATGATGACTTTATCCACAACTAGTTTGGATTGAATGATGATAAAAAAGCTCAGCAGAGCAGGGAGAGCATCCTGCAAGGGGCAGTTGCATATTCAAATGCTATGCTCCGTTTAACTCCTTGTAAGCAAAGGGCCTTGTCAGTGGAGAAGCATGAGGCATGCGTGATAGATAAACTTCCTGTCTGGGAGTGTGCCCCCCAAACATCTCTGCTCCCCATCTCCTTGTGTGATCTAAGCAATTGCTGAGCAATTTTCAAATTCAAAATCTGAGATGCAGTAATGATTATG
This sequence comes from Toxotes lorentzi, assembly GCA_037833715.1. Lineage (NCBI taxonomy): Eukaryota > Metazoa > Chordata > Actinopteri > Toxotidae > Toxotes > Toxotes lorentzi. The sequence goes on from JBBMJY010000020.1 coordinate 7,745,605, forward strand.
AATAAAAAATAAATATCAATATATTACTCCGAAGATTACAATTTCTTTGCTAGTGAGATATCCAGAGAGAATTCTTAGAGCTACAGTATATATCATTTTAGAAACACTTTATGTTAAGTTTTGCAATGTCATGAAGAAGATATTTCGAGAACTAGCACCACTCCACAAACACACAATTTGTTAAACATACATCTACTCTATGACACAACGGACATGACAGTTTTAAAAAACTTTGCATCAGGCTCAAAAGACATAAATGAGAAAAGAAACGCCATGTGCACCTCTGCTTCTCTTTATTGCCTTGCCTGTGTTTATTTTTGTCAGATAGGACACAAACCAAACAGAAGTAGAACACATGTTTACTTGCCCCTGATATGCTATCATATAGGGGGTAAAGCAGACAGGGCAAATGATACATTGGTCCTACTTAACTGTCAGGAATACAAACATATCCATCCTTTTGGCTCCACACTCAATTTATGTCACTAACCCCCATTATTTTACATTAAGAGCACAAATGAGGGCAAAAAGGTATCACGGACATTACAGACGGTTTGGTTGAAATTAATTCAAATTTAAACCCGAGAGACGTTTCCAGTCATCATGTGGGTTACCGAGTTGGTCACTATGTAATGTACTGAGTAAATCACCATGACATTAGAACGCTTAAAGCAACAATATGGGAGATATTAAAAAAGCCATTAACCCATCCTGTGAGAATTAAAAGAAAGTTATTAGTGAGCACAATGTGTGCTGTACGTACAGTTAATTAGCAGATAATAGCATAATGATTAGCTGCGATCAGATTTGATGAATGACTGCTTGCTTGGTGTAATTGCATAATTGAATGCTAATAGTGAGCACTTTCAAAGGATTTGTCTTGGCTGGTGATGTTCCTCACACGTTTACATAGGTGCAAAAAGTTCAGTTGTAAAGACTAGGGTTAAGGCTCTACCACATTGCTTCCTGCTCTAGAAATGTATCACAAAAATATTTCAGAAGCCATCAGCCAAGTTCCCTTTCTTTTCTCTTTGTTGTCTACATCTGTGCTCTAATTATTCCATAATATCACACCACTATCATTACCGCTGTAATACCTTCAATGACTATGAAGGCAGGCTCATTCCTACCTTCAGACCGCTCTGCACCAGCTTGTGAATGTCCAGGAAAGGCTCCTTTATTAGCTCGAGGTCATGGTTGAGTATCCTCACAATCCCCTCCCTCTCCAGGACAAAGAGCCGCTGCGATCCATCCCCACAGTGCACCACGGCCACCGGCTGCCTCAGACCACTCAACACCTCCTGGGCACAGTAGCAGTTGTGTTTGTGTTTCCTGGGTAACAAGGATGATACAGAAGATTAGAAACCCATGGTGGTGGTGGATAATCCAGTTAAAAAGTGGAGGGGGCATGAGAGAATGAGAAGTAGTAGTATTTGGAAGGAAGCATAAAACAATCAGCAGTAAGATATGACAACAGTTTAACCTGAAATTTAGATGGCATTCATCATTTTCCATTGACAGCCATCTGATTGACTTTTTCAAAGGTTTTTCTCACCTTTGCCGGTTTACTAATTTGATAAGATAAGATAAGACTTTATTGATTCCACAGCAGGGAAATTTACTTGTTAGGCAGCTCAAAAGAAAAACAGGAAAAAAGGATAAACGAGAAGTGTGCATGCATTTTGGTGACTTGCCGATCGCCAAGGTGGGAGGAGAAACAGAGACATGGGAATGTCACTGGGTATCCAAACACTATATTTAAGGTGTAAAGATAGACAATAATGCACCCCCTTGAACCACTGACACCCCATTGCACACCATTTGTTCTGAGCTATTTTAACAATTTTAGTTGGAGAAAGTGAGGGTACCAGGTACAGTGTTTTTCATCTGCAGTCTTTAATCTAAGTGACAGTTGGACTATGTACCCCAGATTCAATGGTTGCCTATATCAAATCTCACACAACATGCAACAGATTGTTGCAAACTAAACATTCAAACATCTGTGTTATATCTACCTGTCTGGCTGGTTGTGACTTAAGGATGTGAAAGTCATCAGCAGTGTTGCAGATTATGATAACCTGATAAGGATCCACTGGACGCACATATTTTATAAAGATCTATGAAATATTACTACTAAAACCCCTTCCTCCTCTCTGCATCAATGAACTGCCTCACAACCACCTGTTCTCACCAATTCAATCTCTGATTTTCCATCTTCATCCAAAAACACCAGCTCAGTCCTCAAAGTGCATCTATGTGCATCAACTTCGTCTTTTTGAAAGATCTCGCAAAAGTAGTGCAGGAGGTTCACACTGACCCTCCCACACCTTCCCTCCACTGAGCAGATATCTGACCAACCTGCAGAGACAACACCAAGAACCCTTGTGGCTTTCCACCCTGTAAACATGGCCACTTGGATGCAGAGGGTATCAATTATAAAGGTGATAAGAAAAGTTGTTGATGTATAGTGATGGATTCTTTCTTGTCCTATCCTGTTTTCTGTGTGCTCCCAGGATGAGTAACACACCACCAGCTCAGAAAATAGCAAAAAGTGCACAACCACTCCCTGTGTATTGCGCAAGGAGCACATGACCATTCAAGCTCCGCGCCAAAAAAAAAAGCTGTAACAATAGCCAATAAGTTTGACTGAATTTTGGCACTTTCTCCCAGCCTCCAATGAACAGTCCTGCTCATTCACATCTACCTGAGTGGACCTCTCAGAGGGAAAGGAACAAAAGCAACAAATGAGCCCCTCACTTTCTAACTGTTAGAAGTTATTTTGACTGAATATTGGCTGCTGCTATTCAGGTGCACATGCTGCTTGGCCTTCTTGCCTCAGGGAAAACAGAGATGAAAGGCATCCCCCCATGGACAAAAGGGCAAAGCCCTCTGTGATGTACAGACCTTTGCAGTCAGGGAGGCAATCAAAATGACACAGGATAAGCATTTTCATTATGTGAGCAAAGCTGATCAAAAGCAGTCTGGACAAACTTTAGGATTAGAGGAGAAATGGTCGACATTTCTGACTGAAAGTAAGGACCATGTCAAAATGGACCAGTAAACCCAGAACATATGACAGAGGCTACGCCTGTTTCTACAAAAACATAAAAAGCACGGCTGAATGTCATGAATCTGAACTTGTAAGTACAAATGAAACCTGAAAACGTCACTTGGCTGCGAGACATTCAAGAACTAGCCAAAGATTATTCAAAATAATGCTGTTCATTTTTTCTATAGTGTAACTCAATCCTCAAATGGTATAAAACATGGTAAAAGTCAGACTACAAACCTGCTGATATCTTCTATTTTCTCATCTCCCAAGTAGTTGGAATCTTGCCCTTGTGGTTGCTTTCGTTGAAAATCTGGAAAGCATAGACCAGCATCTTTCCTCCCATAGTACTGGCAGAACTCATCCACATCGGCTTGGAACAGTTCTAGCAAACACAACAGATACAGACATAGACAGAGGATCTTACTGTAGATACTGAACGGTTAAATGACTTGATAAACTGGGTTCATACAGCCGGCTAAACCCAGAAAATCCAATGAAGATTCTCCTAATGTTTTTATGGTACTTTATGTAGTGTATCGTAGATGTACTTTATGTGTGTTCATGCATGAGTATGCGTACAAGAGAAGGAAAGAGTAAATGAGAGGCAGAGGAAGAGAGAAAGGATGTAATGTGCCTGTGTACTGGGGAGGGTTGGAGTTATGCTTGATGAGCCAAACCAAATTCTGGCTAGACTGGGCTGAAATGAACAAGTGAAGAGAAGGTGGGCCAAACCAAACGGATCACAGATTCGACAGGGTTCTGCAGTGAACTATGCCTCCTCCAGAACCCAAAAATTGAAATCCTCAATTTTAGTTTACTCACTATTTTGATTAATGAAATGATGCTTGTAGACTCTACCTAATGAATTTCTATGGAAATAAAAACTCAGTCTGGCTTTCTTTGAAGTCTGTTCAGCAACACTGCAGTCAATGAAGAGTTTGCATTTGCTCCAACAAAGAGGACCCCTTCAGTAAATAATAGCTGCTTCAGGTTGGCAAAACTAGTGTGGGGTGTCAGTATACAGCTGCCAGTGTTTGATGAATTTAAATGGAAAATGGAAAGGCTGTTAGAAATGGGTAGCAACACCTTGTGAGTGGCTATAAGACGCATCACGTTTGCTCTTAAGGTGGACACAGGCTAACACAAAACAAAAATAAAATACACCAGAACAAAAAAAAAAAAAATCAGGGTCATTGGTCATTTGAGGGTTGGCTTGATGTCTTGCTGTTTAGTGAAATCCCCAAAGTAGAGTTCTTCAGAAGGATGCTCTTTCTTGGGGAAAAAAAACGATATACATTCACCCCAAATTTCACAGGCAGTGTAACATGATTGCGAAAGATCTGAGAAACAAAGCAAGGAGAGCCTTTTATGTGATTTCTACACATATTAAACTGGATGTCCCATTTAAATTCTAAACAAAAAAACACTACATATCAAAAAGAGAGGACCAAATGAAAAACACTGATGCAGAAACACTCAGAATCTCCCATATTTCACAGAATGTGACATTATGGTAGTAACATTTGTAGTCATATTATGCCATAACCTCAGAACTTTAAAAAAGTAGAAAAGCTATTTCTAGGATAACATTTAAAATGACAAAGAGAATAAAAATCATCTCGCTGTACACCCAAACTGAGGTCTACAACATCTCACATGTCAAAAGGCCACTCCACTGTAGTTAGTAATGGTGGATGATAGTTTTCCCTGTTTATTCGAATAACTTGAGCTAAAAACTTTTCATTATTCCCTCAATTCTTAGAGATCCAAAAAATGTCTTTGTTCTATAACCACTTGTTCTATCCTTCAAACAGGTCTGACTGTTTTGCATTACTGAGCAACACATGGGCACAGCATGGGTAATGAAATAATCATCCCGTTACATATGGCATGAAATTCTGAATAAACAAAAATGTTTTCAGAGTGGAAGATATTCTTTGCTTGTACTGCCAAACAAATACTTTGTCTATATTGCCAAAGACATGATTCAATTCAATTTAATTTGATTTATATAGAGACAAATCAAAACATACATTATCTCAAGGCACTTTAGAGACAAAGGTCAAGACCTTACGTTATTATAGAGAGAGACCCAACAGTTCCCCCCATGAACAAGCATTTGACAACAGTGGAGTGAAGTCATTACTAGTGAGAGAATAATTCACAGCTCAACAGAGCTATGTCTCTCTGTCAGCCTGGAGTACACAAACAGTACACAAATCACACCAATCACAATAATTACTTTATCCCTATTAAGAACTAACTCAGATAAAAAGAAAGAGAATTCAGATAACAATTCTTAGTAAGGTGCAGGTGGATGATATACAGTAACTAGTAGAACTGTTTTTTTTGCAGTTTATAGCTTAGGTGTGAAAGACAAGTGGAAGGCTTTCAAATGAGTTATAACTAAGTTTAGGTCTAAAGTTGATCAGTAAGCTGGAGTGGAATAATTTCTGCTGCTCCTCCTTTCTTGATTTTTGATTTATATAATTGAAGTTGTCAGGGTGCAAACTCCGTGGGGCTTGAGGAGTTGGGGGGGGGTGACAGCTCTAAGGAAACTGCAACATAATGAGCCTCATTACTGACTGACTGTATTCAATTTAGCAGGCAAATTCAAGGTAAAACTGCCATAACATCTTTCCTCACGTCCCTTTGGCCTGTTTTCTTTTTTGTTTTTTTTTACTAAGTGCTTTTTTTTTTATTAAGTGCTTCATTTCTATAGCAAAATGTGATCTGCATAAACATGGTAGTCACACACTGCTACACCTCCAGCAATTGAAGTCACAACATTATTCCCGGCAAAAAGCAAAGTGCGCAGTGGGTCTCAGAGGCCCCTTTGCGACCTAAAAACAATCTTGCCAATATTGTTTCCTTTAGTCAGTCTCTCAGAGGACAGGGGAGAGCAAATACACCAGTGATAAAAACACAAACAGGACTCTCCCTGTCCCTCCTTTCATCTCCCTCTCCTGCCACACACCAACCGCAAGGGCTGACCGCACCAAATACTAGAGGTGATAGGATATCCCCTCAAACATCTAAACACAACATGAAAATCAAACACACATAGAAACACACACACACACATTTCTGGCTATACCACCCACCCACTTGTGTCTGCAGTTATCTTAACCATGCTGGTTGGGGACCTCGGGTGCAGGCTGCGCGGATGAGTGACGAGGGGAGGAAGATATAAGAGGAGTGCAGGAAAGGTGGGAGGCCTCTAGGCACAACTGAGAGTCAAGGCAGTAAATGTCTTTACAGAGAAATGGGGGCTAAGTACAAGGCCTAATCAAGGGCCAGTAGGAAGTTTCATGAGAGCAGGACAACAGTTATGGATGCTGTAAAAGACTACCGTTTCATTTTAAAACCTTTGGCCAGCGATTTTGAATTACCAAAAGTTAAGGACTTGTCATACTGTCTGTCCATGTGTGTAGTTATACCCACTGTTACTGCTTGTATGATAAGATCCAGATTGAAAATTCACATTTATTAAATTTTTTAAATTGCCAACACAATTGTTTCTGTTTATGCAAACAATGCATATAGGGCTCAATCTACCTAAACTATTTGTATTTAGTAGGGTATTTTAATAATTAACTGCTAGGTATTGTAAATCTGCAAGCTTTAACAAGAAAAGGGATTGGAAGAGAGTAGTAAAAGAGAAGAAGAGAAGAGTTTGCAAAAGAAAAAAGATAAGTGATAAAAAGAGAGACTATAGAAGAGGATAGAGAGAGGTGGGTGAGAGAGAGAGAGAGAGAGAGAGAGAGAGAGAGAGAGAGAGAGAGAGACAGAACTCTGTCCATATTCCCGGCTCCCCAGCGCTAAAGTTATACTTCCATCTGGTTATCTTCCAAGGCAACCTGGGTGGCCCACCCTAAGTACTTGACATCTTGATGCACTTCAGCAGTTTTACATACACACAACCTTTGTAGAAAAATAAATGTGTCATTCGTCACCACATATGCTGATCTGTGGAGGGTTGGGTTGGGGGGGGGGTGAGCGGGGAGGAGCACGACAGTGAACAGAAGGAGGGGGGATTCTTCTCTGGATTCCTCTCTTAAGCTTTTTTGGTTTGACTCTCTGAGCCCATATGTCTGTCAGCGTACGAGAAAGTAATGTCACTCCAGACAAGTCTTCTTCTTCCCCCTGTCCATGCTCTGTGGAGTCCCACTCGCCACCCTCAATATAGTTCAAGTGTTGTACATGATATGCGAGCAGGCCATTAGATGCAGACTCGGATGGAATGTATGTGTTTGATATTTGACTTGAGCTGCTGCATACCATGTGGGTGGGTTGCAGACAAGTGTGTTTGAAACTGTTCTCTGTTTGCAAATCTCGGGAGATCTAATCAGTTTGTGGCGACAGAGATTGGAAGAAGACTTGGCTGGAAGAGAAAAGACAGTCAGAAAGTGTTTGATCATGTTTGGTATGCACTCTGAAGGCACAGGTACCTCTGATCTTGCATCCCTTCAAAGGAAATTCTTCTGAAGACCAAATGCTTTCAAGGGGCAGAAGAGTTCCTACCATTTAACAGTACCATATCCACAAGGAAAACTGTTGCATCAATTATTTTTTTTTTCTGCTCTGCGTATTCTGCCATCTCAGAGTAGAGCTCGTAGTCAGAGACGAGAGGGGCCAGCAAAGCAACACTTCAACTATGTTTAGATTGATGTGAACTTACTACATAAATGAAAACATACTGATGGCAGAGCATGAGACACAGGTTTTTAAGTGACAGTTTATGTCTGAGGAACGCCAGTGCCGGGCAGTCATGTCTAGACCACAGCTAGGGTGCGTATGCATCCCGAATGCAGAATCAACTCCAGGAGTTAAGTCTGGTGAGAGGTATCCAAGAACAGGTCATAAAGTAGTTTATTCTGCTCCAGTCAAGTTTTCTGGTACACTGGTCAGGCTGGGCCTGCTTTTGTTAGTGCATGTGAAAAATTTGTTCTCACACCCACCTTTGCAAATTTAATATTTTCCATTCACATGTCAGGAAATGCCTCAAATCTGTGTATTGTTACTACACTCAAGGTCTTCAAAAAAGTAAAATCTTTGCAAGTTTATGCTGCTTAAAATAAACTTCCATGATCCGAACAAACCCAACAGAAACAAGAGAACAAAACTTTCTGCACCTGGTACCATAAATACAGCTAGACTGAATACTGCATAATAAAAAGCACAAATATCACTCTGCTATTTGCTAGACCAAATATGTTGGATCAGTCCGCAAACTAGACTGGTGTTGTGTCTTTATAGGCAGAGTGTGGCAAGTAATTTTACTAATGCATTAAAGTGCAACAGTAAAGCAAAGGCAGCAAGCAAGCAAACGGGTGAGACAAGCTCAGTAACAAGTGGAGGTGAGGTCAGATGAGGTAAGAGCTGGATAAATAAATATTCACAGACCAGACTACTGACGCACCACTTCTTGCATAAGTCCAAAAATCTGCCAGTTCTACATGCGCAGCCTGAGTGTCAATGAGAAATGAGGTCTGATGTGAATTCTAAGTTATCATAATCAAAAGTGTCATTTCAAATGTATGAGAGACTGAAATGAGTAAGTATAATGTATGCCTGTTCACTTTCTCTATTCATGGGTTTATGTTTGCTTGCGTATCACCAGGTAACCACACAGGAGCTGTAATTCAAGTCACATCCATGCTCATTTTTATCTGTATAATTACCTGGTATGTGGCCCCTGCAGGTGTAGTAGAACTCACGGCAGAAGTCCTGGCAGAGCCGCGGCAGGTCTGGCTCCCTGTGTGGCATCTTATCCATGTCCAAGGAGTGGAACAACACCTGGGCATTGGGGGAGCAGCGAGCACACTTGATCTCCTCCAGGAGACGGTCACATTCTGTGTTGTTGGTGGAGAAAATCTGGAGACCACACGCAACAAGGACCAATGCCTGATTAAAATGGTGGGCTGTTAACTTTTACCTCTTGCTTCACGTTGCACAGGCAAGACATGTAGTTCACGATTATCTGAATATTACAATACAAATTAACATCATAAACATTATGAAGCAGGGAAAGTTTTGATTGTACGGCGCATTTTCAAATCTTCATTGTCTAAAATTCCTGACACATTAAGACACTGTTTGAGATTTTCAAGGACTATAACAACTAATCCCATTGAGTCCAAATGACCTTTTATAGGCAAATATTAGCCTATATAAAAGTTTGTACCTAACTGTTTCAGTGTTAGATGTGTCTGTATCAGCCCATGTAATGTGTAACATTAACGGTTTTAATTAAATGTTTAGATTGTTCCGACCATAAAAAACAGATGTCTTAGCACTTTCCAGCCCTCCCCAGACTTTCGCATTTAACAGCTCTAAATTAGCCAATCCCTCCCCAGGGGCCACACAGAAAAGCAGGGATCTCTACCCAACAAAATTACTCTCAGGATTCAACAGCTCATTCAGATAGCAACTCTATGTTTACAACCCCCTGCTCCTATATTTCAAATGCAAAGGAAGATCGTCTCTGGCTGGCAACAAGGTGTGAAGCAACTCTAGATGTCATAAACCTAGTTGCTGCTGCTTCCTACTGCCAACAACATTACTTTACATGCTACATCATTTGTTGAACGACAGTGTTATCATAGGGCCTGTTTATATTCTACATTATTTGCATATCTGACAAAAAGGTAAGTTTGGATTGTTATGTCTGTTCACACACCAACTTCCTTGGTTTCATGGCATTATCTGTAGAATGAAGAATTAAGAGAGAGACCATCACTTGTACACTGTGAAAGTCTGCAACAAGGCACTCCACATTTTCACTAGTAATGGTGCACTGAAACCGTTCTTTTGATTTTTTACAATCGCACGTTGAATTATATCAAAGCTGTGCAACTGGAAATTTTAAAGTTGATGTACACTGATATTTTCACTTTTTCTACACTATTCCAAACAACATAATATCCCCTTCATTTGACATCAATTTGTTGAACACTGAGGTTGGAGCACCCTGTTTGTTTGTAGAAAGAAACACAGAAATCCTCTCATTCACTGCCTACTTACCCAGGTTCACAAACAGTTAAAGTCAAATTACAATTCCCATGTCTGACAGATCTCAGGGCATGAAATGAATGAAACCAAATAAGAGCCTCGAAGCCTGACTTGGGGTCATTACGCAAAAGTACACAAAGAGTTAATCCAAAAGAAATTAGCAGGATTATTTACATAACAAATTAGCTGTAATAAAACACAATGTAATCTGCTTTAGGTCAAGAGCTGTGCTGCTTGGGCAGTCAGGCAGGCAGGCTGGTAGTGCTTTGCTCTGTGTGAGGTCCATGTGTAAACAACAATTTAGAGATAGACAGACACATCATTCCCACTCTAGTATCAACAAATTAGCAGTCTGTCGAAGTCAATTACACAAGCGGACCCAAGGCCAACATATGGATGCCTTACACTTTGCTCTGATTGCAGAACAAACTGCAACTGAGGGAAAGATTTTCTGTTTAGAAATTGTACAGAGCTGTGTTTACCCAACAGGTGGCAGAACCTCTGGCAAAACCCTGAAGGTCTGCCTGAAAATACACTGACTTGCACAAAGTAAATCTCTCATCACAAAGGGCAGTATAAAGAACTAATTGAAGAGGGACAAGAAACTGTATGTGTGGTGTGTTCTTCTGTTTCCATGCCCTCTACACTCTTGCCATGTAGTGTTGTGGGCATGCCTGCCCTCCTGCTCTAAATTGCCCATTGATTCTGTGTGCCATGGGCTGGCACAAGGTCCATGGAGAGTAGCATTTGTGTTCTCTCAGCCATGCCCTGTGTCCATATGTTGCTGGGATGGGCTCCAATGTTGCCATCATCCAAACCAGAACAAGTAGACCTTTGTTTGTTGTCTTTTGCTGAATCTCAGTGAGTATGTTCCTCAAAAGCAGGGAGAAAATACCAATGAGGCTCAGCTGTTGCACTTTGGCTAAGGACACACTAAAAGAGGTCAAGAACTGAGCCATAATCAGAAACACGAAGTGACACTGGCATAAGAAAATAAAACTGTCATTAAGTTATTTCAGATGTGTACATGACATTTTCAAAGCTGGCTTCACACTAAGCTGCCATGCATAGCCTCGTGTTGGAAGGACAGCTGTTACATGATTACTTCTTTCTAAGATAGCATCTGTATAATGGCTTTTGGCAGTGAAATTGCCGGAACAAACATATTAATACACAATGCCACACTTAGGAAAATAACGGAGGAATCTGTGATGCCCTGCAAACCTCATATGGTCAGAGAGACTGAGAGAGAGGGAGAAGGCACTGATGTAGGCAACACTAAGCTTTAACAAAGCGCTTGTCCTCAGGGAATAGGTGTAAGTTGGTTGGCAGGGGGATATAGTGAAGGACACACACCCTCTGAAAGGCATTAACACTTGGACAGGGCTGATGACTGGGGGAGAGTGATGTTCTCCAGCTTCTCCCATTAGCGAAACCAACAAACACAATGGTGTTGTTGTTATTCTTTTGCCATAATCAGAAAGGGCTCCGTGTGTGGGCAGTGTAGTGGGGAGGAGGAGAAGTCGAGTTCGTCCTATTCAGTTTCCCCCCTTTTATTTGCATGGCTTGAGCAAATTAAATGATGCAATATGGCTTTTTGTCGCAACACAAAGTGAGATACCACCCAGCCACTGAATGATTCGAGGAGTGGTTTACATGAGAATGGCCCGGTGAGGATCCAACGGAATCCGCTACAAGTTTGGCGCACACAGTCGCTTTTTTTCTACCTTTTCCCCCACGGAAACCGAGCAGAGGTTTAAAACCTTAGCTTACACGACATTTTAACACTTATCTTTTCACTTCGGTCGATGTTTTATTGGTCAAGAGGGCTAGGTAAACGCGAGAGCCCGGTACACTTGGTGGAGCTTTTCCCCTTGATGCGTTAAGCTAACAAATTCCTGTACGTCAACTCCGAAAACCGCTGAGGACGAATTGCAGTTAAACCGACGACAAGAAAACAGCTCGATATCGGCTCCCTGCTCCGGTAAAGTGGTTGATGGTTGATTTGCAAAATGGAAAAAAAAGTACAACCGTGGTCCTACCTTTTCAAGTAAACGGTTCAACGGCTAAGATAGTACCACTTTTCTCCTGACAGTCGTAGTGGAGGGTAGCGAGAAGCAACGTAAATCGGCGAGCGATTACCATGGTAACGCTGAAGCGCATTGGACACGCTGAATTAGAGTTGCACCAGATTGTGTGAAGCAAGGCACTCGATAAACAAAATGACAAAACGTGGTAATTAATTTACTTTCGCAACGTACTAAGCAAAAGAAGTAACAGGTAAATCTCTTATAGAAAGGATGGGCATAAACTATACGAGCAAAATAAGTTGCTGTCAAAAGATTGTAAGGATATTATTGCGATATTATAGGAGACTAACAACGTAAACCACGTTGAATGAACAGGGCATACAGTGCATGTAACAAACCGGGAGTTCACAAGGCAAACCTATAGGTATAATTCGAAAAACTCAAAAGTACGCTAAGATCACCTTCCACTGGGTATCAAAGACACATAGGACCCCTATAGGTATGTTATAATAAGACTTTTTTCATTGGGACAATCAGAGGCAGCATTGCTTAGGGCAGTTTCCCCTGACCAACCCCAAATTCAACTGTCAGCAATAAGAGGCAAAATGACAATACACACGGGCAGTAAATGCATCTCCTGGGGCGTTTTAGCAGTAAAAGCCCAGTCCCTTTAATCTGAAGAAAATGCAACGTGGTGGATAGACTTAAACCTACCCTGGCATCCCTGCGGTGCAGGATCTGATAGGCGGCTCTCCTGGTGGGACAGCAGGACACCCGGGGATACAACCTGTGGCAAACTTCTCCGCTGCTGCTGCCGTCAAGCAACACTTTTCGCTCCCTTTTCTTCAGCCGCTTGGGCAAGCTTCCGTCGTAACACCGTCTCCTCCTGGGGCTAATTTCTCCCCTCTCGCCGAATTTTGCGTCTCCACATTCCCACACGTTGACCGCGATGGCCAAGACGAGCACAAATTGCAAATGCTTCATAGTTTAAAAAACCATAAAATTGACACAAAAAATGTGAAAACACAATAAAACCCACGAGACCTGCCCCCGTTTTTTTTTAAAAAGTGAGGTTAACCTGCAATGCAATATATTCTTTTTTTGTTTTTATTTTGGGGGCTATATTTCTCCGAGCAGCAGAAGCCAATTACTAAGGAAATTACAAATATGCTGTTTGCCAGAGCAGGTGTCCTAAATTTGATTCACTGCTAAAAAATATGTTGTTTAGAAATAAATTATTGTTGCTTCTTTTTATATAGTTCAACTCAGAAATAACAAAAAATAAAAATAAAAATAAAATAAAAGCAAAAGAATAGCACAATTTATCCTGATGAACACAAAAAGTCAAAACCCCAAAACACCGTGTATTGCAAAAGAGCCGTGACGTTCCTTTCAGATGTAATTCCTTTTGAGCACAGCACGGCGGTTTGTGCATGCACGGGGTCAAAAAAACATATAAGAAAATAAAAGTTGTCTCTCACTAAAGTCCTCAGAGCGCTCACATGTTTTCCCGTGCTCTTTCCTCCTTCTTTTTAACCAGCGCGCGAGAAGAGGAGCGAGCACGGTGACGTATGACTTGGCGGGAGCGCGCGTGTGGCGTCCACGTCGAGGTAAACTGTTACCTGGCAGAGCGGAGCGCGGAGAGCGGAGGCGGCGGGAGTCTCACTTTTGGATCTCAGTCGACCGAAAATGCAAAGAAAATGACCGTCACTCACCGTGGCAAAAATCTTTCTTAGTTTTAAATTTATGGCGTAAACAAATTGTAATGGCTTCTTTTGATTGGTAAATAGAAAATGATAGCAATAGCCGGGGGGTGGGGGGGTCGCCGTGTTTCTCTTCTTTGCTCCTCATTCACTTCATTCTTCTGTTTTTATTCCTTTTTTTTGGCAGCTGAAAACGTCTTCCATGTTAATAATTTACTCAAATACCATACTTCATTACAGTTTCGACATACCTGGAAGGTGTTTGAGGATAGCACAGAGTATTTTGTGCTTCTTTATACTTCTACTCCACAACGTTTCAGAGGAAAATGGTGTAATTACTCGTTGCTCTGAAGATAAAGATTACATACAAAACATATGGTCGGTTTGATATAGATTTACAGTATGTGAAATAAGATCCCCCTCGACAATGCATAACATTTAAATATGTCTTACTAGTTTCTGCATCAGAGATAATAAAATCATGTATCAGATGCAAGTTTTTAGAGCATATGTTACCTGTAAAATGATCCATACATTTGTCTCTGTTGTTGAATACCTGACATTTTGGGAGAGGCAATGGATATTTCTTGAGATAATGGGGAATGTTATGTTATGCTGCATCACAAACCGTCTCATATGTGTTTGTTTTGAAATATGATCTAAAAGCACATTACATGTGTTGTAGGCTGTGTAAAACTGGCTAGAATGTGAATCAATCGCTATGACCTGATGCCCAGCAATTTGTTGCCCTACAGTTATACACACTGGAAGGCATCTTAATTTGGCTCCTAATAATACCAAACCAAATGTGGGACAAATCCTTTCATTCCCCTCTTCAGAAAAGTCACACGATAGCAATCCGAAAGGGAATGTCCAACCATGGCAATTACTTGAGAAACAACAGCCCCCCTTTTTTGGATACTCACAGAATCTGAAATCAGTTACATTAGCGGCACCTGTTCTTACTTGGGGGTCTCCGGCACTCACCAGAGCCCCAGCTCAGCTTATCTACAGGAATCTGGAGCGGGTGGAATCCAGGAGGGGTTGGTTTGATTGTGGGCAATTATGGAAATGACTGTGTGTGTGCTATGAAGCCATGGCAGACCCTGCCAGATCTGACCCCTACCCTCCACATTCTTTACGTTACCCAACTGGAGACATTTCAGGACCAAGTATAGCCAAAGAGCTACTGCTGTGTTCTGAATGTAAAGGAGGGAAGGCACAGGACCATATGCAGAGGAGGAATCTGCCATCACCACCACTACCACCACCAACACTAGAGATCCAAGCAGAGAACGAGAATATAACTGCATTGTCGAACAGCGTGAAAACATGTGGGACGCAGCTGTGGAGCAGAGAAAAGTACATCTGCTGGGAGAGATAGACCATTAGAGAGAATCACAGTTCCACAGACCTAAGCTGACATAGTCCTATTGTGGCACAGGCACAGAGCAGATACACACACAGACACATGAAGAAATAAGCAAACATCCATATAAATAAAGAGTCTTCTCCTGCAATATTTGTTCTCCACATTATTAAAAAATACTTTGGTTTCTGAATTTTTGGTTTTATCACTTTTATTACATGACATTTCAAGAGAGAGGGGTTAACTCTAAAGCCCCTTCTGCTTTAATTTGGTTACTAAGAATCGTGCTGGTAACTTCATATTGATTTAAATATGATAGTACCATTATAATTCCCAGAAAAGAAACCACCTGCTTTGCCCTTTTATTTCTGCAGGGTCAGTGGGGAAATTCCTATGTGCTCAGCTTCTCACCCTCTGAGAGGATATCCCAGAGGATGATGGTTAGGTTTGCATGTGACCACATAAAGATCAACAACATGAGTCTGGAGGTCTGCGAGCCCCTCATTGTCGCCTCCACTGTTTCCCAGACAGAGGAAATGTTCAAAGTTTACTCTGTTCTCTCTATCTATTCTGTTTCTGCATTGTTTGCTTCATAACTCAGCATTGTAATCATGAGCACACACAACGGGGCTGATGACAGAACTCCATGTGTGCTTTTTCAGTTTTTCCATTCCAAGCAGGCAAAACCACTACCTCACACCTCACAGTTCATAAGTCCACCTAAAGTTGTCTCCGGGTGTTGTTTAGAGGTGGCCAACACTCTGAGCAATCAGCAGGATTTTTAGCCATTATTTGACTCAGTAATAATCCATGAACATGAACAGAACAGAATGTCTTTTCCAAATAGCTGTGAAAATTGGAGTCAGCCTCTTTTAAACTCTTGTCATGTTGCTATGATTTTTAAATATGTTTTAATAAAAACTTCAACATCTATGCCACTTCTGTTTTCAAATGATTACCTTTTTGGCCATGCTGACTCACGGTCCTCAAAGGATGAACCCTAAAGCTGGATTTATACTCAATCCAAGGATTTAACTGGTGTCCCACCTAAGGCGTAGGTTTTGATTTATAGCTGAACGTCAGATTTCACCCATTGACATCACATCCACAATGCTAGAAGCATGTGTTGTCAGGATGTATCATGCTTTATATGCCCCACAGTAACTGTGCTTACATTTACATGTGCTTTTATTTACTTTTTTACAGAGCAATGGTGACCTACACATAGCTTACATAGGAATTTCTATGTTCCAGTTTATAAAACTGGAGTAACCTCTGATCCTGTGCACGTAGCCGCTGTAGACCAGAGCATGGTCCTTAACGCAGAAGCATAAATGCGCCTATAGTTTCAGTTGGCGTTTGACTCTATACACCATTTGTAAACTTGCACAGATGTTACAGAGGTATTAAATTAAAGTAGTGCTAGTATCAAGTACTGATCTGACAATATCTCTTATGCATTCCCCTTTTTTAAGCACATAGAGTACAGCGCTTATGGTATGCATGCAGTGTAGCATTGTGGGGTCAAAGCATCCAAATTTGTCTAACACTCCAGTTCTCCAGTGCCGAAATCACATTACATTATACCATTTTTCTCAACTTCACCACTAACATGAAATCATTAATGTCAGCTCACTGCTAACAGCCGTTCAACCATGTGTGTACTTTTCTTTTATGGAATCCATCCCTCACCTTGCAGCACACAGCAGCATTGTGTTAGTCTCACACCTTCTTTAATGGCCCAGCTTTGGCAATCGTACGCCCTAAGGCATACAGAGCTCGGAAAGTGTTCACAATGTCATTAATAGTCCTGACAACAGCTTAATGAGCCTCTGCCATCTGTTTATGAAAGCTTCAGGGAAAAGCGAGAGAGAGAGCAGAAAATCAGATCCAGTAGCAATTTCCAGCTGTGTGAGTGCGCCTGATTTCCACTTGAACAGATATAAACACGAGGACATTTTAAGTGTAGTGACTTATGCAGCGTCATCTACAGTGAGTCAGTGACTGAGCCTGGGCTGTCTGCCCGGTATCAGCAGCCACTAAATCACTGGCTTCAACCATCGGACCACACTACCTCGCCTTTAGCTTCCTCGCCCCTCCTTCCCCTGTACCACCCTGGAGTGTCCTTAGGCCTTGTTTGGCTAAAGCATACACATGGCATGAGTAACTGAAGCCACCCAGGGCTCCCTGGCGTGGTGGCACGAGACACATACCGGGTTGCACAAGTTGAGAAGACAAAGTGTCCTGTAACTGTTTATGCGATACTCAATGCCTGATGCATACAAATACACACAATACAATGACACAGCTCCAGGGAGATAAATACAGCAATGCTGGCTTGCACTGCTCCTGACAGGAAATGCAGGAAACTGATCAGTTGTCCGCTTTAGAGAGATGTCTTTCCAGATGTTTGAGCACAGTAACTCTTTAAGTCCCAACTCAGAGAGCTTAGAAGTGGTCTTTCTACCTCTCAAGGGTCTTAAATCTCTCACTTCACTTTGATCATGTCTTTTTTTTCTATTCTTAAAGCAGAAAGAAGCCAAGAATTGAAGTGACCATAGCTCTGTTCTGTTAGTACTTGGCTAATTGCCTTTGGCTTTGAAAGGGACTATTTCCACTTCCTCCCTGTTGCAGTTTCTTTGGTCCTTTCTGAACCCTATAATAGAGAATAGCACAATCCCCCAAAGGCAAGTAAGAGGTTAATGTGCAGATTGATGACTCTTTGTGGTCACTTGTTTATAAATGTTTCCATCGGGGTTAAACAGATCCCAAAGTAGTACCATGTTAGGCACCATACATATGTGTGCAAATTGCAGATTCATTACAGCTGAGAATCACTGTGCTGCAAATGAATTTGGTGGGATGGGATGAGGGCGGGAGGGTGGTAAGTGTAGTCTGGTGTGGGCAGCAATGATGGTGGTCCCTGACTGTCGATGCTCTCTCAGTTCATTCCCTCCCTTTACTCCCTCATTCCCAGTACCCCGCCGTCCTCAGCCCATCTGTTCCTGCTTGGCCTCTCAGGCTCTCCATCAGGTAGGCCCGAGCTATTGAGTGCTCCTCTCATCTCATGGCATCTGAATAAGCCATACAGAGGAGTGTGTGTATTTGTGTGTATGTCTGTGAGTGTGTGTGTGTGTGTGTGTGTGTGTGTGTGTGTGTGTGTGTGTGTGTGTGTGTGTGTGTGTGTGTGCGCGCACCTA
>JBBMJY010000020.1:7764072-7776203 GCA_037833715.1 Toxotes lorentzi
GTGTGTGGGTGTGTGTGTGTGTGTGTGTGTGTGTGTGTGTGTGTGTGTGTGTGTGTGTGTGTGTGTGTGTGTGTGCGCGCACCTGCAAGACTATGTTTTTTTAAATGTACTGTCTAAAACATTTGATAAATGAGGGCCCACCAATGTCATTAGCTGGCTTTCAACTAGCATGTGTGCAGATCAGCTCAAGTGAAAATATTTAGCATAAAGAGGTACAGCAAGTGTGTGTTGTACTCTTGTTGTCCATTCAAATACAGACAGGCGAGATGAATAGGTGATATCAAACGGCATGCCATTCTGATGCAGTTTTTATCTGTTGCAGATTTGCTCGTTGAGAGATTATTTTGACACTGTTTCAAATATAAGCAGAGCCTCCCTCTTTCCAAGCAGTTTTGACCTTTATTAAGAACCATGCCAGTTAGTTTATGGCCCAAATTCCTGCTTGCTTGGTGGATATGGAAGACATCAATTCTCACTCTAAACTTGAACATTATATATTGAACTTTTATCATTCAAACAGAAAGGTTAGACACACCGGCCTGATTAATCAGTTCCACCCTTATTTAGATTAAACAAATGGAAAGTATTTCACTTCCATTATTTGGAAAAGTAGCTCTCAAGGTGGTCCTCAGCATTTTGGAGGGATGATAGGTTTGATAGAGCAGTGCTGTACAACTTCTCTCAAAAGTGCACGTTATATGGTTTTCCCCGGGCTTGTGGTCAGTTGAGAAATCCCGGTTTACACTGGAATCATTTTACATCAAAAAAGAAAAGAGGCGAATGGAACAGGCTCTCCAGAGAAGGCAAATAGGTGTGGTGTGGAAGCAGTTAGAATTTTTTTTTTCTTTTCATCCCCCCATACAAAGGTCACTGTTTGGGAACCCACTGTGTTTTATTGTCCCAGGGAATTGTTTTGAGGTCTCATTTCAGAGTAATATTTCCTTGTCTGGCCGTTGTTTTTTTATATCAAAAAGCTGAAGTGAAAACGTCCCCTTTGCCTGAGATCTGATTACCAGGCATGAGTCATTTATGTATTGTGCCAGCCTCTCCTGTCAGGATGTTTTTGTTCTAATCCCTTTCAGTTAGTCCAAAGTGTGTCTGCTAGAAAACACTGCCCAGTTATTACAGTATACATTTTCATATTGCCTCCCTACATGTAATTCAAACTGTGGTCTCCTTTGTGTTTTGGTTCATACTAGCCATGGAAGGTATTTGGTGGTAGCTTTGATGCATCAGCTTGAAAACTTTAATGTGCCAGATTTGCTACTGCTTTTGTTAGCCTCGCTTGCTCTAAACCCAGTGTGGCATCAAAATGTTTCATTATTTATGTCCAGGTGCATTTCCACCTTGCCTCTGCTATTATTCTTTATGTATCACCTCATACTTTAGTAGCTACAAAGTCTCCAAATTGGTCATGCACAAATGGATGTTAGTCCTCGCGGCCTTCAGGTTTTCATTAGCAGCAGAGTAAGTGTTGTGTCAGAAGGTGGTCTCCATGTTGGCCCCAGCGATGGCAGGTGGGCACATGTAGAAATTGCATTAAAACATGGCCAAGGAATTGTATTTCTTTAGTAGGAGACTAGCTGTCTCAACCAGGTTTCTCTTAATCGCTTCACCTGACTGAGAAACCCAGAAATTTCATTGATATGACTAAAAAAATCAAGTTAATTAAAAAAAAATAAACAATAGCCTTCTTACAATAGTACATGTAAACACACTGAGTGTGATTGAGCAGTTGCTTCCCTGGCCTCAGACCTCTCAGCAGGGTTTATCACAGACGAATGGGGTCACTGCCCTGTCTGCCACTGTATGTCCCCCTCTCATACCTCAAACCCTCCATCACATTGACACATGGACAGACAAGCTGTCTCTAATATGGTCTGAAACCTGCAGATGTCTGCCATACATACGCTTAGACCAATCTGCACAAGAACACAAAACATGCAAACAGTTGCGGGCCTATTACCACTAAGCACTCAAAAACATAAACACTGCTTCATTATCTCCATACTCCCCTCACAGCCATTTAAAGCAGACAACAAATTAACGAAAGTCAGTGACCATAAACACAGGCTACATGTTTGTACTTTCTTGTGGGAAAGATCATTTTGTAAATAATTTAAGAAACAAAGGATAAATCAGGACAGTGTAAAACCGAAGTTTATCCTCAACTAATTGCAAAGACACAGAACAGAATTTTTTTGGGTGCAGTCCCCACTGTGCTACATTCCAGATGCTGATAGCAGTATTGGACCACCAAGGACTTTAAGTATACTTACATGACTAGAAATGTACAAAGTCTCTGATAAAATGTTTCCTTCTGCTGCTTATCCAACCTCTCCTTGTCAGAGAGATGTTTTTGTCTGTAAGGCGGCGTCTTTAATTTAACATGTCCATAAGCAGCAGTTTGAGTTCTGTGCATGGCCATAGCCTCAAAGAGATAAACGCTGTAATCCAATTTCAAAAAACAAAAGTTTCATCATTTGTGCAATGTTTGAGACAAATGTGTTTTTTTGTTTGTTTATTTTGTAATTTTGGTGAACCAACCCTTTAATTTAAGGGCCTGTTTTGATCAAGTCTATTTGGTAGAAGTACTATACCTCATAATTGTGAACAGCAGTATTGTTAGATGAACGGGGGCTTGCATGAGCAGGTGTTTGACATCGATACGCGTAGATGTACAATTTGTGGTTGTATGCTGTAAAATGTTGAATTTTTTATTCAGCCTTTGCCAGAGGAATATAAAGAAGGAAATGTGGTGTCTTACCGACACCAAGCCACATGTTGAATCAGTATTTCTTAGACAAAATGTCTTTGATTAGTCAGGTTGTTATGATTTTACAGGCCTAGACATAGAAGCCATATGGCATGTTTTTTATTAAGATGCCAAATGAACTGAGCCTTTATGTTCTTGTGGTGCACTCAGCCCACCAAAAGAGCTCTGGGAATTCTGATATCCAAGAGAGAGTTGACTGAACTTGACAATGCTGGTGAGATAAACCAGCAAGCAAATTAGAGGATAGATTGATCATAAATCATTTGTGCACCACAGTGCAACATTCTGATGCATTTCAACACTTGTCTTTCCTTGGGAAAGTGATTTTTGTTTCCTACCAGTCTTTCACAACATGTGGCTCACATGCTGTTTCAAGGAGAAGGAGACTGCCAAGTATCACTGCGTACTCCAAATATTTGTGTGGTCAACTGGACAGTCCTGTTGTGGTTGGATCCCATCAGTAATATTCAAACGCTCTTGAACCCATTTCATGTTTTACACTGTGCTGTTCAAGTGTTGTGCATTTATTTTGTTATTCGGTGAATATAATATGGCAGCTATTCAAGGGAAGACGTCTCTCTGTTGTCTGTTGATTTCTGTTGTCCTGTTCTCAATGAGCAGCATGAACATTTGGTACACATTACAGCATCTGAGTGAGCAATAAATTTGAGATTAATTGCTTCATAATGAGAAATAACAATAATAAATATCTATATATTGGATTTTTATACTCAAACTGAATCTGCATTGTGTGCATCCAGGCCTGACGAACATTTGAAAATGAAAATAATTATTATACTGGGCCACAATAAACCTGTATGAGTATGATTAGAAGTAACCAACCACACCACTTCAGCCTCTGGCCTTCTCCCTCTTCCCTACCTAAAATCTGGAAGAATGGATGGATGGATGGATGGATGGATGGCTTCCACGAACAGTACAGCATATTTTGGTGACCAAAGTAATATTTGGTAGTTTGGGTCTCCACAGTCCCAGAATATAGACTTCTATAATTGTTGAAATTCAGCTCAGTTTCTGTAAGCTTCGTGTTGATTCATCACTGCTGTAGACCTCCGGTGTAGACGGAAATGTAACTTGAGAGTGTAAAACAAACGTGAATGCATGAAAAACTGAGGAAAATCATTTCGTTTATTGGAAATGGCGTGGTCTCCAAGATCAACTTCCAAATACTGGACAATCTTAAATCACTGTGCCTGCAGCCTCATTAGCAAGCAGCACAGGAGAGGAAGCCATATTTTAGCAAATGTTTGCATACCCAAGTGTGACAACTTCTCCAGTGGCCAAACAGAGAGGTGTCATGTGTTTGTACCTGTCTTTGTTGAATGCTTAGCAACCGGCGGTTTAGTCATTTATAACTCTTGTACATCTACACGAAAAAGTTATTTTCCATCACAACATACCCTTTAAAGAATTGCCTTCAGACTTCAAACTGCTGAAAGATTTCAAAGCTGTATTTTTTGTAAAGCCAGTGTGCAACCTTGATGTTTGAAAAATGAATCTATTTTTCATTTTATGCTGCAATTTTGGCGAAATATGTTTTAAGTCATAAATTTATAGAGAGTGTTGTGCTGCAGCTGTGATGGGTTACATATAAAAATTACTCAAAATATTGTCGCTGTTGTGATGCTTCTCTGCCAGTTTCACTATTTTGCCCAGTTGATGCGTGTTGATGTGCGCATACAACTTTTTGTTTTTTATGCAAAATTGTAGACTTTTTGCCTTTGTGGTACTATATTGCTAGCGAGAGCAGAAACACACCAAACTAAGCCACTGGACACTTATAACATTGACTTTACAGCTTGCAATGCATATTTTCTTGTTCTGTGGTGTCATGATGATAGTTAGTGCACAATCAGTACAATCTGACACTTCAAGTTAACAAAATATCACACAGCTTTTTAAAGCATGGATACATGACGGAGGCAGTGCAGTATACAGATTGTGCCAATGATAATTGTTTAGCAGGTTGTTTGGACTGGCTGTGTGTCACAGTGTGGAGTCCTGGCTAAATATTTACTGGTGCTGGGGGGGTTAGGAGGCATACTTGGCCAAGCTTGTGTCTCTGGTTCAGGAGCAAAGAGATGGAGAGGGAGGTTGAGATGGTGAAGTCATCGCCACCGACTGATGTCGTTAGCAAGCCAGTGACGTTCACTCCTGACCCTTTTACCATTTAGGGGGCCATGGACTGATATGAGTGTTATTGACCCAGAGGCCATGCGTGGCATGTTTGGGGTCTGCAGAATATATCCCAAGCTTTAACCTATACAACAGAGGCAATTATAGCTGTGAAAGGCCAAACAATACAATCCATCAGTCAGGTTTCTCGGGTAAACAGGAATGGGCGGCCCATGTCAGGGTGAAAACTCCAAATCCCAGAGAAGCTAAGGGTCAGTGGAGCTGTTTGATTGTCTAATTGGGGGTTGGACTCTGCATGAGTGTGTGTGTGCTGAGAAAAAGAGAGAATGAGAGATTTAAAAAAAAAGGAGAGAGTAAGAGAAACTGTGCATGTGTTTGTGTACGCACGCATGTGTGTGCGTGTGCATCACTGATCAAGCACTACGGGTCTGGAGGCACCAAGACACCTAATGAATGTGTGTTTGTTCTTCAGACCCCACACACCTCTGTTTATTTGAACATGGGATAGTGTTCCTGAGCTGTTTTATCCTTCTTGTGTTTGCCACTTAACACATGCACCGCAGGGTTGGCAGCACTGTCCACCACATTTAAAAAAAAAAAGAGGAAAATATTAGTCGGCCTGACAATAATGATAGACAAACAAACTTTATCTTGTAGTTTGTGGATACAGTGTTCCTCTTCATTATTGTTCAGTCTTCATTATGAAGCAGGGTGATAATCCAAACAGCTCCAGTGCAGACGGTGCCAAAGGCAATGGGCCAACGGAAGATTGGCGGTCGGTTTAGTGTCAATGATGTGGTGATGTGGGTCAGGGATAGCAGCAGCAGCGGTCATTGCACAGTGGCTAAGAGCCCAGCCAGACCACCGGGGAGGAGGCCTTCACCTCTTTCCTCAGCCATCAATCACTCAAATACACATAAGCAAAGATAGATACAAGCAAATACAACCAGACGCCCATCCTTGCACCTCACTATTATGTTTAATTTACACTGACTTTCAACCAGAATTACTTACATAGAAAAGATGTCGTAATTTACACTATGCTGTATATTATTCGTGCCAGATCTGTAGCAGCACTGATTAATGCAGCATGTGTTATTCTTGAATAACCAATGTGTATTTTCTTTAAATGTTCTCTGTATTTTGATGAAGTGGGCAGTTTTTCTTTGCTCAGTCCCTCAAAATTGTCAGGGAATCAGCCCTAAAGATTAGGGTATGCTCAAAACAAACTCGCTTGTATGATGTGACACCCAGACAAGTTTGAAAGCACAAGTGTTTATAGTTGTTCAGGTCAGCTACGCTAAAAGATGGGATGAAAATTCTGCCATCGAAGAGGGGGGCAACATGCTATAATCGTTCCAACTGGAATAATGGTACGAACTTTCACACATTTTTTTCCTCTAAGGTATTCATAGCATTGCCATTTGTAATTCAGAAAGTGACAGGAGTAATTGCATGAAGAACAAACTGCTTGACCATTCAACAAGATTTTCTGTCAAAGTATACTGACACTTTAGCATCCCAGGGTCAAACAGGCCCACAATAATGACTGACCTCCAGCTTTATGTTTGCAGATAAGGAAGGTTATGGCTCTTACATCAGGTCAGACCCTTAATGTTCAGAACCATATCTATCCTACTTAGGGAAGAAGCAAAACTAATCATCAGGAAGCAAAATGAACACAGTTAGGCAAAGGCTTGTGGATTGTGAAGTATGCTCAGTTCACCAAGACACCTGACCAAAGAGATCTGTTAATATAAAATATGTATTTTCCTGCTGAATTCTGTATTTAAGATCATCAGCTTACCATCTTGGTCAGAATGCCTCTATATTCTTTGGGTTTTGGTCAGAATGCCTTTATAACCAAAACCCAAAGAATATAGAGGCATTCTGACCAAGATTGCCTCTATATTCTTTGTCAGAATGCCTCTATATTCTTTGTATTTTATAACCAAAACCCAAAGAATATAGAGGCATTCTGACAAAGAATATAGAGGCACTCTTGGTCAGAATGCCTCTATATTCTTTGGGTTTTGGTTATAAAATACAACAAAGTGGACTCCAGGGATGAAATGTTACCAATCTGAGCTTATTTGCATCTTTGTCCCTGCTGTTTTGTATTACCACAAGGATTCTTTTTGAACCAAACCTGCTCAGCATTACATATGTGTGTCTTTGACCTTTGTGACCTCAGTGCATCTTCAGTGGAGGCCTGCTACTCATCTGGTGTTCACTGTGTCATGCCGGTATCATAACTGATAGTTTTTAATGTTTATGGTTATCTGCATGAAATTCACTCTGACAGTGTTGATGGGAGGGATGAGATGAGAGTCTAGAGGGCTTGAACAATTTGTGAAAGTCTGTCATTTATAGCATGGTGATATCTAACTGAAATAAGTTTCATAATTAAATGAACATAGTTTTTTTTAAATTCATTATATACCAACAGAGACCTGTCACTTGCTCTTTATTAACTTTACACACACATGTAGATATCCATGCACTGCTACACACACATACATGCACACACAAAGAGGCTGCCCTGATGTAGCACCTCTTTATTTCACACCAGCACTTGCTATTCTTCGCTGGTGGTGTGATAGTATTCGCTGAGAGTTGTTCCTCCTGAGTCTTTCAGTTGTCTGAAACACTCTACTTTAGCACAAGGCCTTATTGCCCACCCAAAGAGGTTATAGGGATTCTCGACTGCCCTCTCTCTCCCTAAGTGGGTGGTCCTCTGGGGTATGGCTGAGGCACAGGTGGAGCATTGTAGGGGTGCTCACAAAAATAACCCCCCTCTCCTCCTCACCAACAACCCCTCTCCTCACCCGTTTTTTGCCACGCCTGCTCTACAGAAAGGTAGACTAAATTTTGCAGAACCCTCCATTAGACCGTTAAGACACTAAACACTGAAGGTGAAATGCTGACATACACAAACCTGTGTGTTAGCCATGCTGGAAAAAGCTGAACAAATTAAACACATACACAATACAGCTTTCTCCGCCATTTCAGCCAATGAGAGCTCCTTTGATTTCAACCTATTTGATGGTTTGAAAGTGCCATCATAACAACGTGCTCATAGAATTCCTAATAAAGTTTTTACCACAAATGCTGTAAGCAACAAACTCCTGTTATGTCAAAAAATAAAAAAAAATTTAAAAAAGTAACCCCTCCCCTACTAAAAATATTCCCATGCTCTGGTTTTGTAAATAATTATAGTTCTGCTGAATGTGTTTTATAAAGTTTACATGGTAGGTTCAGTGCACCCTATCTGTTGTTTGGAACCCTGCAAACCACCAGCAAGATGTTGACATATGGCAGCCCTGGTGTAGTGCACAAGGCATGGATTACTTGGGACCATAATAAACAGGAGCATAAAGAGGGATCTGTGCAGAGGGGGTGCCCTGCAAGGGGTGACTCTCCTCAGACCTCCTTGTCTTAAGATCAGTGGGTCTGTCTCCAGCTTTCCGAAATACTTCGTCGGGATGCAGGATGTAATCACACACACTCTCATCCTATACAATTGGTCTGTGTGACTTGGTTGGTAAGAGGCTGCCAGCCACCTGCTCATATGTGTTAAGAATGATTTATTGTTACTGATTGGGACCGCAGTGGTGAAGATAGACAAAGAACACGTGTCTTGATAACCATACAAGCCCTGAAATGATAGGATATCAGTAATTTAAAAGTTTAAAAAAAGGGAAGATTTTCACCATGTCATTTGGCTGACACATTAACTCATAATAGAGACATATTTGTGCAGGAATAGAGCAGGTGCTCTCCATAGTGAAACTGCAATGCTAGTGTGCACAAAGACTTGGCTGTGTACTGCATCCACCTGCATTTAGGTAAAGAGATGCCAGAATTTCTGATTCAATGAACCATTTATAAAAGGTTGAGTAACATAGTGGTCTGCATGCTTTCCACCTGTACACCAATGCAGGGTGCACTGTGCAGAAAAGCAGAAAATCCCCGTTAAGATTGACAACTTTGGTAACGTTGCCAAACACACAGTGACAGGTACTTCAGACAATGACGGGAATGTCGAAGAATCAGCCAACTTCATGTGAGGCTAAATATCCATTATCAGAGTTCCTATCCTCTGACGTCTCACATAACTTCCTGCTCAGATCTTTGCGAGGTCCAGATGGTTACATTGGCCACTGGGGATAGCAAGAAGCCCAGAGAGACAGTTTTACAATGTGCAATTACGGGACAGATAAACTAAACGTTCAACAAAGCAAGGCATTTCCAGATCCCTGGCTTCTAGACTTTGATAAGGCGCAAGCTGCATTCTTTGGTCAATTTAATGTCTTCAAAATTGAAATACCAGTACTAATGAAGACTCTCGCTGTAGCTTCAATAGGAGATTTTTGTCTCAGTTTAATGATGGCAGAGCACTGTAGATATACTGTAAAGCATGCTTCACTGATCCAACTGTGGAACCATCAATGAGCGCTTAAAAAGCTTTGCAAAGCACTCAAAGCTGTCTGATTTGTTTCAGGTTTGGTCACATGCCAGCCGATGTTAAAGGGGATAGAGTTTCTTAACCAATGAGCAGGGCTCCACATATTGCTACACTCCGAGTTCAGCCTGTTTTGTTCCACATTAACATTTCACAGCGAGATCAGGCGCCTGCCCTCTTTGCTTTACCCCAGGGAGCAAGAATCCCCCACAAACTGACACTGATACAATCTCCAGGTAATGGCTGCCTGCCTGCCTGCAAGCCAGAGGGTGTCTGAGGATATACTGTGTGTGTGTATGTGTGTGCGTGTCTGAATCGAGGCGGTATCCAGCACCACTGGTGTGGTCACAGGGTCAAAGTTCACTCAGAAATGTGTGGCCTGGGGTCGAGAGGTGCTATGGCCTCCGTTAAAGGTGAAGGTAGAGTTTCACCCTCCACCCTCGCCCTCTCCTCTTTCTCCAGGCTGCTCTGCCACTTACATTTCTCACCATGACACGCGTGACGACCCCCACCTTTTAGTCAGGTGACAGAGGCTTGATGAAGGTGAAGAAAGAGCGGACAACAAAGCAGGGCAGCAGGGAGTTCAAAAACAGAATTAGATAGCAGAGGTTTGGTGGTTTAGGTCTGTTGATGAGTTGAACTTGATTTGGAGAAAAATCAACATAAAACATGAAAAAGGATTGCTGGAAAGGTGGTGGGATGTCAGAGCAATGACAAAAATACTGTACTTAGGTATAATTATGAGGTTCTTTATGCTACTTTATACTTCTAGATAACAATATTTCAGAATAAGTGATGGACTAGTTACTCACTAGATTTAAGTGACCTCCATGGTTACCTGTTACTTTGAAGATTCGGAAAAGTATATTATATACATTGCATACGCAAAGTGAATAAACTTTTTTTTACATTTCAGCATTGCAACTTTTACTGAAACTTGCAATAACTAATTTTGACCACTTGAGGGCAGAACAACAAGCTGTACAACGTATAATGTACAGTACTGGCAAATATCACCTCACAAAGTTGTCAACATGTTACCAAGCAGCCTCCTTCACCTGGAGTCGTGTTTCTATCCACCTGATAAATGTATGGTAACTGAAATATTCAGTCTCCTTTCAGCTTTGTTTTGGTCTCCACCTACTGAGAAAAGCGTCTCTTTCATTACTATGAGCTACCCCGTAGCAGTTATTTGATCCATTTTTAATATGAAAACATTGATTAGAGCAACTTTAGGTAAAAGATCTGAATATTTCTGTCACCACAACATCCAGCGCTGTTTTCTGGAGTACAAATTAACATGAAAACGTGACTCTAAAGTGTCCACAAACCGGAGCTTTTCCTTTTTTTTTCACAGTGACAATTTTAGTAGTGATCCGTTCAAGTAATTTATGATATTAATTGGTGTATCCCACAAAACAGACACAGACACACATACTCACACAAACAGACACACACATTCTCAGCCGGCCCTGTTTAAGTGTTCCCCAGACAGTATGTGATCCTCAGACAGGACAGTGCTTCCTCCTCTAGCCGTCAGGTCTTGTCTGAAGGATCAGTCTGGCGAGGTCATCCAGACAGAGAGGGAGAGAGGATCTCTCTCCTTTATGATGCTCCTGAGCCCGGTCTGAAAAATGTTGTTTTTTCAGTTCCGTCCGATCTGATGTTACTAGCAAATGTTGTTGACATCTTTTTCAGATTCTGCCTGTGTTTTTGGTCTTCAGTTTTTCCTTCCCTGTACTCTGTTTCAGTCTTTCCCTTTCTGTTTTTTTCCCACTGTGCTGTCCCTGTACCTATTCCTTTTCCGTTTGAGAAGAAGACTTTTCCCCTATGCTTTTATTCATTTTATAATTGCTTTAACATTATTTTGTATGCAATGTTCTTTCTCTTGTATTTTTGTGCCTTTGCAGTTTTGCCTGCCCGCCTCTCTCTGTCTCGTTTCCTCTGTCTCTGTCTCACTGCTGGTGTTTTTCAGAAAAATAACAACGTCTGGGGCTGTGCGTGTGCATGTGTTTTGCGCTGGCTGCATAGGCTGGATGGGCTGGCTGCACTGGGCTGGCTTCTTGTGTGGTCCCCCGGCAAACTTTATGATTTATTCAGCTAAAGGCAGAGGAGCACGACCCCCAGTGACCACAGAGAGAGAGCTGCACGTGGGTTTAATGATTTCACCACAAAAATGTCTGCTATGGCTGGGCCTGCTTGGAGCTCAGAGCCCCCCCACTGGCTGAATGGTGGTGGGGGGGGGGGTTGAAAAGACAGCTCGGCTGACTGGCCTGAGTCAATTCAGACGCTTACCACTACACATCTACTTGGAGGGATTGCGAAGGAAGGCAGACAGAAAGCTACATCCGCTTGGCATATTCCAAATGTTTTAAACTCCTGTCTCTCAACAAAGGCTCAGTGATTCCTGTATGCATGTTGCTATTCTTTATCACACATTCCGCTATTTTTCTTTCTCCATCCCAGCCCCCCCTGAGTCTTGTAGCCAGTGGGAGATTTCAGAGGCATTATTGAAATGTGGACACTGAGGATGATGTAACCAAGCTTTCAAGAACAGGGAGAGGGGCAGAAATAATAGAAGGGGGGGGGGGGGGGGGGGGGGGGAAAGTTTGGGGAAATGGGCCGATTTGCTTTCTAGCTGAGATGCAGATGAGAGGATCAATGCCACTCTCATAACTGTATCTTAAATATAAAGTAACAGCAAGCAGCCAGTTAGCTTAGCTTGGTAAACAG
>JBBMJY010000020.1:7776303-7833370 GCA_037833715.1 Toxotes lorentzi
CCCCCCCCCCCCCCCCCCCCCCCCCCCCCCCCCCCCCCCCCCCCCCCCCCCCCCCCCCCCCTTCCCCTCCCAATGTTGGTGTGGGCTGGTGGTTGGGTGGGAGGTATTTGGCATATTTTTCTCTGCTGGTGTCCAGGTCTGCTGGCTCAAGAGAGTGACTGCTGAGGACTTGGATCTGGATGCTACGCTTGGTGCTGCTTCTCTCTCTGTCTGTTTGGCTACAACACCCCAGAACAAGATGATGTCATTCAGAGGGATTTGTGAACATTCTTGATAAAGAGACAAAATCACGGGGGCGAGTCTAATTATGCTGCCCAAGTGTGAGCAGGTCACAGAGCTACACCACGCCTCTTTCTGATTCAGGATGGCTTGGGTCATCATGGTGTTTCGAAATGATTTTTTTTTTTTCTTACATTCTTTAAAGCTTATGAATGCATGAATCTGGAAACATGTAATGGAAACTGATTGTGCAAAAGTGCTACAGGTGGAATTTATGAATGGCTGCTGATAGGGCTTTTGCACAGAATACATTTTGACATGTAACAGTAGGCAAAGTTACTAATATAATACCATAATAGTGACTAAATTCCATGTAGCTGTTTCAGTTTCATGGTCCTGGTAATGTGCATGCTGGCTCACTGTCACACTTTCATGGCTTGATGGGACATGTGAATAGTTCAAGTTCCCTGTGCAATTCAGAGATTTGCAGTCACTGACTACGTTTTCTTCTTGTCAAGTCAGTGATCATATCACCATTCATAACATTGTGATGTTAAGATGCCTTGTAATCAAAATAAGTAGACTGTTGCTGATTTGAACCACTTTGGTTCAGTAGCCTACAAAAGTAAGCCTAAATAAAAATTGTTCATACCTCAACAGCAACCAACAGGATTCTGTCTGCACACCGTTCTGTAAGCAGATGGTGATACAGAGCTAATTAGCTGCGATAGCTTCCTCCGTTTTGGATTCTCCAGTCAGTGGTTGAACCTGCTCAAAGATTCACATGGATTTATTTCACTGATCACTGTGGTCCATTGGAAATAATTGATTTTGCTACAAAATTTCAGTTTTAAATGCTTTAAAGATTTGTTTCTGGGCATGAAACTCTACTGAGAGCTTCGCGTAATGGACAGAAGCTCTTGCGGGGTAGTATCACTTACATCACAGCAGGTTTTAGTCTCTGTCTGCATGAATGCCTCCTGAGCGTCTCTGCATGTGTGTCAGAGGGTGAAGCCATATCAAACCAGTCATCATTACAAGCTCATTCCACAACCCCAGGAGGGATTACACAATGGTCAGTGCATAGTGGGTGTGACACAGGCTTCTCCGTCAACCCCAGGCTCAGGGCTCACAGTGAGTAATGAGTCCACCCAGCAGAACCTC
Source organism: Toxotes lorentzi (assembly GCA_037833715.1). Lineage (NCBI taxonomy): Eukaryota > Metazoa > Chordata > Actinopteri > Toxotidae > Toxotes > Toxotes lorentzi. Next base: position 7,777,687 of record JBBMJY010000020.1, read on the forward strand.
AGCACACGCCCAGGGCCCAAGGAAATGTATGTGCTCACCATGTCTGGTATGACAACCCCCCTCCTCGACTAGCCAGGAACAGAAACTCATATCTGCTGCTCTGTCTTTGATCCCCAACAATCCCTCCCACAAAACATATTATGTGGTTTTTATATGGCGAGCTATGTAAGGTTTAATGGCTTATTTCCAGTAGCATCTCAAAGGTCTACGGTAAACACACAAATGTACACTCCCTCTTCTGTCTGTATCTCTCTATCAAACACACACACTCACACTACCAGGTCCAGGGTCAACATGACTCAAAATGCAAAGAAAACAATGACCCAAAACATACAGAGATGATGAAGGCATTTATTTGCTCAGCATGGTCTGCAATGATATGTGAATGGACCATTTTGTTTGCAGAGAAAATGGAGGTGAATTAATTGATGTGCAGGCAGTGTAATTTAATGTCCAGAGGCCTGTTGGGCCCATTGTAGTCGACTGGGGATTTCTCATGGTATAGCTCCTGGGTTAGCTCCTGAACAGACCTCTGTTAGTGCATGTCCGTATGCACCAAAGGTGGGATGAAAAGTAGGGAGTTCCACTGTTCAGCTAATTTCAGTTAGAACTGGAAAATTCAGAGGGAAAAATGTGGAAGGAATGAACATCCAGGCAATGAGACAACTCTTGTTCGTCTCCTCTTTTTCTCTGTCTCACCTCTTGTCGTTCTGGTTTCCTCCTCCCTCCTTCTCGCTTCCTCCTGCTGCTTGGAAGAATTTGGTAATACCTATCAGTTCCAAGTGTGACATATCCTCACTCTCCTGCTCTCCGACGCTCTCCTTTTCAACCCTCCCTCCCCTGCCACCCTGTCCCTCTTTAAGGGGCGTTTGTTTTGGGCCTTGTCACCACCATGCGCTGTGTGGTTCCAACCACGATGGTGGCGAACCGTCTCTCGCTAATTACCGCACTCCCAATGAGTCACAGAGGGAGAGAGACCGAGAGAGAGGCGTTCTCCGCTATTTTTGGCCCCTGACATCGGCCCCATAAGAGACTTTCCCCTCGGTGCCTACCCCTCTCTGTCTCTCTGATCTCTGGACCTCCTCAACAGATGAAACGAACACTTTGAGGAGGGCCTCAGTCACTGGACCCGCTGCTCTGTTTGCTGGCCTGGTGTGAACAGCTGCCTGTTTTGGTTTGTGTCAAACACACAAACACTGTGTTTGGGTTTGAAGGCCTCTCTCGGCACGTCCTCCTTGTCCTGTGAGTTATGACAAACGTTATTATGCTCCCTTTCACATTATTTTAGCACATGCTGCCAGAGTAGATCGCAGTGTTTTCCTAGTGCATGGGTCATTCAGTCATCATCCATCCAGTGTTTGAACAGCTGTAATGGGCACTCAGAATTAATAACTTCACCATGGAGAGAGAAAGACTGGCTATAAATGGAGTCTTCATTAGTGGAAAAAGAACTGAGATGGTAATGTTTGCTCAGTCGATACCATGTCTTATTCTTTGCGGTTTAGATAATGTTTTACCCCCAAATTTACTCTATAGAAGATTTTTATAGAAGGTTTTATGGGGGATCTGCAGGATACTTAACTGAATGCTAGTGCCACATCTACATCAATCTATTGTTCACAGAATTCATCTGCTGTAAAAATATTCACATCCACCAGAAGTGATCTGAGTGGTGGGAGTTCTCCCTTTCTTAAAGTTTATTGGTTGAAGAACAGAAAAACATCCTTAGGGAGAGAGTGCTTGTCATGACAAATTTCCATTTGTCACTGATGGAAATAAGCACATTTGTTTCATTTTCACAAAGACATATAGGGAGTAGTAAAAACTACTCACACTGCTTTTAAGCTACCACAGCATGACCCAAATTAGGCTTCATATGCCACTTTGTAATGACTAGCTACGGCCCCAATTTTACCCTTGACAAGATTTAAATAAGGACCCATTTGCTCTGGAATCAGTGGTGTAGGTAGCAAAGCAGCAGGCTGGCTGGCCAGACATGTGCTCTCAGCCAGAGCAATCTATCATTACCGGTGTAATAAGGGGAGCAGACTTTTTTTCTGTCTTACAATTGAGAGCAAAATGAATGCTTCCACACAAAGTGATAGTCATGAAGGCTTGCCAAAAGAGATGCTGCCAGAAATCCACTACTGCTTTGTTTTTCTGTGTTTTATCCCAGTGGGTTAGGAGGACTCATCGCCGACTGATTGCTGTCTAATTTAGTGCTGACGTCGTCAACTGCTGAGTCTTCCAAGGTCAAATAGCTGTTACTATATTTGTAGTTTTTAATGTTAAGATTCAGGTTACTTGTTTTGTTTTCTCATGGTTCCTTTTATTTTTGCACCTAAATTACCTCTTCCATCCCACTATTCTCTCCCTCTGTGTAAATAGTGTCCTTGCGTCTTACCCCTCGTGTATATGTCTAATCTGTCATCTTTCCAGATTTTAATGGTGAAGAGGAAGTTGTGTGGCTTAGGTCCTACCTGTTTGGCAGCACATGGAAGCTCCTCGACATTTCCTGGGTCCATATTTTTCATGCATGTTTGCATTGCATCTCTTTTTCCTTTTTCAAATGGAGGGTTCTATCTATCTATCTATCTATCTATGTTCAAGGTCATTTTAGACATCCCTTAACCACTTCTTTGCCAGTCAAAGTTGATTCAGCTTTTTCTTCTACCTTAGTGTTTGATGTTGATACACTGTACTGAATTGAATATTGTTCTTGTCGGAGTATTACTACAGCAAGTTTTCACTTTGAAACTGGGTTTAGGTCAGCCGCTGCGTTGGAAATCACTCATTGTTGTGTGGTCTCTCTCCCATTTTCCATTGTGTGGTCAAGAGAATTGAGAGCGCCTTGTACAGTACTTCATCCTGCCCAGTCGACTGAACAGGGGGGCCTCACACAGCAACCAACAGTCATTTGAAGATGAGGTTTGTGGCTAGTTTCCACCCACAACGCCAAGCTGTCTCTGATTAGACCTGGGATCTAATTTGAGAAGGGGGCTAAGAGTGGGTTCGGGGTGTGGGGGTCTGTGTGGCGCAGCCATCCTCTCCCAGAGGGCTCTCAGCTCAAGGGCTTGTGTGCTTGACTTTCTCTTGAGAAATACATCCTGATGGAACAAATAAAAGTACAAGAAGAACATGTACAAATGGAGATGAATGAGAGAAGACCAACATCCTCTCTCTGCTCTGTTCTTTTTCCTACAAACTAAAGAGGAATCCCTGTCTAAAACTCCCAGCCATGACGTTGAGGAAAATACCCCCCACTCTACATACACACACACACACACACACACAGCTCTCCAGTAATCATGACGATGGTCGACCCTCTGACCTAGGTGATGTATTTCTGTGTGTTCTGGCTCCAGTCTGGGTCATGCATTGTCGGGAATGTTGATGAAAAATGACAGGCCATTATTACATGCCATGGCTGTCCCCTCCTCTCTCCCCCTGCCTCACCACTGATAGGGGGATACTTCTGAAAAAAAGCTACGCAGTCACTACTCAAAAACAAAACCCCCCTGTGAGTGCCATTAACACCCATTCTTCAAGAGTTTTGTGGAACGTAAACTTGAAATTGTCCATCCTTTTTGATCAGCTACCCCCTTCATGCAGCCTGCCTCCCTCATCCTTACTCCATTAGGTTCTTATGGACTCAAGTTTCTCCGTGGAGGTCATTGTAGTACTAATGTTCTGCAGGGTGGGGGACAAAGTGCAGAGCATGAAAAAGAAGCCTGGGTTCCTGAGGGAGGAGATCAGGCAGCTGCAGGCAGGGGGTGTGAAGGTTTAGGTTACCTGTTCACTGCCTGAACACACTGACTCTTCTCCTCACCACTCGGGACCACCTGGGTAGCTGGCCCTGCCCCTTCAGGAATCAGACAGCGTGGATGCAAGCAGAGAGACACATAAAGAAGAGGTCACACCCACAAACAATAAATGATGATCACACACACACTGAGGTGATGAACCCACACATCTCCAGCCTCCACTGACCCATATCTGCTGAGCACAACTCCCAGGGTCTCGGGTGGCTGTCAAGAGGTGTGCTGGCTGTCAGTGACGGTTGACCCTGCACCAGTTCTCTGATATCTCCTGTCACACATCACTGCCCAGGAAGCACTTTCCTTTCTCTTCTGGTCTCTACACACTTCATCATGCTGCCTGACTACAACATAGCTCAAACCACAGACCTCTGACCAGTGTGTGTGCATGTTTGTGTGTGTGTGTGTGCTGAGCAGCACTTGTGTAGTATGTGGATTATATGTAAGCTTTCATTTTTACCAGAAATTAACACAAAAAACACGAAAAACACACTGTACACTACCTGCTCAGCACCAAACAGTACACAGACTAGCTGGTGCAAAGTTAGAGACTAGCTGGTGAACATAATGGAGCATTTAGCAGCTGAAGAGCCAGATATTTCCCTTAGGAACCAGAGACTTGGACGAAGAGGATGAATGATAATGTTGAAGATATTCCTTGAAAGAGTGCTGCTCAGAGATGTTCCAAAACTGATCAAACAGCACTTTTTTCATACACATAATGTGTAATTATTTATTAGGTGGGGACATGCATGATTTCCTCCCAGCTCAATCATAATATTTAAAATGTTTCTACACTGAGTAATGTTTAAAATAACAAGCAGCAATGGCCATAATTGGTGGTAATTAAGAAGAGTACAGAAAAACGAATGGAGTGGAACACCACAGAGATGGTATCTGTCCATATTGTAGTCCATATATAGCACATGTGTACATATGTATTACTTTATTTCAGTCAGCCATAATTTCCACCCATTTGAAAGAACAAGTAGAGTCACAGCGTGCTGAGAATACTTCTTGTCTTAATATCTGGAAGCATTTAGATGTTGTTGTTTTTGCTCAGCAAACACTTCAAAGTGGAAAGAGTGCTGTGGTTGACCACAGGGGAATAAATATGGTTTCTGATCAGCTCACTAATTACCTTCCACAGAGTAAATATGAGTAAAAAAAAAGAAAAAACAAAAAAACAAAAAAACATTGTAAGCCACCCGGGTGAAAATGCTAGCTGTTACACACAAATGTGGTCTTCAGATGCTTATAATCTACAGTGGTGTGTGAGAGCTCTTTATGTGGGTTACTAGTGTTGCTGCTGCAGCTACATAACCCAACAATATCATCGCCACTCAGTCCTCCCCTCCTTGTCAATGAATGCCTTGTTTAACACACTGAACCTGATGCAGCCTTTTTTGGTGCTTTACACTCTGTCTACGATCAAGGATCATGACAGCTTCTGTACACACACAGATCTGTCACTGGCCTTGGAAACGTTTGTCACCGCAGTCTTATGTTCCAGATTATTTTACCATCTTTTTTGCTGTTACATAGCATCACCTAACATGCTTCATGACGTGAAATGCAGCATTACGTAAAGGAGATAGTGAGAGTGTGACAGGTTTTGTGGCGGATGACAGACCCTTGGTGCTGCAGACACACTCACACTGTCTGCACTGTCTGCACGTCTTTGCATGTCTGCCACTGTAGTTCAATCACAGTCTTGAAGTTTCCTGCCAAACCCCTGCTAATATTGCTCTTGACCGCAGTCCAGTTTGGAACATGTGGACTGCGGTTTGATATCCACTTGCACACAGGTCAGGACCACGGGTCAGGATGATGATGTGCCTCCTGAGCACCTTCCTCCCTCTGTAATGTAATGTAAACAACTTCAAATGTATTACACTGGGCTGCTTCCTGCTGCTATGTGTGTGGCATGCTGTGTACGTCAGCTGATGAGACATAAAGTGAGTCTGTTTGCGCAGTTATAAATACATGGACTGTGAATGAAAACAGCCCAATTACCAAGGACTGTTTTGATTTAACTGTCGGAGTGTGGTGTGGAAAATTTTGCAGAAATTGATCATGACACGAAGCTGACAATGACATGAAAATCATTTTTGGATAAGCTTTTGTTTCTTTGAACATGGATGCCAGGAGTGAACACGTTTTGCAACATATTTTCCCTGCAGATTGATGAAATCAACAAAGCACAAAAGTTCTGACAGGAAAAAGCTGGTGTTTGTCAGTTATAAATGGACTTCAGGCTTCACTGAATTTCATCCTTGCTTGTTTCCTCTTTATGTGTAAAGCATTAAAGCCTAAATAAACCAATAACAATGGTGTTTGGCATATCTTGTTACGAACCATACACCAAAGTCAGACAAGGAAACATACTCATATAGAAGAACTACCTGAAGTGTGCTCCTGTATCAAGAAGATTCTGTGTTGTTTTGAGCCGAGATTCTGTAATTACATATGCACAGGTGTGTAACAAAATAAAAACCAAAGTAAAATGGACTGAATATCACTCTTCTAAACGATATTTCTTCAACTGGTGTTTTATTGATGGTGGTGAAGGGCGCCATCTACAGGTATTTCCACACCAAGTTCGAATTTTACACGAGAGAGAGTGGGAGTGAGTGAAATATTCACACGAAACGAAGCACGTAGATAAATCCTTGCACGCTCCTTAATACATAATTCTATGCAATGGGAAAAAAAAACTTTGAGTTGTGATATTTCTTCCTAAAACGACCCTTAGTAGCTTAACGGTTAAGGCACATGCCACATAACCACCATGTCCACTGTTCGACACCCAGCCATGGGACCCCCAGTTGCATGTCATGTCCCTCTCTCTCTCTATCCTGATTTTATAGAGACAAAATTCCTAACAAAATAATAACTAAAGAAAATGAGAGTTTGTCTGATCAAAGCTGTGGCCATTTAATGATGTTACAAAGTTAGGGGCATGATTCGGGGGCCATAAAAAGACTTTGGTATTGTTTCTCAGTCTAAAAAGTCCTTTTTATTTTGTGAATTATCTACCCATGGCACCAGTGCGCTCCATCAGAACTCCTTGTCAGATGGTCGTATTGGTTCGAGAAACCCCCTCCTGTCACAGCAAAGTCAAAAATGACTTTCGCACCCTCTTTGCTGCTGTGGTTAAGGAGATGAAGCGGGTTGTCCACTAACCACAGGGTTGGTGGTTCAATCTTGTGTCCTTGACCAAGACACTGATAGTCAAGTTACTCCTGATGGGCAGGCCATTGTGCTGCATGGCATCTCCATCACACTCAATGTGTGAGTGAAAGAGAAGCAAATTGTGAGGCAAAAAAGGACTATGCAAGTGCAATCCATTTACCGTTTTAAGTTTACCGCCAGATGACAATGTAACAATAATATTGTGATAAGTGCAAGAATAAAATAACACAAAGCCATGAAATCTTGTATTCAGTGATGAATATCTCTCTGAAACCGAAAATCTCGTTTCATCACTTAACTTAGAGGTAATTTTTTTTTTTTTAATAACATGCTATGCTGTTATGTTAAGCTTCTCCTTTGACCAAAACTCAGATTGGCATGATGGATGGTATCTTTGATTTGGAGTCAGCAAAGCCTAAAAACTCATTGAAGTGTATCTGTGGCGAGACAAAGGCAAAGCAAAGAGAGAAAGTGGCAGAGAGCACATCACCATGACCTGGAGGTCATTGGCAGTAGATAATCTGGTATGAGAACAACTGATAGCCTGTCAGTAATGATGGGGCCTAATGCCGGAGAAGAAAAAGGAGGGGAGCCGTAGAAGAAAGAAAGAAACCTACTGAGAACTCCCCTATGTTTTTTGTCATCTGTGTGCCAAATTAGGGTGAGAGGGGAGAAGGGGGGTTGGAGGGGGGTGGGGGAGAATAAGAGAGAGTGCAGATGGACCACACCGACTGACTGGTTGGACTAATGTGGACATTTTCTCTCCGGGGTCAGATATTTACTCCTAATTAGCTGGAGGAATGCGACGCATGAGAGCGGAACAGATACGTTACCGTTTTGGCCGGAATTTCCTCTCCTTCCGTGGCATGCGCCGCTTTAACCTGATTAGGTATGGCACTTATCAGAAGAGATGAAAGCACTCGGGGGATCGGTGACGCATTGCTGGACACCCCTGCTCTGCTCCCACTTCACCCCCATTTCCACCACGACCCTCCCCATGGTCATTACTGGTTGTGCCGTGTGTCATGGTACTAGGAAAACTTGGTCCATGATTTACAGTAAGACTGACACCATGCCCTTGACGTGGCACTTGTTGCGGGACCGGATCAAAAGGAAGTTGTTGGGAATAAACAAGCAGGGAGACTTTCTATAAAAATGATTTTTATTGAAGGAACTTAAAATGAGATAAACAACTTTTACGAGGTGGAGAGAGGGGCATGCTATTGTTAGGAAGTGAGACAATTTCCAGCGTGTGCGCATGCATGTGTTTCAGTGCAAGGATCAAACCTGGTGGCAGCAAGTCAGAGCAGATTTCGTGATAGCACTCCAGCGCAGAGAAAAGCTTGTGGCAGCAGCAGGCCTAACTTCTTGCTAATGATGGATTAGAAGGCTTTAATGGCAGATGAAGCTAGTTGGTATTGGCAGACCTTGTGTGGTATAGCTTTAATCTTCTGCATTTGTGGTTTTCTTGAGAAAAGGGACGATTTTGGCACCAGGCAGGAATATTTTCATCATGTTTGAAAGCCATTTGGTTTGAATTCACTCAGAGCTGTTTGTTGGTGGAATACAAAGAACAATAATTATGAAAAACCCATATTTTTTTGTTTTAATTCAGTGGTATCTTGCCATTCATATAGTTTTGGTTTTAATTGGCCAGGATTTTAGATATTGGGCATTGAGATGTATACCACCACCCTTAATTTGTGGGTGGTGCTCATAACATGAAAGAGCATTTCTAGAAACAACAATTTTCATTTTTAATGACTTTCTACCAAAGAACTACTTTGCACCAGGAGAAAGAGTTCCAAAGAAAGCTGTTAACAGTGTTTTTTTTTTTTGTGAATTGTCCATAGCTATAAGGACACAGCTTCTGCAAAGACAGTAAGGACCTGGACAAACAACCTACACAGTCGCTTAGGTTTGAGGATTTGTCTGTCTATAGATCTTGTTTAAATCTCATTTTTTACGTATGTGAGCACTACAAACATACTTCCATTCACATGCATTGTTTTGCGGTGGCAGCAGAAATTTCAGATGGCTATCTCCAAACCTAGAGCCAATTTAAAAAGCTCTGCGTGTGAAGAGATTACCACCATGTGTAATTTTAGGAACATAAAGTACAGACACAGAGGAGGACAGAAATGTGTTAATCTTCATGTTGAGGAAGGAGCTGGTGGTCTTCCTACTAATGTGGTTCTGAATTCAGGCTAAACATATATTTTTCAGAAATTCCCAGCACAAACAAAATCAATCACCAGCTGTCACACAAGCAGCCAGTGAAGTGGAACTCTGTGATTACATGCTTTTCTTATCACTGTCCATACATCACCTAACTTTTTTTAAAAAGGTCATGAATATTCCTTTACACTAAATAGCGTTACAATCTGTCTTCCTTCTATGGTCGTATATTTCAGAATGGAAATGATGTCAGATTTAACTATTACTGCCATATGCCATATGAGAGCCATCACTTCTGAATGCAAGACCTACCTCTGCTTGTAGCCAGCGGCACATCTGTGCACCTTCTGTGGTGGGCTCTGCCTGTGGTGGGCTTGTGTGTATGTGTGTGTGTGTGTGTGTGTATGAAGCAAGCAGATACACATAACACATATATGTGCACTCTCATGCTCACAGACAGTCGCAGGTGGGCCCCCAATGTGATAGCAACAAAAAACATCTCCTTGTCTTTAATGAACACACTCACTCTAGAGCATATTCCCAACTACTGATCACTGTACACACATCCTGTGCGTGATGTCCGAGCAGACCCTGAACATTATGGGTGCCTCAGAGCTGATGGTTGGGCTAATGACCTGGATGGATAATGTGTAATGTGTGTTACAGTAAATGACAATGAGGTCATACCCTCTAATTTTCATTTTGTACCCCACACAGAGTTTGTTCCCAGACTCTATTACTACTACTACTACTACTCTCTTTCCCTCTCTTTAACTCTTTTTCTCTATCATACACACACGCACACACACACACTTGCTCACTGATGGTCTGTATTTGCTCAGGAGTTACTTGAAAAGGCCACACCGAAGTCTTGGAAGCAGAAGGACATCCAGCCTCACAGCCTCCAGGTCTCACGGCTCCACTGATTGACCTGATGAAGACCAAAGGCTCCAATCACCGAGTCGATGTGTGTGAGGGTGCGTGTGCATACAATATGTGTGTGGGCACGGCTGTGTGAGAACATGCTTGCGTGTGTGTCACCACCTGACCACACACACGGTTTGGATGAAGCGTTATCATTTGCACATTAGACTCTTGAAAATACTCCAGAAATTCTGGGGCCAAAATCAGTCTTGTCCTCTTCTTCTTGCTGCTGTCTTCTTTCTTTAATCCCACACAAGAAGGCCCACATCAATGGTCTGTCAAGCATGTGTGTGTGTGTGTGTGTGATAGATACCAGTTGGTTTTATCTACTGCCTAGGTGGCACAGTACAGATGATGGTATACTGAAAGTGCTGGAGTCCTGCCAATGTGCTTGAATTTAAATACAGCTGGTTGGTAAATGTGCACTGAAAGACAGACAGACTGCAGCCTCTGTCTTTAATCCACATGTCCTGCACACAAGTATCTCAACTCGGAATTATTTCCATTATTGATACATATGAATCTTTCAACTGGTTAAATGACAAATTTAATGGACTGATTAATGGACCTACAGAAAATCAATTAACAACAATTTTGATGATCAATCAGTCAAGCAAACGTCAAGAAAACATGGCTTAAACATGGTGGTTTAAGCTTCTCAGATGTGAGGATTTGTTGCTTTTCTCTGTTTTATGTTGACATAAATTGAATGTGTTTTGGTTTTGGACTTTCAGTTGGACAAAACAAGCAACCAAATCATTGCCAGATTAATCAAACAATCATCCAAAGACTAAGTGATAGTATTCATTAGCTGCTGTACTATCTGTATCCTGCTGATACCACTGTTTACCTCCTGTCTGTGTAATCCCACTACACTGCTGACTGACTGGAAGCCAGTTTTGGACCTGCCTTTACCACACACAAACATTTAGCTCTTTATATTTTACAATTTTGCACCAGCACTTTCCTTGGCATTTATATAGCGATTGTTGCCTGCAGGTAACACCTTTCCACTCCTATTCCCATGGCTAATACCTATTTATACGAGTTTCTGATGTTTCTCTTCCCCATCAAACAAAGCAACAATACCAATACTGTAAGCCGCTTTCATCCATCAAAAACACCAGCATCAGCTGAGAGATAAAATCCACTCAATAGTGCGTGGGTGGTATGGTCTGTGTTCTCTGGGTGGTCATATTTGGGAAATGTGAAGTCCAATAAAGGCGTATAATTTGGAGGGCATTTTCATCCAGATGTACACAAAATGTCCTGAGGTAAGCAGCGCGTTCAACACAATGTTATATTTACAGGCACTGTTCATAATTCACTTTGGCAGATAAGTTCAGTTTAATGGATTCCCTTGGGAACTGTTCACAAGAAAAGCTCAGGTCTTTCATTTGGCAAAAGATCACTTTGTGTTGCTTAAGCACAGGAGGAAGTCAGAATTTTGCCCCAGTGAATTAGTCTTACTAATGTACACTTGTTTAAAATACTGGAAAGACAGTGCATTCATTGTTTTCCTGGAAGATCTCCTCAGGATATCAGAGTTGGCGCAGCTCGGCTGGTGTCAATGTACGTAACCAGCTTATGGATCAGAGGGAACTGAGAGAAGTGAGTGACAGAGGGCAACAGGGAAGAAAGAAAAGAGCGAATGAGTGTTCTGGCTTCTTGACCTCTTAGCATAAGAAGTCTTCTAAGTTCAAACTCCAGTGACTATAAGCTGAGCTGGTATTTAAAGTGGCCCTCACCTCCCCTCCTTTTCTCCCTCCCCCCATTCACTGCAGACTCGTGTGTGCATGTGTGTGCATGTGTGTGACAATGTATATGACTTGAATATAAGAGTACATACCACATGAACCTGTGTGTGTGTGTTTGTGTGTCTGTCTGTCTGTCTGTAGGGGTTTAGTAGAGTAGGTGGGCAGGGTCAGGGGTTGCTTGGTGGGGTTCTGGAGCCAGTGGGTCTTCTCCATTGTTCAGGCTGGAGGACCGAAAGGGGGGCAACGGGTATTGCTGCTAAAGGTATTGCTTGCTTACGGTAGGGGGTTAGCAATAAGTGTGTGTGTCTTTATGTGTGTGTGTGTGAGGACCTTTGCTCCAGGAGGAACCCACAAGGGGCGGGAAAGGGAAAGTAATTACAGATGACATAGGACCAAAAGGGAGGAAATTGATTAAAGAAAATGGGTGACCGGGAAGTAAGCAGGGATCTTTGTTTCCCCTTCAATTAAACTGAAATGTCTCAGTGGTCTCTCTCTCTTTGAGCTACACAGAGTGGAGGAGGACTGTGGGGAAAGAGGGCTGAAGGTCCGGGGGCTCTTTCAGGGAGAGGGGAGTTTACAGAGGTGATGCTGATGGATGGATGGAGGGACCAGCACTCTCTGCACCAGCACTCCCTGTGCAGGCTGACACTCATGATAGCCTGTATTCACAGTATCCATCTGAGGGGAGCACATCAGCTATCTGCAGCCTGTGAACTTGCACGGTTGAGGAATTAAAGAAAAGATACGGTTTTTATCATCATTGCCATTGCTATCATTAGTTAGCTGCTGAGGTCTGGGAAGGCAGCAACACTGCTAAAAATAAGTTCAATGGGGCAAGAGACCCAAGCCGTCAGACAAACACATATGTATATATATGTACATATACAACACGAGAGAATGTAGGCAGACAGCAAAATTATAACCCAAAAACTGTAAACAGCCATCACAGTTTACACACTAACTCCTTCTTTCAACTCTGAACTTTAAACTGTCCTTACCATAGTTGTTGACAATCTTTCAAACTGACTGGAATCACTCTTGCACCAATGCAACATGAGTACGCTTGATCAACAGGCTATGCAGACAGTTTCCAGTTGACTGCATCCTGAAACCAACTTTCAAGTCACCTCAGCTTTCTACCTCATTTACTGTTGCTTCTCTGCTACTTGCTTGGCAAATGTGAGTATACAGTATGAATAGTTTTACAAGGCCAAGGGAGAAATAACAGTCAGGGGTGGTGGTGGTGTGTGTGTGTGTTATGGGGGGTGGGGGGTGGTCTGAAGGAAGAGAAAACAGGTTGTCAGTGTGGTTGAACAGCAAAATAGCATTTTCTCCCTCGGGCTCAGCCTCCACAGATGTTTCTTTCAGGCCCCATGGCAGGGCCACTCTAAAAAGTGCTCCAGTCCCGACACAATTCAGCCCCTTTGTGCGCTGAAGGAGAGAAGCTCAGCCCACTGTTTACTGCTAGTCCACCCCCATTCCCCCTTGTCTAACCCCCCTCCTCATGTTAGCAGGCGGAACAATTGGGGAGGGCCTTGCCCAGAGCTGGGGCGGTGTGGCAGGTCAACAGAATGGGCTGTGAATCCTGTGCCTCTGAATCCTCCGGGTGGGTGGTCCAGCTCTCTCCCCTCTCTGTGTCTCTCTCACACACATACACAGAAACACACTCCTCTCCTCTCCTCTCCTCTCCTCTCCTCTCCTCTCCTCTCCTCTCCTCTCCTCTCCTCTCAGTGCTCATTAGCTCATCCACTGGGCCAGGCATAGTGTTGGTGCTTGGGCACTGTGATGTGGTGATAGGTGGCCCAGAGAGGAAGCCAGACGGGGGTCTTTCCTCAGGATTAGCAAACTCCCAGTTCCTCGTCAGTGCGACCAGGTCCCGTACAGATCCGGTCAGGCCACGCGGCAGAAGGGGGCCCGTGGTGGTCCACGTGGAGCCTGCCAGTGACTGGGTGGCAGTTAACACTAATCCTGCTCCTGATTACCACTGGCATGGGGAAATAAACAGTAATAAATGAACCTACAAGGCTGAGCACTCATACACCCTTACAACAACTCCTCCCACACAACACAAGTCATGCTGACACACTTGTACAGTGATGCACACATACATGCTGCCAAACAGTGGTAGCATTACACGTTTGTAATATTGTTTTTAGTGCTGCAACTGATGACTTTTCATTATTGATCAATCTGACAGTTATTTTCCCGACTGATCATTTAATCATTTAGTCTACATTATAAAATAGTGACAAATACTTTCTTTTTTTTTGTATATTAAGTTTTTGTACCTAATTTCTTTTATAGTATATCAGGCAGGGGGGGAAATAGTTTAAGTTAGTCATGCCTTGAGCAAGAAAAGACAACAACTGTCTTATAACTATCTGGCATATTTCCCCATAGTCACAGCGACATCTAGTGAGCAGAAAACAGAACTGACAAAAATGGAAAAAATTGCACCAAGTAACCTGTTTGGTACCACAATCAGTTTTTGAAGAAAAAGACATAAAATTGTTAGTCACACAATGTTTCCCTTAGAGGAAACAAACTGAAAACATAATTTACCAGTTGAATCCTTGGAACACTAAGGAGTAAATATTAGATGAAATATTTTCTGTCACATGTTAAAGTCAGTACAAACAATCCAAATTTTTCACCAAATAAATTAACTTTAAATTCATAGGGAACCATTATAGAAAGGTTTTGTCAGTGATGAACATCTGCGGCGAGAGAACAGTACTGAAGCAATGTCCCAGCAGCATGTTTCCTCTCACACCATTTGAGCAACATTGTACATCCTGCTGTGGTCAGAGCCGTTCATCCTCTTTTTGGTTCCGTAGATGCAAGTAATGCTGTGAAGTACTGAGGAAGAAACACTGCATGAAAGCATCACCTTGGGGTATAGAGCTTTGATTAAAAAATAATAATAATAAAAAAATTCTGGACTTTTTAGATTTTCTCACCTGCCGCTGCCATCAAACAAACTTAAGATGCCATTGATTGGTCCTTCCTTCTTTATCCTGGGTAAGGCTCTTTATATGTTTATTAGTGAAATGCACCCGATTACACTGTATTAATCCTCAATTTTTTAACTAACAAAGTGCTAAGTTTTGTTGTCAATATAAAAGGAATTGATTAAGAATTTTATATAAACAAATACAGTATTTAAAGATAATTACTGATGAATAAAAAGATAAAGTCTGATTGCCACATACTGTACTTGAAACACTGTACAAGTAAAAAATCATTAGGCACACCTTGAAATACAGTACTTGCTGGCTGCCTTTGAGGTTTTCAGTTTAAAAAAAAGCTACTGTGAGCGTCAACAGATTTGTTAATCCAGTTTTACAGGAGACTGTCCTCTTGTGAAAAACACAGACATAGGTTTTGTGCGCCAGCAGCTAATTGTGACCCATAGTAATCTTTTATTGTAGATGTGGTATACAGAGCGACAAAGTCCATGTTAGGAGGAGGTTGGGGTGGATGGATGCATCTACAAAACACAGGACTCTGACATGGGTGACCACTTTGCATCCTATAGTTGCCATTGTGTATTTTAACCATGACCTCAACCCATACCTATCTGCGTGTTCAAACTGTAATCATGACAATGAAGTTGTCCATAACCAAAAGAAAGTACCCATTTTAACCCAAACCATGATCTTTCCCTAAATCTAAGTAGTTTTTGTGCCTAAATGTAACCAAACCATTACTGTTCCATAATCTTAACCACATGTTTGTTATTGTGACAATGACAACATGTGGTCCATTACAAGTGCTACCTTAGGGGTGCTATTCCAGGGGTTTTATTAGAGTGTAAGGACAAATGACCTATATGGTCGTTCAGGTAGGAGGAGTTATTGGTAGAGTTTGTTGAACCTTAATTTGATGATAACAAAAAGGAAAAATTTAGAGTAGCCAAAATCATATTTAAACTTTGGTCATTTTTGTGTTCACCTATTGGATAGTGTTGAAAAGGCTGTATCCATTCCTGCAGGTTTGGTTGTGGCTTCTGCCGTAGCACAAGGGGAAACAACAACCATGATGTCATCATCCACAGTTCCAGTGGAATTGAACAACCAAATAACCATCGATAACGCCACCACTGTAAAAGCCAACCTCAGCACAGACATCACCAACACCACTACCAGTATCAACCACACCACAACCCAGACCAATGCCATTAATGTCACCAGTACCCCCAGTACCACCAGTGGCATGAATATAACCAACGCCAACAGTACCATCATACCCTCAACAACAATGCAGAAAGGTGAGAGATGTACCCATAAATGTTGCATTCCCCAAAAACTACTCTGTCTGAGATGTTGGACCTCAAAGCCAATTCATTCATGAGCATGTCTTCCTTCTTTTATGATTTTCTTGTGGAATAAACTGCTTCTCTGACTCAGGTGGTGACACTAAAGATGGCAAGTCCTCCATGACCACAGTTAAACCCATTAGTACTTCTAAAACCACATCAACACATCCCACAACAAAAAGCAACCGAAAGGACAAAAGTGAGTTGAGATTCCTGGAGAATGAACTGTATTCTACAATTTTAAGTAAAATTACAGTAAAAGGCTTTACCTTTACTCTTGCTGAATCAAAGTGTTTCATGCAATATAACATTTTTTTTATTGACAGTGGATTAAAGGACTATGTGTATATGTAAAAGATGTTGCTTGCGGTGGCAAAGCCATGATCACTCAACTTGACCAAGTGCAGCTTCAGTGTTTAGATTCATTCTCACAACTCTCATCAACCTCCAGCCTCTTTAGGCAGCCACTTTTAGTGATAAGGCTCTAATAAACCCACTGTACACTACCTGCCAAGTACTACCGCAGACAAAGTTCAGAACTAGCTGGTGAACATAGTGGAGCATTTAGTCGCAAAGATCAGCCAGATGTTTCCCTCAAGAGCTGGTCGAGACCACAGAAAGTGAAAAATGAATAGCACTGTTATGTGATAACATGTCACTGTTGTGTATTCAGCTTGCTCTGCTGCTTCCAAGTGTTTCGTCTTCTGATAATAGAAGGTGACATTTAATTAGTCACTTGCAGGTTTAAATTGGCATCCAAACGTCAGATTCTGTTGATACTGTTTCACGTAAACTTTTTCTCTTTTGAAAAATAAATACTTTTTTTGTACTTCTAACAGGAACCACTGGCAAGCCACGTACTGCAGGAAGTAACAACACTGGTGAGATACGTTTAAATGTGGTCCAGTACATTTCAAATTATATCAAAACACAATGTATTTGTCAGGTTGTAGGCTTAGGCATACAGAATGGTATTATGTCTTTGTCTGGAGTCACATTGCATAGTCACAGTGTGGAAATGTCTTCCTCTTTCTTAACATGAACTGTTGCCGTCTCAGGTATTATCATCTTCTTCGTGATCATCCTTGTAGCTTGTGGACTTGGAATTGCTTGGTACATCACACGGAGGAGAGGAAACAGAGTATGTTAGCTCTTCACTTCCATTACAAAACAGGAATAGGAAATAGTTAATAGTTAATATTAACAGGTGACGGTTAGCTTAGCATGAAGACTGGAAACAGGGTGAAACATCTCTGAAGCTCCCAGTTTAACATATTACATCTAGTTGAAGTATGACAAGCTGGGTTTTTATGGGTAGTTATATGCCCTACATAACTTATGGTTTTCTTATCATTGGACATAACCAGTCTAGCTTTCTCCCTTGTCTCCAGTCTTTAAGTCTAATCTATGCTAATGGCTTCTAGCTGTAGCTTCATGAACACATGAAAGTGGTATCGGCTTTCTTATTTCCCAAAACACTGGACCATTCAGTGTTTCTCTGTGTGTGTTCTGATTCTCTGCCTCCTACAGCGCTACTCTGTTGACTTCACTCCCAGACCAGATGAAGCCAACATACCTCTCAGCACTGTTGAGCCTGAGTTACCTGCAGATACTGTTTCTCAGAATGGTCAGTACAACACATATACATATAAAAAACAACACTGAGAATACTTAACAAAAAAAAAAAAATAATAATAATAAAGATTGCATTGTTTTGTGTTTTGTTATTGCACAGAATAAATACCCTGTGCACTTTACAGGTCTGCAAACTTCTGAAAATACAGAAGCTACTAAAAGAGAGCCCCAAGAGTCAGAGGCAAAATCTGAAGTACAAGAGGAGCAGAAACATGAGAGTAAATTTTTTTTATGGCGTTTTAACAATAGAGCTTAGAGAAACAGCACAGGATGTTTATTTTAGCTGTGTATTTGAATGTGTTATGTGGGCTCATTGTGTGATACTTTCTTTCCTCTTTCTTAAGATTAGTCAAGCTTTGTAAAAGGAAGTATAGTTTGTGACAGTTCTCTACACTATGCATGATATTAACACTTGCTGCGAGATAGTGTGAATATCCAGATTCCTGTAGGCATAGCAAACACACAGAAACACAGAAAATGTGTTATGCTTCTCTAAGCATGGATTTAATGGCCTAATACAAATGCAAAATATACAAATGTGAGATTTTTATGTAAGAAAAATCATTTAGTCATTTATAAAACCACATGGCCTTTATAAACTGTCACCCCATTTGTGAATTTTATAGGAAGGAAATGTAAAGTTGTGCAAGGTAACCTGAGCAAAGGCTTGTGTAAAGGCTAGATCACGCAACTGACAAACATTTCCTTAGTTTGAAGGGAGAAAAAAAATTAAAAGTGCCCTGCAGTACTCAAGTCAACCACTTGATGGAAATGGAAGCCAAGTTAACAAATTACCATCCAATGCAGTTTGCCATAACTGCAGATGATCCCCAAAATCTCCTACAGGGGTTGTTAAGCATGTTGTCATTTTGCAATGTTGAAAGAGTCAGTGTCGTTCTATATAATTCAAATTCTGGTAAACACATACCAGAGCCTTTGTCTTGCTAGATAGCAAGTTAGAAATTAAGTTGTAAAGTTTTTAAAACTAGAAATCAGGTAACAAACATGTTTGAATGTATGAAGTGCTTTACTCAGAGGTCTGTCCACGATGAAAGGCAAAAGGTGCAGTCATGTCTGGACCTGCCTCTCTGCCTTGAGCCACACTTTGCTTTAATGGACAGTGCTGATGGCCACTTTGAAAAGCAGCTACCTTTCCAGTTGTTCTCTTCCTCTCTTGGGAAAGAAATAATGAAAGTTTGCCAGTAATCAGAGCAAGTGGGAAGCCAGATTTCTAATCATGCACCTGGGTTTGTTGCTGCTGTTTTGGTTCAACTTGATGGCAGAAAGATTTGCCTGATGATGACTGCTTGTCCAGTGCAGTCAGACTCACTTGTTTTATCTCAAGTGTTTCAATTACTGAAGAAACCAGTCAGATACCAGAATGAGGTACCAGAAAACAAACATCACTGTGCATGACTAAAGTAACTTGACGCAACACTGGACAACTGGTATGAGATAACTGGAAAATTAGACTATTAGTACCCAGAAACTCTGCAAGGGGATTTTTGCAAGCTGCACACAGTACAACATGGCTGGTTTGTTTTGTTTTTTGGGCCAAAGGATACTGAAGTAACAAAGGAGGCAAAATATAATCAAGTGAGTCTGATTTGTCACTTCCTGTATGGTCAGTGCAAGCAATTCTTCAATATTTTCCTTTTTTCTAAAAGGGAAGCATGTTACTTTGATTACAACCTCTTTCTTGGCCAAGAAGTAAGTGTCACTGTACCAGTACACCAGTACAGTCTAAATAAAGAATTCATAGAAACTGTCGAACTGACACACTGAAGAACAGATAGCAGATATCCATTAAGGTGCACACAGATAATAAAATAAATGCCTGACAGTAAAATGTCACGGTAGAAACAGCAAAAAAAGAGCCCTGCCATCTGCATAGCCGTGAGAAATGGTCTAATCAGCTGGAATTTGAGAAATCACAGGTGTAGGTGGACCAAGGATTTGGACCAGGAGTGGGTAGGTGATTAGCTTAGCTTTGCTTAGAAAAAGCGGTTCTAGCAGTGAAGTGGCACAAAATAATTGTTCAAATATAGTATCTGAGGATGTTTTTAGACAATCTTTCTTTTAGTGGACTGAAGCTGCTGCTGCTGTTTTGCTGACATGCTGCTTTCATTGTGCAAACTGTGTATACAAGGTGCAGGTAATCGTAGTGAATACGAAAAGTGGCAGAAGTAATTGTGTGAAAAACATAAACAGAGAGCTTAAGACAGTTCAAACGTTCGGACCCCGCTTCCTTTCTCACCTCCGCACACCTGGCTCATGACTATGTGATGAAGGCGTGATTATTGGACTGTTTCAGAAAGTCAGTCGTTCACAGTGGAGAGATGTGTTGCAGGGATTTGAGACACTGTTTGACCATCCGTATTTCGCTTGAAGCATATGATGCTTTAAACTGTACACAAACAGTAAAGAAACAAGAGTAAGAGTTTACAGCCATGCTAGCTTTGGACAGGTCTGCTCAAAATGACAATGCTAACATCCTGATGTTCAGGTTCAGGTGTAATGTCTACTTTGTTCACCATGTTCAGTTTGGCGTGTTAGCATGCTAACAGTTATTAATTAGCACTAAACACAAGCTACAGCTGAGGCAGCTGGGGATGTCATTAGCAGATATTTGGTCATAAACCAATGTATTCGACAAATGGACGTTTTGACCCAATGATGGTGCTAGATGAAAAATCAAGAGATCCATCCTCTGGACATCTTGGATATCTGTTCCAAATATGAAAATCACAATGCACCGAAGTCCTACGGCACCGAAGTCCCATGGGTGCATGAGAGTGATATAAGGAAAGCAAATAAACTTATTTTGCAGTCTCAGTAGATTAAATAAGAATGCTAAGCTAACAGTCAGGTCATCTGTCCATCTGTGATGCAGTCTAGTCATCCACCATAAACCAGATGATTCTCTGAAAGTTGGAATGATGGTGAATAACGGTCGCCTTCATCTCCCCTTCATCTCCGCTTTCCCTCCACCTAATCCTGGGTCAGATAATGATGGGGCCGCCCTACTTTCCCACAGCCTCCAACAGCTGCATGGCTGTAGCTCATTAGGAACTGGTCAGTAATCAACCGCCTCATTACCAGCATGGTGGCCCCCTAAAATGCCTTTGCCCAGGAGAAATCCCCCCCTGACTGTCAGAGAGGCCAAATCACTTCAGGCTATATCAGTGTAAATACTGTTATTATGTGGCAGCTAAACACAGAATGCACTGACCCAAATAGCCAACCTGTAATGTCAGTGAAGTTTCAAATGACAGAGTAATGTCTCAACAATGTTACACAATTAACTTATTGCAACAGTTTAACTTCCTAATAAAATGGCACGACATTCATGTTGGGTTTTTCCAATTTATTTCAATATGACTCAGTCTGTGTGTTGTTTCAATTCATCCACATGTTGTTTTCATTTACATTTATTATGCTAACTAGATACTTAATAGAAAACAGCACCAATGTTCTTGAGAACCACTAAAAAAAAAAGCTAAATGGTTTGCTTTTTCTTGCATTTGTCCTTCACAGCTGAAGCTGATAAAGCTGTTGTTGATCCCGGCGCTGAGTCTGCAGCTCCGGCTCCTTCTCCAGACAGCTCTGAGGACAAACCCAAAGAGGACAGTGTTGAGCAGAGTCCTCCTGCACCTGTGGAGCCGAACATGGAGGAGAAAACTGATGATGAAGGCGTCGTGTCTAACAAGACCTCAGTGGAATCGCTGAAGGAGACAAACGAGAACAACAGCAACAATGCTGACCTCAGTCAGGAGAGAGGTTGGTATTTAAATAATATGTCCCCTCCAAAAAGTCATTGTGATTCCTCATACTATCTGACATGTAAACAATTTAACAAGCCTTCCACAGCCACATAATTCACACACTCGTCTGTCATTTACAGTGTATATCTATGGTACATTGTGTTGAATTTAATGCAGCCCTACATGTCGGATATGTTGACAGATGAGTGACAACTCCTTTGTTTTGTTCTTGTCTTGGTTCCAATTTACTGCAACATTTACTACATAAATTAAATAAATAGTGTCTGCTACTACGGTATAATTGGAAATTCATTTTCTGAATTGAAATATAATTACTAGAAGTTTTTTGTGTTTACTATTGATCCGCCTACTTTTGACCAACAAGCAAATGGTTTTACAGTTTAACATAATTAATTTATTTGTCTTTTAAACAGATCTGGAGTCGAGCTACACCTTCTGGGACATTCCCCTCAACTGCCCAGTGTGACGTTACTGCCTCGTTCCCCGTGTCCTGTTCCTCAAAAACTTGGTAAGACCACAGTGGGTGAATAGTCTGCTGCAGCTGCTGCACCGCTCAGCTAGTTCAGGTGTTAGGAAAGGGAAAACCCCCACCCCGAACTACAGGTCACCAGACCACATACGACCACTGGGAGTGCTGTGTTACAGCTTCCCATCCTGAACTGTTAAAAATAGAGGAGTCATACCCATTAAATCTAAAATTATAAAATCTGCTTGTCCCCCAGAATTGTAAATCACATTGATGGCCTGGTGTCCAGTAGTTTATAAATACACATTATGGAAGCTACATCCAAAACTGAACCTCATTGCAGGAGACAGCATCACAACATACAGTATATCATTATTTCAGAATTGCTTGTTTGCTTTTACTTTTAATTGCTTTCCTTTTTGAATATTTTAATAGATTTGTATGTGTTAAGTAACTATAGGTCTGCTGACAAAATAATTTGTTCTTTGTGGAGTTGTCACAGGCATCTCACAGTCTCTGTCAATTGAGCAATCTCAATCCACTGATAAAGAACGGGGGAAAAAAGCTATTAAACAGACCCTGAGTTCAGATGTTTTTGTCAAATAGCTATTTCTAAGGTTGAAAGGAAGTTTCATGTTCATTTGTTGGAGTATATGCTCTAAATTATCATGAAAAAGCAGTCTTTTACTTTAATGTGGCAAAACCACTTCTTTTCTATCAAAATCAATTCTGTTAACTATACATGACGCTTGGATTCATTCCATTTTTCTTCCGGTACCTCCTGCTCTATCTTCCACTCATAGATGAGATTCTTCTCACACGAGTAGTAACATGGGCCCTCTCAGACTAATCATCATGTGCTTCAGGATGGAAGGCCCACATCTGCACCTGCCCCCCCCCCCCCCCTTCCTATCTGCTCAGAAACACTCAAGGCTGAAGCCTGAGGCCTGAGGAATTCACACTGCTCTTAACAGCTGATGATAAGCTCACATCTTAGAGGCTAACCGCTCAGAAGCTCAGTGTTAGCGGTCACAGATCATCTCCGTTCTCACAAAAACACCAGCTTTAGAAACCCCGAGCATCTCCATTTCATCAAGGGAAGTCAGCTCTACTTCTATATTTTGCCTCTAAATACTAGTTCACACAGTGAGAGAAAACCTAAACTATAAATGAAAATAAAGAGGGTGATCTTCAGCAGTGGAAACTGTCCCTCGAATGTTTCCAAATAGGACTTGTTCACTTGACTTGTCGTAGAAAAGAAACACACGTATTACTAATAACATCAGGTGTCCTAGATTTTTTATTATAGGCTGTGCCCAGTAACATGAGGGAAGGACCCAAATGCAGACACACTAGGAAGACTGATGAGAAAACACAGGAACCACGCTGCAGTAGGAACACATGAGCAAAGACAGACAGGGCTACAGGTACAAACTTGGGCATGACAACAGGAACAGACTCAGATACGAACACAGACAAACTGACAAAGAGACGGAGCATCAACGAGACTTTAATACACTGGGGCTAATTGACAACAGGTGACACAAATCTGGGCGGACCAGACAATCAACAGAGGTAGGAAACTAGACAAAGGCAGGAAGTAGACGGAGAAGAGATACACAAGGGACAGGGCTTCAAAATAAAACAGGAAGTGCTAAAACCAAAACTCAGGAAACCAAAACCAGAGTAACATGACTTTCAACATAAAAGACCAGAAATTACTGAACAACCAGGAACTGATGCATAAGATCAGTTCCTGGTTTTTCAATATAAAACAGTAAATATAGAACATATTCAACAAAAAAAGCAAGAAAAACAGTAGTCCTCAGATACTTCATAAAGAATCAGCAAAAGTCCAGAAAGAATCCAGCACTCGCCAAGGGCTGATTGAAACAAAGAGTCCACTACACTTCAAAACCAGTTCAAAAGAAGTCATAAGATCCAGATGGTCGAGAAAGAGTTCCAAAACAATCCAAAGTTCAACAAAGGTCCAACAAGGTCCAAAAAGAGTTAAAAATGGTCTCCGGAGGTGACTAGCTTCATAGTCCTGCAGTGTATACACTGACCAGCAACCTCAACTGCCTCGATGACCTTCCTTTGGGTACTGTGCAGTACAAAAAAGTGCCACTCTTTGTCGAAGAAACATCATGATGCAGGCAGCAATGTTTTGAAACACAATGTAATTGTGAAAATACAGTGCTACATAAACATAATTTCCAACATGTAACACAATAGTTATGCAACATCTGCTGGTAAGCTATTAAAAATGCTGTTGATATGGCTGGAAGTGAAGATGCTGTACGTTTCTATGCAAAAGACACCAGAATGTAAAACCATTTATCTTTGAACCCCCATCTGAATAATTCTTTACTAGGAATTCAATGAAACTACTGTTACATTGAAAACCCACTGATCTATATTAGTCGTAAAGAGATTTTTGGGTTCATAGTCTGGAGGTGATTTTTGAACTTAATGTAAAAGATATTGTCTTTACAAAGGCGTTTATAAATGCCAAATCCTTTTCAGAGTGTGAGAAAGTATTTTGGGGCCCACATGAATACGAGCCACCCTTCCAAAATGACATGACATGACATGACACTGTAAAACAGTGAATAACACAATTTGGGAAAACAGCAGAGAAGAGAAAAAGTGAACTCTTCACTCACCTGGATTGGGAAGTGATGAGCAAGCTGGAAACTGAAGTTGAAAGGCTGTCTGCCATTCTGCGCCCGTGGATAATGGATATGAACTGACAGGTCGTAAACTAAACCAGCATAATTAGACGTGGGACTTCACAGTGTTATTTTCCAGTCAGAGCTCGACTTTCATGTTTGATGGCTAATGTTGGAGGAAACTGTCTGCACTCCCTGGGATGAATATTTCACAGAGAGGAGGACGCAAGTGAAAGAGAGTGACAGACTGAGATTTAACTGTGTCAGACAAACGAGGTTAGTAGCTAAAAGCAGAGGCTCTTAGTGGAAGGACCTGCTGCTGCTGCTGGCTCAGAGACAGGTCACAAAGACAAGGAGGGTCAAGGATCTGAGGCCAAAGAGGATGCTTTATCTCTACATCCTTTCTGAGTGGCTTACGAGAATGGAGTGAAAAAGCACAAAAGAATAATACACTTTTTCAGCTTTATACCCTTTTGCCTCGTTCTTCGTCCTCCCCCTTATAGCAAAAATAATTTTCTTGGGGAATATTGTAGGTGTAAACACAGATTTACGGTGGGCTGGATGACAATTGGTGTACGTGGTGAATGCAGGATCTTTATCTTAGTAATAACAGTGAAGGGAAGCTTCCTGCTCATGGGTTTTGATGTGGTTCAGACTGGCAGGTAGACCATTACACCTGGGCAGCTTTACAGGAGGGAGGGACTGTCGGAAAGTGCAGACTGACACTCCCCTCACACTACAAGAAGAAAACAGCTGGTGGAGGCTGGTTCTGCCCCTTCCTCCCTGCACTTCCTACCACAAACCATCAAGTTTTGGTAAAAAAAAAAATAAAATAAAATCGAGAACTAAAACTTGCCATTTCAAAGTGGTGAAGATGGCAATTAGAGTTTCACTATTAAAGGGCTGCGCATGCTGTACGTGCTGCACACGCACTTTTGAGGCTGATGTCGGTGTGTCATCGCTTTTTTCACATGGACGTTTTCTTGTTCTAACTTGATGTAGTTTAGTCTTGATCCCTTGGGTTTATAAAACTACCAAATGCAAGTTAATATAGAGGAGCTTCACCATTTAGGTTTGATCAATCAAAAATGATTACATTGCAGCTTAAAGAGAAAATAAAGAGTAGTCCTTTGTGTGATTTCACTTCATGGTACATCATTTACTGTGCTGATAGCACAGTAAATTGCTTTTGCTTTCTTAAGCAATATTCCTGTGTAAATATACTTGATGATGATCTATATTCTTTAAAAGCCTCACCATCATGTTTTTTAAAAGAAAGATCAGGTATTTCCAATAATTGGATAATCACTAGCTTCATATAACTAGAAAGAAACATCACAAGGCTTTTGATTAATTCTCATCAATGTTTTGGGATATACAGTGATCTTCAAACACACCTGACAAACACACACCAGCAGGCATGCATAAAAATACATGCATTTGGTTTATTCATCAGTGTTCACCAACAAAACTTTGTAACATGACACGCAGGATCTTTAGGAACAAGATTATTTTTCCTTGTTTTATTGACAACAATGTATTGGTATTGATATTGATATTGATAACATAAATCAATTGCCTCAAGGTGCACAGAGTTGGTTTTTGTCACTTGGTGAAGATGTAATGTATAAGTTTAAAAAATTAACAGTTATTCACAGTTATTCACATAGTCACAGTTATGGAAAAAGGCAAAGAAAACTAATTATTAGTTTGATTTACATGGGGTCATGTTCTGGACTATTGATTGGCAAAGTAAAGTCCTAGTCTTGTCTTGTCACAGTGAGCTTGATGTTATTGAGTTCTAGTATGTTTTTTTCTGAACTTTAACTGTGATTGTTTCTTATTTATTAAATAGATATTATAAGATGTGAAACTAAGTTTTCAGGAGCGTAAAAGGAAATGAGGTTGTACTTGTAGTTGAATTCCTGAAACCTTTGACACATCCTGTGTCAAAGATCAAGTTGAACAGTGTTCACTTTCACTCCCAAGGTGCAAAACTATTTACTAGTCATTCCAGGAATACAACTGACTGTTCTATAAAGATAATAAATCTTTCAATGGTGTTATGGCGATGCCATTCCCTTTAACGCCGTGTCAACATATTAGGAATTGTTCACCAAAAAACTGAGACAAGGGGACAAGCTGATTGTTTCCCAAACAGTTTAGGTAAGTTTGTTTTGAAACTGAACCCCTTATGAGGTCATGGTGTGCTTTTGTTGAAAGAAGAGAGACACTGATAAATGAGGTCAACCTGATCGTCCCTGAACTGAAACCAGCACAGAACTGTGCTGTCATTACACATGCACAGCAGACTGATACCTTCCTTTGTATCTCTATGCACACTGTATTAACCTGTAACTTTCTTCCTGTGTTATTCCTCTTTATCAAAACCATGGGGTTTGTCCTTTTCCTTCTTCAGTTCCTTGATCTGAGGAGGTTCTGGGTTGTCCTTTCCAAAGGTCATAGGTCAGACAATCCTAATTAAAGGGCTCACAGTGGCTGGAGGAGAATAATGAGGCCCCAATGTCAGAGTCAACTGGCTCACATTCTTTGCCTGTCATTGAGCAAGTCTCTGCAGAATTGGATGTGTAGCGGCTGCTGTGATGTGAAGCCCAAACCAGGACACATTTCAGCAAGACCACTGCACGAACCTGCAACAAATGAAAAACAATATTTGTGAGAAAAATAGATGGAGACATGAAAACTGTTAGCGGTAACACTACTAAAGCATTGGTTGATTAATTTACTATTAATAAAGCCATAAGTTACCATTTATAAACCATGTATAACAGCCAACTTACCAGAAAGTAGCACTGAAGCAAGATGAAAGAAAGTGGTCTCTTTAAAGACTCCTTACTTCTACTTTCCCTGATGCCCCAACCAACTTCCTTTTATATTAAGAGATGTCCGAGTATATCAGGCCTTGACCTTCACCATTTACACCATAGATATTTTACAACAAGAGAGAGACATTTTCTAGATTCCTCCTTTGTGCTTCAGTCCACACTTTGGCAGGTGGCCCGCAAAATGTTTATAGGGTTTAGTTAAGCGGTGTATGTTTCACTGCTTTACACCATGCTGCATGTCTATCAACAAAGGAAAAGAGGAGGGGGAGTAACATAGTGAAAACAATTTGTAGAGAACACAGAAATAGAGTTAGGACTCCAGTCATATGATGTGGACTCACAGTGGGTTAGTTGGGAACAATCACACCTTTGACATTTTGTGATCTATTGACTGAGCTGCCTCAAATCTGCCTAACGGTCCCTAATGCTTTGTTCGTTTTTGCAATTCACCTTCTGTAAAGACGAGCCAGCTGTCCGGTTTATGTTGAAGTAATGACAACTTACTGCAGTTCAGAAATTTGTCATAATCATCAGTTAACAGGGGTTTTGTTTATGTTGCTGGTTCCCTGAGGACAGGAGTAGGGAAATGTTTACATTTTGGTGCAGAGAATGAAGAAATCACTGCTCTCCTGCAGTGACTTTACCCAAAAATGTGTGTGTACAGCTTTGTGAGCTCTGTAATAAATCAGGCTGTAAGCTTAGATGTGTATTAGCAATTTCTAAGTAAGGTATTTGTCATGATTGTAATTTTAGAACTCTTCACTCACTTCAATCACTTAATTGTTGTAAAAATAAAAAATAAAAAGACTACAGCTACACTTGCAACTGTAATGTTAGCATGCTCATGATGATAATGTTAACATGCAGATGTTTAGAAGGCAGCATTTACCATGTTCACTAGTGGAGCTCATCAAAGTCAATAGAATACATCATCTGGGAACCCTGAATGTCTGTGCAAATGTTTCTGCCAAACCAGCCTGGTAGATGAAAGGCTGTTTCACTAAGTGAAATAAGTGAAAACTTCAAAGAGTTGGTGTTAGAAGAAAAGGTAGGGGATCACCAGAGTCAGTGGACCAAAGTAGTGGTCTGGACCAAATGACTAACTAACCAACCACTATTGCCATTACTAGAGTCAGACTGTTCCTCTCCTCTTGTCCTCTCCAGGCTGGTTTAGACATTCCTGGCCTGACTTTGTGCAGTTGGCAGGGCTGCTGTGATCGGGATGCCTGCTGACAGACGGGCATACATTCACCTGCTTGTAGTGCCTCTGGCAATGGGCTCCACATTCCTCAGGCAGTGTCAGAGTCACACAGTGGCTTTATTACACCTCTGTCTCTCATCATTCACACACAGTGTAAAGTGAACTCAGGTGGATGCTCAATGAAAGTTCCTAAAAATGTCAAAGCCTTGAGTTTCCTTTCATGTGATGCGAGTTGATGTGTGGACATGTTTAATGTTGAAACATGAATGTGGAAACATCCAGTTGTTTAGATATCTGAGCATCAAGGCTGATGTGTGTAGTTTTTTCCACATGATGTTAAACCACCAGACAATAATAAGTACAAGGTAGCAGGTGGCAATGCGTGTGAACAATCCAAAGCCAATACTCTCCAACCTTAAAGCCTGGTCAGCTTTATCAGCGTGTCTTCGTTGAATAGGTGGTGGAAGCTTAGAAGCTAACTGCAGCTGGCGGCTTAACTGGTAACACACTAGCTAGCCAGAAACTAGTGCTAGTCAGTGCTCTCACGATTGTACATGATTTGTTCTTCATAAAAAAAGTTGCTGAAGGGGGACAAAAGCTCTATGGCTGACCTTGGAGTAATGAGTCCTTCAGATGTATTGCTCCAGTTGTTCAGACGTCTGTTGTGCACACCCCTTGTCATGTCAATAGCCCTTAATAAAGACTAGGGTTTTCAAAAACTCCCATTCTTTTACCTGAACAACATTTGCAGGTTTTCTATTTGTGTGCGACTGAAAAGGATGATCATCCTTGCAAAGGATTCAGTTGAGAATTTTCCTCCACACTCCTAAATCCCCATTGGAATGCCGAGTCTTTCAGAGACCAGGTTTCACTATAGTGGCTAACTGGTTTCCACAGATCCCTATCTGTCCCCGTGGCTGAGCACAGCCACATAGACTCAGATCAATGTGAAGTCTCACCTGCAATCTGAGCCTCAGTAGTCGCAAAACCAAACTCCTTTATATTGGATGCAGTTCACATTAACTCAGGTCAAATTTGAGATTGTGAGGTTTGTGAGAACAAACATGTCTTTGACAGATACGACTGGGTTTGAATCAGTGGGCTCTAAACCCTGCTGGAGGCATCAGCCACTGTCTTCAAGTAATGGTTGTAAAAAGACCATTAACAGAAAGAGATTATGATATCTTCATTTAAAGCAAACATTTCACACATCCAAAAATAAACCTTCCATGTGCTGTTGTCACTTCGCCCTCGAGCACTACAGTGTTTGTTTTTTTTTTTTATAGCCACTTAATGGTGAAGCATAAATCACATCAGTAGATGTGAAGTGGGATTATGTCAGCTATCCTTTCCTTCAAACAGATGTTTCTCCATAGAGGTCAAAGATCATGGCAAAGGCCACATAAACTTGGTCAAAGCAGAAGTTACTTGTTGAAAAAGCAGGTGATTGCAGGACAGATGACTGTGGGACAAAATTTACTGTTTTCATTGATCTGTCCCTTTTTTCTTTCTCTTTCTCAGATTGAAGAAAAGACTCATAAACTCAAGCGAACAAAGGACTCTTCTGTTCATTCTGTGTGCAAAGCTTAGTTGGCTCTTGCCTTCCTGTTGGAAACTAGTTTGATGTAACAAAAAAGCATTTTCCAAATCAAATATCTGCTGGGCTCAGGTTTTACGTACTGATGTTACTTATAACAGAATTTGTGTGCATTGAAAAGTATTTTTAAACTATTTTTATTAATGACCTTATTGCCGGTGAATACATGATGTAAATAAATTCATGTTGTTACTTTTCAGTATTAGTGTAAATACAAGCATTGGCAGCTTACACTCACTGTCACTTCCCAAACATATCCTCAAATGTGGGCTGGCAACCTGGCACCCTAAAACTACTCTTTACACACTCTCTACATTTTACAACAAAAACAAAATATGTCAGAATGTTTTTTTTTCACATAGGAATATTTTGGTATGCATTTGTAAAGTATAATAAGAATAATATATAAATAAATAAGAGTGTTTGATTGTCATTTTAATCAGTGTTCTCATATGAATTGACAACATAATTTTTGTAGATGTTGCATTTTGCTTTTCCCTGTTCTTCCCATTCAGGTGTATTAGTAAGTTTCTGTTGTGCTGAAAAATTGCCATCATGTGAAGGTTATTTGATTGTATTAAATATAAGTACTCTAACTTTGTCTCAAATGTTTTGGGTGTTGGTTAATCACAGATTCTATGGGCGTTTTGATAATGCTGACATGAGTGAGAGTTATGAATCTTTTCTGTGTGAAGCAGAAAGAAACTGGACAGCTGTAAAGTGACAGGGAAACATTGCCTTTCTTGCTTCTTTGATCTGAGACAATAATTATTAGAATATACAATTATAATGTGTTAAGTACAACATACTGTATGACTGCTGCTCCCCTGCTGATTTTACAAACTGTTCTTCAGATAACCCCTGACTTGTTTTACTGTAAGTGCAAACATGAGCTCCAGGTGCAAACACATTTAGTTCAAAGGGACAGTGTTAAAAGACAGGAATCCCCCCGACACTGTGCTGCACACATTCCTGGGTCAGTGGCCGGGTTTCTCCTTTTGGAAACAGTGTTGTTTAGGAGTAAATGTATTCACATCAAATACGCCAGTGTGAATAAGGTATTAATATTAATTTACTATTTAAAAGACAATAAATCTAAATTTACTGCTGTGTGGGATTTGAGCTCATCACTAAAGGAACAGCCTATATATATGACTTTAGATTCCTGTTTAATTTCATGAGGCACATAATATTTTTATTATTTCCATCTACAGTGATGTGTTGCCCAGTGTTTGGGTCTGATCCAGCTGCTATATCCATCCTGTTTCCATGGGCTTCTGCTTTCCTTTAAATACAAGTGATAGCAGCGCCCTATATCAATCTGGCCGCAGGATGCTTTAATCCAGCATTAAGCAGATGAAATTTTGCACTGAGCCTGCGGTGCAGCAGTGACGGCAGGAGCGGTTCTAAAATTTGTGCGTGTACCCCCTCAAACCTGACCACAGTCATGGACACCCTGCACCAAACCTCCCAGTACAGCAGAACACAAACCTCTTCCTCCTTGGAACAGAATCCAAATGTCTCAGGTCTCAGTATCCTCTATATATACGCAGTGTATATTTACAACAGGCCGGATGATTAGGATGCAAGCGAGTAGTGCTAGAGCCAAGAGAATGTAGCGACAATTTTCTTCAGCTATTCTAAGGAAACAAGGAGTTTATCAGGGGTGAGCCATCTCTCTGATGTCAAAGCTTGTTTTCAAAGAATCTGTCAGAGCTACTTTCCTCAGCGATTTCACACATTCTGCTGTTGATCCTTTAAAAAAGATGTTCACAACCTTTATTAGATCAGGTACTCTCTGAGATTGACATCTCATTTTCAAGAGAAACTTGAGTGCAGCAAAGACAACCAAAAAATATGTAATGAATATGACATTCTTCTCCTTCAACAAAACATAATTCTGAACTCCATCAAGAAAGGATGAGCAACATTTGAGAACAAGACATCTCCATAGTCAAGCACAGGCATGATGGTGGATAAAATATGCTTACAACATAAAAGATGATGAAATCCTTGATACAGGGAGATGCATTTCGTGTTTACTAGATAACCTAACAAGACAGGGTGATTTCTGAGAAGTGATTCAGATCTGATGTATTTTTGTATTCATTTGACTGTGTTTTAAATGTATTCAGCAATTACTATATCCATATAGTACTATATTACTATATGGAATTTCGGGTGAATGCAATGTATGTAAGAGCAGTATTGCACAGTAGCAGTAGTACGTCTGAACAGGAAGGTAACTCCTATGTTTTAGAGTAGACCTTTACCTGTAGTTGACCTTCTGTATAGTCTCTAGGCAAACACGCACACACACAAACACACACACACTGACAGTGATACTCATGTAGTGTTGAGCACAGCTGGACTTAGCTGTTCATCAGTTATATAAATGGTTGAGACGTTCTCAAGTGATAAGCGTTACGGACACGCTCAGAAGGTGAAGAATGATCACTGAAGCTGTAACTTGTGTAAAGGGCAAACATCAGTTAAAGCTTCTGTCAGAGTGCAACATTGTGGAATGTCATAATGATTTAAGTCTTAAGTCATATTTCCTGACCTATTTTTTTACACACTAAACACTAAATCAACCAAATTCAATGATACATTTTCAGTTTGTATTGGTTCAAACCAAAGCACTTACTCCATAGACAAGTGCATTTTATATCATATTTTCAAACTGAGGTACTGCCTGTGACACATGATGATAATTCATGAAAGACATACGTATTGTACAGAATTTGCCTGATCCTGAGAAATCCTGGCATGACTTCAATAACTTTTGTTTTCTTGGTCCTGAGGTGGTGTGGTTTTGTGTTATGTTTCCATTTTGTTGTTCCAGCTAAGAGAAAAACAAGACTAAGAATCTACATTCACCACCTTCATATCCATTTTTATTGCGCTTGGTCAAGGGATTGAACCCACGACCCACCGATCTCAGGCCAACCCAAAGTCCAAAGGCACGCTCTTAACTTACTGCGCAACGGCTGTCCCCAGCTTGTTAGCATGCTTACATTTGCTAATTAGCTCTTAACAAAAAAGGACTCTAATGCTGATGAGTATAAACAAGACAAAAACCATAACAGGACAAGATGATGGTGCTCTATGAAGTTAAACCTCCAATAACTTTTTTTTTTTTTGCCTACTTGGGGGCAGTGGAAACCAGTTGATAACATAAGTGGTGAAGCTTAACGACAGTGATGGAGATCTGGATCCGAACGTGGTTTCATCTTGACAGACAGAACAACTGCGAGAGGAAAGAAGGCAAATCCTAGCTCCTCTCAGGGTGACTGTTAAGGATATGGGGATGGGACCTATTCAGGCTTTGTTTTCCATCTATCATGAGGTCATTAGTGCCTGCTGTCATCATGAGCTGCCTCCCGGATGAAGAGTTGATCACGGGCAGCAGGCCTGGCCTCGACCCAGCTTCTTTCTCTGTTTACCTTAGACGCTCATTAAAGGCATGTCATGTCTTTAATGTATAAACTGGACAAAGGCAAGCTAATGGCTTAATGAACAGACACATTTAGTAACTGTTTTCCCCTCACTTGTACAGTACTGTAGCCAGAGTGCCAGTTTCATTTCTCATATTTCATGACCCAGAAAACAATTTCAGAATTTTCTCAGTCTGAAAAGAATTTGCATTCAAACACATATGATTCTGTTGTAAATCCATGGGTCTTGATGTTTTGCAGTATACTTCTTCACCATGAGAGGAATGTGAGTGAAATCCAAGAATAGAGAAGTATAAAAAGATTGCTGTGTTTGTTTCTATAGTTACACCCTGCGGTGTGTGCCCCCTTTTTATTCTTGGCTGGTCAAGTCAGGAGGACAAGATTTATTTAGAGGATGCAGTGAAAAGTGTGATACAGAATGCCTGGATGCAAATGGCATGTCTGCAATTTGGCTCTCACTTAGGGGAAGTTGCTGAGTGGTTCACAGTGTTGTCCTAAAAGCATTATCATGTCCAGGAAAGAGAGAAACTTTTTCAGAGTAATAACTTAAATTGTCATAGTTACAGAATCAAATTGAACCTAATTTACTATTTGCAAAAAGCTTTCATTCCAGATATTCTCTTTCAACACATTTTCAATCTTGCATTCGTGTGCGTTAGAGTGATCACATCATGAGCACTTTTATTTTATCAGTGCTTAACCTAATAAACTTACGGATGTATTTGTTTATTTAAAAAATGTAACTGAAAATAAGATTTGTCCTCCTATGCAGCAATACACCATCATTACATCACTGACAGTAAAATGTAAATAATGTCAGATATTTCAAGCACTGCAAGAGACTGTGTGTCAACGCACATAGTGTGTCAGGCTCAACTCAAAAGATGATCCATAAAAGGCTACTAGGTATTTTTATCTTAACATGACCTTGTGCACCATACTGAGTACACATTCTTACATTCTCCCTGCATCCAGTATGACTGCCTAATGTCTCCATGCTGTGCTTTGTCAGTATCCCTGCAGTAAAAGCCTGTCCTGTGTACTTCATTCATACATTTTACCTCTCTCTGCTTAGATAAAACTTTGTGTTGTTAGAACTACATTTTATAAAAATCACAACATCCTGCATCAAATATCTCAAATTAAACACTGACACAGTACAAAACTACTGTGATTGGATACAGCATGATTTAGATCCTAGCCAGCAACAAATGAGGGCTTAGCAAGTACAGCTTGAAGAGCACTCATTTCACAAAACAGTGAGCACTATTTAGGCTGTGTTGTGTTTTCTATGGGTGTGACACATCAAACAGTGTTCATACACCTGTCCTGCCAGCTGATGCCAGGTTATTGTCCCTCAGTGTGGGACTGATGGCCACTCCGGTGCCGAGGTGTCCCTGTGACATGACCTCAGAGGCACTCTGACACGTGAACAGAACACAAAAGCCTGTGGAGGATCATTTGTCACAGCTCGTGCATTGTCTCATTTTGTTGACGACAATTTTTAAGTTTGAATTTTTTGTCAATTCCCTGTTCCTACTGATATTCAAAGTCAAGGAGTCTAGGTAAGAACTCAAATCCATGTTGAGTGTAGCAAAATGTATTTAATCTTGATTTTTTTTTTTTCTGATACAAGAGATCAAAGAAATCTATCATAATCAAATTACACGTGTGCATTTTAACAGATAGTTGTGAGAGGCTGAATTGTGCACTACAGAATGGCTTCTGGTACACTGGGGTTATAAAGGGGTGCTGGGATGCCAGATTTGACCTTGACAGAGAGACACTGATTGAACTGTAATAAGGGATTTCTTCCTTCTTTCACACAGTTCCCACACTTGAAGATTCGTCCCTGCCCCTCCAAAGCAGTGTGTGAAATCACACAGATCAGTGATGGTGCATCAGAGCATGCAACTGGAAAAAAAACAACTTTTAAACCACTTGTTAAACTACTTGACCAAATTAACTCAGTACTGAGTTTAATATGCTTTATTTATTCAATTTAAATGCACAGGTTTGTCAAAGATATCTTTATTAATCCATTTAGTCATTAGTGGCCCTCACTGCACTCAAAAAATCATTGAGCTCATGCTCAGTTAAATTCCTCTATGCACAGTACTTTCCAGAAGTAAATCTTGAAAGGATCTACTTTTCAGTGAGACAAGGGGAGAAGGGTGGGTGTTGGCTGAGGGAGCACTTTCACAGTCTTGTCCAATGATCTTTCTTAAATTAGCTATGGGGGCAGGAGGATCTCTCCCTGTGCTGACAGAAGGAGGAGCCTGCGCCTGTCACTGTCTACTGTTTCATTATTACCTGCACAGCCCTGCAGCATTCACCACACTTGTGTCTCTGTGTGGCCACACAGAAAGAGAGAGAGACAGAGGGGACAAACTCCAAGGCCCAAACCATCAGAAAGAAGTTTTTTCTTTGATGCTTTTCCCCCTCTTGGGAGAGTAATCTGCCTACTACTGCTGACTTGTAAAATAAATTGCAAGGCAACTAGCAGTGGACATGGCTGGTTGTCTGCAAAGTTGCAAACTTTGTAAAAAGTGGGCATTTTTGAGATGCCTGCTTGTGACATTTTTTCTCAGCTTCTGTTTTTCCTCAGTAGATGCAGAGCCATTTGACCCAGCTCACCTCTATCACCACAGATCTGGACCTAATGAAGACAACATCATCATTGCTAACAATGGGATCAGGGTGCCTTTTGGGAGGTCTGTGTATCTAGACCCTGTGAATGATCTGGTAACAGAAGTGCAGCCCGGTGACCGCTGCCACATCACAGTTTTGGACAATGACCCGCTGGCACAGAAACCTGGGATGCTCACCCCTAAGAAGTTCCCGTGCTCATTTGGATCGGATGAAGTGAAATACACTCATTTTGGATCTCGGAGCCCTAGCAAGGATCGTGTGAAGCTGCAGCTTCGTTATGACTCCCAGACAGACACAGTTATCATCCCTTTTATGCTAGAAGTGGAGGTGGTTTTCCAGCAGCTTGAGATCCTTACCCGGAATATG
This sequence comes from Toxotes lorentzi, assembly GCA_037833715.1. Taxonomy (NCBI): domain Eukaryota; kingdom Metazoa; phylum Chordata; class Actinopteri; family Toxotidae; genus Toxotes; species Toxotes lorentzi. Next base: position 7,814,555 of record JBBMJY010000020.1, read on the forward strand.
CCTCTTAATGTAGAAAAGCTCAGTGGTGACAGCAACCCTATTGACAAAAAGGGTCTGGAGTTTTCTTTTGAAGATGGTGTCACACAGTGTAAGATCACCACTCTGGTCGGCGCAGGAGGTCTTCCCAGGTATGGCACTCTTTTGAATAACCCCACCAATGGCCAAATGGTTGACTGTGATGAGTTTGTGAAACAGGGCATTCGCTACAAGCACACTGCTAAAACAAAATCACCAAACAGAGACTATATTCCTATGATGGTGGAGCTGCAGGATAATGAAGGCAACACCATAATGCAAGAGCATTTTCAAATGATGGTTAGAATCAGAGAGGGTGCAGAGAATACTGCCCCTAAACCCAGTTTTGTAGCCATGATGATGATGGAGGTTGATCAGTTTGTGATGACAGCCATTACAAGTGACATGCTGGGCGCTGAAGATGTTGAATCTGACCCAGATGATTTAATCTTCAACATTACTTCACCTCTGAGCCCTCAGCAGGGTTACATCATCAGCACAGATGATCAGAACCTGCCGATCACCTCCTTCTATCAGAGAGACATCAAAGATCTTAAAATAGCATACAAACCACCATCAGAGGACTCAGAAGTAGAGAGGATTTTCCAGCTAGAGTTTGAAATTGTAGACACTGACGGTGCTGTGTCTGATACATTTGCTTTTATGATTGTGGTGAAGCCCATGAATACCTTGGCTCCTGTAGCAACCAAAAATACAGGGCAGCTTTTGTTTGAAGGGCAGTCCCGAGCACTCTCCAGCTCCCAGAATTTAGAGATTAGTGATGAGGACAACCTAGAAGATGTGAGAATTACTGTTGTTGATGGCTTAAAGCATGGAGACCTGACCGTGCTTGGCACTCGCAGGAAATTCTTTACACCTGCTGATCTAGACGCCGGCATTGTGGTGTACCAGCATGACGGCAGCGATACGTATAGCGACAACATTATTTTTAGAATGACTGATGGCAGTAATGAAGTGGAATTTTTGTTCCCTATCACTATTGCCCCCACTGATGATGAGCCCCCTATTATCAATGCTAACACTGGCCTGGTGCTCTTCAAGAATGAAGTTATGCAAATCTCTCCTTTCATCCTGAGTGCAACAGACATTGATTCAGAAGACTCCACCATAAAGTTTATCCTAGAGGCACCATATTCCACTGTTGGCGAGCTGCTGCTAAGGCAAGTTGAGCCTCCATCTGACCCGTCTCTCTGGAAATTCAGCCAGACAGATGAGATGTTTGAGCAGGTGGTGACTGAGTGGTTTCAGCAGGATATTCTTGATGGAAAGCTGTTCTATCGTCACATCGGACCCCATAGCACCACCACTGTGATTGATCAGTGTGTGTTCCGGGTCCAAGATGATAATGATCCTCCTAATCAATCGGGCGAGCACATGTTCAGTATCAAAATCCACCCTGTTGATGACCTTGCCCCAGAGCTCTTCCCAGGCACCACCCTTCACATGACAGTCCAGGAGTATGAGCTGACACACTTCAAGAAGAAATTCTTATGTTATACTGATTTAGATTCAGATGACAGGGACCTAAAGTATACCATCACTAAGCCCCCAACTGACACAGATGAGAACAATCCAGCCCCCTTGGGTGAAATTGTACTGACTGACAGGCCCGACACTGTAATTACAGAGTTCACACAGGCCCAGGTTAATCACCACAAAGTAGCTTACAAGCCTCCAGACCAGGAGCTAGGCATCACTCCAAAAGTGGCTCAGTTCACATTCATTGTGGAAGACACAGCTGGTAACTCAGCAGATGGACTATTCACCATTTTCCTACAGCCAGTTGACAACAAGCCACCAGTTATCACCAACACAGGATTCACTGTTATGGAAAGAAGTACATATGTCATTACTAGGAAGGAACTGCATGCCACTGACACAGATACAGATGATGAAAATATTGTCTTTACTGTGACCCAGATTCCTCAGTACGGGCATCTGCAGTATTTGGGGATCGACATGTCAAACGGTGAAACATTTGTGCTTGAAGATATTGCAAATAGCCGCCTAACTTACATTCATGGTGGAGAAGAATCTCTCAGTGATGTTATCAAGCTTGATGTCAGTGATGGTTTCCATGAGGTACCCATCACCATTAAGATCACCATTGAGCCCGTTGATGATGAGACGCCCACAATCATGCTCCCATCTGGCCTGCTTGGAGCCTCCATCGATGTACTGGAGAATGGAGCAACAGAGATTACAAGCAATGTCATTCAGGGCCGTGATGAAGACACAGATGACCTGATGCTCACTTTCATTGTGGAAGAACCTCCCAAACTGGGTGAAATCCTGGTTAACGGTGCTCCTGCTGAGAGATTCACCCAGGAGGATATCATTAATGGCGTGGTGGTGTATGCTCATACATCTGGTGAAATTGGACCAGTCAAAGAGCACGACTCCTTCAACCTTACTCTGTCTGATATGTCGGATCAGTGGGTTGTTGGCGGCAACAAGGTCCAAGGTGTGACAGTTCACGTCACCATCCTTCCTGTTGACAGCATTCCACCTATTGTCAGTGTTGGAGAGCAGTTTGTTGTTGTTGAAGGGGAGAAAAATGTCATTACTCTGGACCACATCCAAACGGAAGATATTGACACAGACAATGATGATATCCTGTGCACCATCATTGTCCAACCAACATCTGGTTATGTCGAAAACATCTCCCCAGCCGCAGGTTCTGAGAAATCCCGGGCAGGAACAGCCATCACTGCCTTTAGCATTAAAGATGTTGCCCTTGGTCATATCTACTACGTCCAAAGCATCCACAAAGGTGTTGAACCTGTGGAAGATCGTTACACCTTCCGTTGTTCAGATGGTATTAACTTCTCCGAACGCCACTTTTTCCCCATAGTCATCATCCCAGCCAATGATGAGAAGCCTGAAATTTTTATTCGTGAGTTTGTGGTGATGGAGGGCATGAGTCTGGTAATTGATACACCAATTTTGAATGCAGCTGATGCTGACATTCCTGGGGATGAACTACACTTTGAGATCATCAAAAAACCCAAGCATGGTACAATAGTTCAGCAGCTCACCACTGGTACCATCCCTGTGGATAAATTCAATTTGGAACAAATCAAAGAGGCATCCAACATTGTCTACGAACATGATGACTCAGAGACCAAAGAAGACAGCTTTGAAATCAGACTCTCAGATGGGAAACATATAGTGGAAAAAACTGTTCTTATCATGGTTATTCCTGTTGATGATGAGACCCCAAGGATGGCTATAAATGATGGCCTTGATGTGGAGATTGGAGAGACAAAAGTCATCAGCAACAGGGTTTTAAAGGCCACAGATCTTGACTCTGAAGACAAAGACCTAACATATGTTGTGAGGTATGGCCCTGGCCAAGGCTACCTCCAGAGAATAAGCAAGTTTGGTGACGTTTTAGGTAACATCACCCTAGGGATGAACTTCACACAGGACGAAATTGACAAACAGCTCATTCAGTATGTACACACAGGCCAGGAGGGAATCCGTGACCTGCTGAAATTTGATGTCACAGATGGTATCAATCCCCTTATTGACCGTTATTTTTATATTAACATTGGAAGCATTGATATGGTATTCCCAGATGTTATCAACAAAGGTGTGACTCTCAAGGAAGGGGGGAAAGTCACTCTAACCACTGATCTCCTCAGCACCACTGATATCAACAGTCCTGATGAATACCTCAGCTTTAGCATCACAAGAGCACCTAGCAGAGGCCACTTAGAGATCACTGACCATCCAGGTGTTCCCATTTCCACCTTCACCCAGCTGCAGCTTGCTGGCAACAAGATCTACTACATCCACACCTCTGAAGATGAGATGAAAATGGACAGCTTTGAGTTTGAAGTAACGGATGGTTACAATCCAGTCTTCCGAACCTTCCGAGTGTCCATAACTGACGTTGATAATAAGAAACCTGTCCTGACTATAAACAGGCTGGTCGTGGAAGAGGGAGAAACCAAGCTCATCACACCATTTGAGCTGACAGCTGAGGATCAGGACACCCCAGACAACTTGTTGCGCTTCATAGTCACCCAGGTGCCAGTGCACGGGCAGCTGCTTTTCAACAATACCCAACCAATCACAACCTTTACCAAGCAGGATCTGAATGAGAATCTTATCAGCTATAAGCACGATGGCACAGAGAGCAATGAAGACAGCTTCTCCTTCACTGTCACAGATGGCACACATACAGATTTTTACATTTTTCCTGACACTGTGTATGAGACACGCAAACCCCAGATGATGACCATTCACATCAACACAGTGGACAATGGTGTGCCCCAGATTGTGGTCAATAAGGCTGCACCCTCATTGAAGGTCCTCCAAACAGGCCACCTGGGCTTCATGATCACCAGCAAGTCCCTTCGATCAGAGGATCGTGATAGTGCCCATAGGGTCCTGAAATACAGTGTGTCTGAGGCTCCTCTACATGGCTTCATCATGAACACTGCTCTAGGCAATGACAGCATCAAAACCTTCACACAAGGTAAGCAAACGTCATACCATTAAATCTTTAAACAGAATTTTGGAAATTTGCGCTGCACTAATTGATGTTTTGATATTAACCCAGGATTAAATTATTATGTGCACTATGAAGGTGTTTACTTGATTATTACCTGATTCTGCAGTCTGCAGTTTATTGTATACTTTATTATACTAATAGCACTCATAGTGATACAAATTTGACTGTAACTAATTATAGTCATCAGCATAATGTTAAATGTGGACAATATTTCTGTAGAAGATATTTCTAACTGAGAAGACATTTAGACTTAGCCTAAAACAATCCTGAATGCTTTGTATCACATGTCCTCTGTGGCCCATATTACTTTGCAGCCTAAGGGCTGTAACTAAAACCTTGTTAAAGTGGCTTAGTTGTCACAGTTATCTTACCCAATGTTTTCAGCTACCACTCCATCTCTCTATATTTGTCATACCAACAGCTGATATCAATGACATGAAGATCTGTTACGTGCTGCTGGATGGGAGCAACGCCACAAACGATGTCTTCTACTTCACAGTTGAAGACAACGGTAGGAACCCTTTAAAATTTCATACTCATGTGCACTGACACCAAACTGGGGCCTATTACCAAGGAATCATTTGCCCGAAGGCTCTCCTCAGACTTTATCTGTCTTTCTTAATGGCTCTTCAAAACTGAAACTTCCTGCCCTCTGTCAATCTCCAAGGTGTTTGCATCACAAAGACTTAAGGCAGTTGGCCATGACTGACACCCAGTATAGAGCCGCCATCTCTTTTCGCCCCACTGGAAAGGGTAGCATGTTTAAAGGACAGGGGTCAAAGGAGACTTAAGCCGAACACTGACTGTTGGTTAGGAAAAGTGAAAGAGGTGGGACTGCCGCATGCTCTAAACTTTATTGTTAATGAACAATGGGTACCATTCCCTCAGGGTGCTTCTCAGAGGTTTCAAATCTCTCCTTTCATCATCTATTTTAAGTGACACTGTGAAATGTGTGAAGGTATGCATGATAAGATAGCCAGTTTATACTTTATCCTGGGAATCGGTCTCACAAAATAAAACCACATCTCGGTTTGACCTGCAAGTGTGTAAGAAGTGAAAAGGAACGAAACTTTGTGACTGTTATGATTTAAAGAATACTAGGTATTTCACAAAAAAACTATTCATGGTATTTGAGGAAGAGATTTAAATAAAGAGATTCAGATTTCTAGATTTATTTTTTGTATTACAAGTCACCAACATCCAGTAGGATTCTCTACATTTTGAATTAGATCCATTCCTTTCTTTCACTGGCTACTAAGGTGTTCCACTGATATACTTTCAATAACGGCCATCATATGAGCCTCACTTTTAAAATATTTTTAGTATATACAGGTATAACATGACAATCTAGTGCTCTTCTTCTTTTAAAATATCTGTGCACATGTTCTCATCCTGTTTATCCTAAAGAATTCTCTTAAATGAACCAGATATGTATGGCACAGACACAACGATGAGTAACAGTATAATGTATAAGCTCTGCAGCTTGTCACCTCTGACTTTTTCATAGATTCACTCCAACAGTATCACAAATATAGCAAATGCAAAGCAGTAAAAGGCAGCAGGTGTCCTTTGCTATTTTAACATCAGCTATAAAATACAAGATTTGGAAATGCAATCAATGGAGGAGGGAATGCTTAGTCTATAATTAAACTGGATGTTACTATCAGGGCCATTGAGAAGGCAGGACCAGGATGATGTGAGCTTTTGCCAAATTACTTTCTTCCTGTCAGCAAAGTGAAGCCTCCTATTAGCCTCAACTGAACACCTACAAATTAACTGCTTCCCCAAACTGTACATGAAACAGGTAATAATTTATTTTTAATGAGGGCCAGCAGCTCTGGCATAGCTTGAAATAGATAACACAGCCGTTATTATTCTTTAACCTATACTGTCCACCAGTATTGCTATTAATATTTCTTTACCTTGCATTTTTGACCTATTAATCTGCCTTAGGCAGAGCTGGTTGGCATTTCTGTCTCTAAGTGGAAGTTTAACCACAGGAAGGGAACAAGGGCTTCAATTAGCTCAATAGTCTTTTCTCTGTTTGTTTGTTTAAGCTTCCAGCCAACTCAGCTGAAGCAGGTGCAGTGGTGCAGGCTGGGACATAAAACAAAACTGTGTTTCTGCATGACCACGGTTCACATGTAAAGGGCACAGACGAGGCCCTCAGCTCACACCACAGTGTACATGTGACTGATGGCATATCCATATATTATTCCACTTATCTGATAATTGTGGTTACACATTCAGCACCACACCTATACATAAACACACACAGACACACACTCACACACACACACAAACATCCAGAAAGAAAAGATCAAATAACAGATAATAGTGAGATGAGTCAATGTGTTGGAGAGGTGACTGCTGGGGTGGGGCTTTATCCTGAACCTGTATGGACATGCAGGTGGAGAGCATACTGATGGTCATCCTATCTGCTTATAAAACTAAGTAGGTGAGCTGTTTGTGTGAGAAGCAAAACTCTTGCACCCAAGATGTTCCACTTAAACTGGCCTCTGTTAGCACTTAGCTCTTTTTCATCATTTTGAAATGTGAATTCACTGAGTAGAGAATAGTGGGGGGAAAAAGTTAAATAGAAATGTTTAAACACAATGAAAAGTAACCACAATTGATTGATTTCTTTAGTGATTTCTCTGTTGCTTTCTCATTAATGAGAACTGACCCCAGTGACTTAATGGGCTATAAACCTCCTTCGCAAACAGCTGTTTTCTTAACCCTGAATAAGTTTAATCATTGTGTTTCCTGCAGACATAGCATTCTAAAACAATTCAGCTGAGTAAGTTGTTATGCTAAGCACAGCCTGGGTGTGACCTCGTGTCAGGACATACTCCTCAGATGCACTGATATGGGCAGCTGCTCAAGGGTCTTAGCAGCCTTTAAAAGGTACCTGCCACTACATGTACTGCACTGATGCTTCTTTACAAGTGGGTCAATAATACACTCACACACACACACACAAACACACACAATAATACACAAATCATTAACATATCCACACGGAGTAGTGTAGCAGTGTGGTATACCTTTTAAGTCTTATAGGCTCAAATGTTGCCAGCATGCATGTTTGTAAGTGTGAGAGTGTGTGTATATCTGCAGATACAGGACATTAAGATCTTAATCAGAGAGGTGCCATGTGTGAAGTGGGAACAGCTTGTGTGTGGCCGGGCACAGCTGAAGTGTGGTTGTCGTAATTGTGTAACAAGTGTGTCTTAGTAAGAGGTAAAGAGTAGACAATTAATTTGATGCTGAGAGTCTCAGTGTGGAGCTGCTGGTCAGTGGTTAAATTCCAAACTCGGACGAGGAACTTAGCTCTGTCGAGTCAGGACACATCAGTCAGTCTTTTAAGCTTTTCACCTTTTTGCAGAAATGTGTCTGAGATGCATAAATCATTCGCAGCTGAAATATGCAAAACAGATATAGTATGACAGAAGAAGATTTGAGTACATGAGTCAATATAAAAACATATCTACAGAGGAAACTGCTGCATCTGATAAACTGCTCAAAGCCAAAATTTACAGTTTTAGATCTCATTAATTTACATTTACCATACTCCTTGCCACTAGTTGTCCAAGTGGAGGAATCTTTCCCAGATGGTGATTGGAGCACTTATTTACCTGAATTAAATCCAATTGCAGCAGACTTTTACAGTTTATTGAGAGGTGAAGGAACAGTGATTCATGGGCTGAGCAAGAGAATTTGTTTTCTTTTATCGTGAAGTGTTATTTATTTTGTTTATCTGACAGCCATGATTTCAAAAAGGCCAAGAAAGTAGTGTAATTATATAAAAATAAATGAACCTGATACAATAAGTGAAGTCATCTACTTCATCCTTTACAAAATCTTTTGAATTCTTGCAAAATAGTAAGAATAACAAACTTAACCCTCCAGTAATGATGTGACAGTGACCCCCACACAAACTGTAGTTCAACTTGAGTCATTCTCACTTTTTGCGGGGGAATTTCTATGGGTAAAGCAATAACCTGTGTGTAAGTGACCAGGTCAGAAACTCCCTACAGCCATTCAAAGTGTGGGATACTGAGGCAATAAATACTTGCTTTTACAAGTGGATACACAGCTTGCACATATCCTTGTCCATCAGGCGTCACAGACGAAATGAGCCACAGGCTTAGAGAAGAAACCCTTACTTGCTTTCAGACATGTTGAGACGTCGGTAGGTTTACGTTCATCTAAGTCTCAGGACTGGTGCAGTATGTACAGTATATGTCTGATCTTCAGACTCTGGAGTGTATCAGTCGTCAGAAATCCTGAGAATTCTTGCCAATATTAGGTGCAAGGTAATCTTGCAACTCTGTGCCTTCTGATTAAGATATGAGAAGAAAAAAGGAAACATAGCCTCTGCATTCAGATTAGCTGAATCAGTCTCAGTGCTTTTTCCAGCAGCAACAATGTAGTCGTCTAGCTCTAGAGAGGGATCATGGACCCCAGTGGGTTGAGTGTTATGTGATCATTCAGACCCGGGACAGGAATGCACTTCCTTGGAGACTCCAGACTCCAGGACCACAGACAGAGCAGGGCCTGGAAGTGCAGTGGTATCCTAAACAGACAGGTGTGTACGTGAGAGGGAAGGCTCCAGGGGGATCCCCTTTCAAAGCCCTCCGTCACCCCACTCCCAGCTCTGCAGAAATCCAACCCATTCTCAGATAGCCCGATAACCCGCAGACTTCCATTGCGGAGGTAACTGCTCTGTAGGGGCACTTCCCCAGTGGGTTCAATGATACCAAAAAAGAGGAAGTGAATGAAAAAGAGCTACTAAAGGTGAATATGATTGTGTGTATGATAGCTACACTGTGGTCAGTTTTCTTTAATACAGTGGCTGTGTTCTGCTGTACAGTAGGGCTGTGTGCTGATTGACAGAGCCATGTTACGCCCTTACTTTCTGTGTTTTGGGATCTTACATGTCACCTGTGTCAACAGTCACCAGGAGATTTACTGGCTAATGGTGCCACAGTAAGGGTCCCCTGTGACGAGAAGAAACTTAGGCCTCTCATTCTCCACCACACCCCACTCTCTGTTCTCACTCTCCCTCCTTCCCCTCCTCCAAGACCCCCTCGGGTATCGCTGTTTGTTTTCTTTGGTGTGTGTCTGTCTTTCTCTTTTCGTCCTTTTTCTTCAGCCTTGATTTATGGTGGTTTCAGAGCTGCTGGGGTGGGGAGTTATGATGTATGGCTATAGAGGTTATTCTTATCCTCTCTCATATGGCAAAGCTGTTGCTGCCCCTGGCCAAGCTGTCATTGAGTTACTCGTCCTCCTTTTCTTTATAGCCACACTAGCAGTGTGGCTCTACTGATGGTAGTGTTGTTAGTCAGTTGGTCCACCACTTTGGTCCAGACTGAAATATCTTGACAACTTTTGAATGAATTGCCACTGGAGTTGGTAAATACACCCATGGTGCCCAGGGGCTGTATCTTCCCGATTTTAGTGACCTCGACTTTTCCTCTAGCACCACCATGAGGATGCACTTTGTGGTTTTGACTGAAATGCATCAAACGTTGTGGAATGGATTGTCATGAAAGTTGTTGCAAACATTTGTGTTCCCCATGGGATGAACTGCAATAACTTTGATCATCCCTTAACTTTCTATATCATCCCATCATCATCAAGTTTTAATGTCTCTGTTATGAGCATGCTAACAGGATTAACAGTGACCATAAATATTACACCAGGTAAATATCAGTATGTTAGCGTTGTCCTTGTGTGCATGTTACTGACATGCTAAGCCTCAAAGAGTTAATTATTATTTACATTTACCATACTCCTTTCCACTAGTTATCCGAGTGGAGAAATCTTTCCCAGATGGTGGTTGGAGCGCTTATAATGCCTGAATTAAATCCAAGTGAGACTTGCAACAGAATTTTATTTTATTTTTTATTTTAACTTTTAGAAGTTTATTGAGAGGTGAATGAACTGTGATTGATGGGCTGAGCAGGAGAATTTGTTTTCTTTTATCCTGTTAGTGTAAATATCAGTATGACATTATATCACATTTGTTTTCTCCAAAGTGTTTCAAACGCCTGTGTCACCATGCCAAGTGTGGCAAGCTAGGGTCAAAGAGGATGTGGCTCCCAGGCGCTGTCATATTATGATTTGCAACATCCTCCAGAGATCACTTCACTGTCCTGAACCGAAGCAGCAATCTGGCCACTGTGCTGTGGCGCTTTACAGCACATGCTGCCGCTGTCCGGAAGGAATGATTACAGTTATTAATACATTTAATCAGGGAGCATTCCTAATATGAATTCCTTGGACCACAAAGAGGAAACAAAGTTAAGCTCTCTTCATTCAAAAAAATTCTCTCATTCATTTTCTCTTTATTTACTTCTCAAATTGTACAGAATCCAAATAAAGATCAGCTTTTGAAAATCCCCATGATTTAATAGATATTTGAGTTGTTTGGAAAGTACTGTGATATTTAAATACCAAACATAGCTGACTGGAACCTTCCCAGTATTTATATCAACAGGATGATTAATGAGGAAATGCAATGATGGCAATGCTTGTCACTTGATGAAGATATTCTTAGAAGGTTGCTCTTCCTTGCATCATGTTGGTGAACGTCAAAGCGTCATATTGACCTTCGTTTCCGATGACGCCTGACCCACTATCCCACTGCATCTATGTATGGTGCAGGCGGCACGGCTGTGTAATTATGAGCTGATGAAGAATGCGCTGTCCAAGGACGCTGGTGCAGGGAAAATCTGAGGCTGTAATGTCATGTAGGTGTTTTGATGATACTAGATACTAAATTTTATGAAGAGCATTCTTCTGCTGGGTCATTTTGCCATGCTGCGCCCTCATCCAAAATATTTCACAGTTTTACAGCTGTTCTGATTGTTAAATTCTGCACCAAAAGAACTTACATGTGCCACTTTGTAGGAAGCCACTATGCGACTTTCTGCACTAAAATAAGTCAAGCAGCTTTCAGTGAGGCTTTGGAGAGGATCCAGTTAGTCTCACTAAGGTCCTAAAACAGAACAGTATCACACTTCCATAATATACCTTCCCATGTCAGCGATTAGCATCAATCACTCTGAAGCTAATTTATTAGATAGCTGCTAACAGGGACATTTAGAAATATGTGCAACCTATAAAATGTTTCATCCCAGCAGAAATTATGATGATTGTCAGTTTGAAAAGCTAATGGAAATGTGAGCTGAGCCAGGCAGCTACAGTGTGTATTGGATTTGATGGCCAGTCTAATATAGTATGTGTGCCATAAAAATGGTAATAAATTAGACCATCAGTCATGTTTAAATTCATGTTAGAGCAGCTATTTGGACTTCCATGTTTGCAGCTATTTTTCTCACAGGTCTTTAATTTGTCATTTTCTGTTTTGGGCAAATTTAAAGCATTTTTATCTCTCTCTGAAGTGCTATATCTGTGATACCCTGGGAAGTCTGGCATCTTGACTATTTCTTGGTCTATTGAGACTCATGCCACTCCAGCCTCAGAGTCCGACAGCATGTACAATAGAAGTCAGGGAAAGGGAGATTCCCCTCTCTTACACTGGTGTGAACAATGTGGGGGCAGGCAGGGAGGCGCGCCATGGTGGTAGATCTGGCCCACCCAGACTGTGGCCTGCTGTCCCTCTCAGTTGTTCGTCCCCTGAGCGAACAAAGCCGACACAGGGGGGACGGGGAACTTGAAGGGGGTGGGGCAGGTGGAGTACAGCTGTCACTCTGCTCCACATAATATGGGAATCTGGCAGGAAGGAGGGTTTTGCAGAACAGAGACAGTCAGACGGACGGACGGACGAAGATCTTGAACCCAGCCAGAAAATTGTTGTGCTTGTTTTTCCTCTCTCCAAAGTTTTGTTATGTGACTGTATGACATAGAGATGAAACTGGCATTTTGAGCAGTACTGATGGGAGCAATACAGGTCAAAAGTAATGTCCTGTTCTGCTTGTACAGAAAAAGAAAAGCACCTGTTGACCACATAGGGTTTTCAATCCACTGAACAGACCAAGGCAAATAGCAGGTGTCACCTATTCACATCTCCTCAGTCCTTTTGACCACAGTGTGGCCTGACCATTTGTTCATTTCTGAAGGTTATTTGCCTATTAATGAAAAAAAAAAGGTTCATGAAGGTTCATTGTTCACTTTGGAAATACCAGTTTGACAAACAATTCTCAGCACAAGAGGAGCAAACTATACACTGATGTGGCTGAAAACTTGACCTTGTCCTAAGACGTAGCATTTTATTGCAGCTCTAAGAATTCTGCAAATTCTGATTTGATTACAAATAAATAACAGGCTGATAAAAAAAAAAAACTTGAACAAGTTTCCATATGACGCCCATGGTGGCATATCCCTCACATCATTTCACATATGTCATGTTTACACCTGTGTCTCCAGTTCACACGCATGTATCAGGTAGCAGACATGGAACGGTTTCATCAGCACTTTTTTCCAGCCAGTCATTGCTAAGCTCGTGTGTTTTAACCATTTCTGACCACCTGACTACTGTTTAGCAGAAGAATGTTCATAAGTCAGTTATATTATATTATATATTATTTTATGACTTTATCTATTAAAAGAAAAAATGATGAATATAGGTATACCACTGAATTTATACTGCAAGAACTGTAGCAGGTGCACAGGTGTCTCTAGTATAATACCAGTGCTCAAGCTGTGTTCTGGTCTCATTCATAAAAACTCCATTGTTTTGCTCTTTGTAGCACTGCAGAAACCTAAAACTGCCTGATTGCTCGATGCCAAAACAGAGGCAGCTTTTTGTCTTGGCCGTGTTCATTTGATAATCCTCTATGATAGCCACTCACTAAGCTTCTCCTCATATCAGCTCCAAATAGGGCCTGCTGCCAGGACACACTTTCTCCAGTACAGAAACAAAATGATAATTGAAGCTTGTCGAGGAATTTTTTTTTTTTTTTTGTATTTTAAACTGTTCATCAGGTTGAAATGAGGGTGTTTCTCCTGGGGACGAGAACTTGATTCCTTCTGGAGTGTAGATTGTAGTTTGAGGTTTGTTCATTGAGCAGAAAACAGATACTCTGTACAGAAGCAACAAAGGCATATGTTTTCTAAACTTTTACATTTTTTGCAGGTACTGTATCAACACTTTGGGGCAAGCAAAAAAAAGACATGATACATGTTTTGTGTATTTTTAGCCGTGACTGTTGGAAACATGAGCATGGAGGATGGTCGAGGGTGGCTGTGCCCACTGGGCTCTGCTCCTCCGTGTCACCTCTTCTTAACCAGTGCAGGTTTTACCGGAGTTGAACAGAGTGGACATTCACGTGTCTGTACCTGCATTCATGTGTCCATCTGTGTGTGGTAGATGAACAAAATGATCCGATTATTTGAGCTTATAATTGTCTTTGGTCTGTGTGTGAGAAGAAATGGAAAAGGGTCTTTTTATTTAACATCTCATCATCACATTTTCCAGGTAATTAATTCCATCAGAGATGTGATCCAATGTTATCATTATTACAGACAAAAACACTTATCGTTATGGGTTCCAACTGTATGAGCTTCTGCCTTTCGGTGACTGTGGTTTGTCCCTGTTGTGACAAGGGCTGGTTTGGCTTCAGTATTGACATGTGGGTTTGAGGAAGTGGCCCCTCTCTCTCTCTCTGAATAGCCACACTCAACCCCCCAGTGTTTTCATTCTCCCCACTCACATAGCATAAGGACTGCAGCCTCTTTCCTCCTCACTGAGGCAGAACTGAGCTCAATGCTGGTTTATTGTGTGGACAGGCAGAAGCAGAAGCTCCTTGCCATTCTCTGTACATTGTTTGCTTTGTTTTTTTCATGCTCCTTTACCAAGAGTAATGTCCAGTTCACCCTAGTGTTTTATCATGTCTGAGATATTTATCACACCAAATAACAAATCGGTGCTTCTGACCAAACTGCTGAATGTTTCCTCTGCACCACTCAAGTGTTAGAGTTAGGTCAACAGGGCCACTGTCAGTGTGACCAGTCGTGCAAGACTAAAGAGAGACTACCCTCTCTAACTTCTCTGATTCAAAGAATCCACTGAGCCTGACCCATTTCACATCTCCCGAGTCACAGGTCACCAGGCTCATCTCACTGAAGGGTAAGACATTAGGGGCGTTTCACCACTGTTGCTAAAAAAAAAAAAATCACATTATGCAGCAGAACCCACTCTTAAATATCTCTGAAGCAGTCAGTATCAAGTCAATGACCAGAACTGAGCTGACAGTTTGAGGGATTATGTGAGTCATGAGATAGTGTGGATTAAGGACAGGATTGGGCCTGTTCTTGTGGATCAGTGGCAGGTGACTTTGAGTGTTTTGTGTATTTTCTGACCACAGCCTCTCTCACAGATAATAAAGAGGAACTAAATGAAAGGTCGCCAAGTGTTTTACCTCCAAATTAAATGATTCATTTGTTGAAGAATAACTGTGCTAAGGCAAAGTCTATTTGGGAAAACCAGAAGTATGTCTTTGCAGTCACCTTTTGAAGTCAAGGCAAAAAAAAGCCTCACTGCTCCTCACGCTTAAGATTTACCTTGCTCAAGACAGAGAGCGACAGAGCGTGGACCCAGTGGGGTGAGGCTGATTCACAGAAGGCCAGCTTATTAATGACATAAAATAAACCATGACAGAATTTTTTCCATGAGCAGATGATGTACAGTGTATTTATGTTTGTATGTGCCCTGTCGAGGGTTGAGAATATGAGAGTGCATTAGGTAAAGGTGGATGAGAATCAAGGGAAGTAAGAAGTAACCTACCTTGAACAGACCTTGAAGCTCTGTGAAGATTTAGCGAAGCCCTGGTATTAAGTTATCATGTTTCTTTTCCAAAATTAAAATGCCCCTTTTATCCTTTAGCTTGAAGCAGATTGCCGTTTATATGCCTCACTGGCTCCGAATATGAACAAACCAGATTGTTTCCTTTGTGTACTGTGCAGTTGAGGAGGTCTTTCAAACAAAGTACTGAGGCATTAAGCTCTTTTTTTCTCTCTTTAGGTGGAAACAAACTAAAGCCTCAGCCGTTCCGGCTCAACTGGGCCTGGATCTCACTGGAGAGGGAATACTACTTGGTGGACGAGGACGCCAAATTCCTGGAGGTGACACTGAAACGCAGAGGCTACCTGGGAGAAACCTCCTTTGTCAGTAAGTGTTGTTAGTCACTTGCTTAACATCAGTCTTGAGATGTGAACTTTGAAACAGATTCTCGTCATTGGATTTTGAACTGAATTAATTTAACTTTATATTTTTTTATTTAATCAGTTAATTAAATGAATTAACTACTATATATTTATGTTATAAACATTATCTATTGTGATTTTAGCTAAAGTCTGAGAAATATACATATTATATCTATGGATTTTTTTTCTTATTAATTTTCATTTTTGTTTTCCAACAGAGCTGCTATTTCTGTAGCACTTATGTCACTAATAAATTGCTATGAAGGATGATGGTAGTAGACAACATGCCCTTATTAAACTGACAGTTTTACAAAGAATTATTATCCCTTTAACTTCCCTTAGTCCGTGTTATGAAATTTATGTGTCATTTCAAAGGTCAGTCCTTCTATAAAACATCAATATAACCCACTTATTAAAAATCTGTGCAGATTCCTTCAACACTGCAGGGTGTCCTCACTTTACCCTCATGGTTAAACTGAAGAAAACTTCCAAATGAACAACCTGCTCTTGTCCTAAACTGTTTTACTGCTGCTCCATTTCCTCTCTCGTCTGTGAAAGAGGTGTGATTGAGAGCACATGTGATCCTTCCTTGAAAAGGTCACAAGGAAATGTCAACATGTTGCTCACTGACACTTCCATGCTACAGATTTATAATGACATATGTTGCCATATGTGCGTCTGAATTTGAAGATGCAAGGGGCATGCAAAGCAACAAACAAGGCAATACATCCCACCATTATAGACAGATATTAACCTAGTATGAACCTAATCTGATGAAAAAATGCATGTACAATGTATATTGTGGTTCAGACAACATAGAGAATCTGCCAGCTGTAATAACAGTATCTCCTTCTGTGTTGAATCTCAAACCATGTACATCCCTCTCCCTCAGGCATTGCCACTAAGGATGGCACAGCTGAGAAGGATAAGGATTTCCGTGGTAAAGCCCAGAAACAGGTCCAGTTCAACCCCGGCCAGACCACAGCTACCTGGAAGGTGAAGATCTTCACAGACCAGGAGTTTGAGACATCAGAGACCTTTGAGATACATCTGTCAGACCCGGTCATGGCGGTGCTAGAGTTTCCAGACGTTGCAACAGTGGAGATTGTGGATCCTGGAGATGGTAAGAGTCTGATATTTGAGTTGATTGGACTTACAGAATATGTTTTATTAGTGAGTGAATTTACACAAGAATCCTCATCTTCATTGTTTCTTTTCAAAAACAGAATCGACGGTGTTCATTCCTCAAGCAGAGTTCAAGATTGAGGAGGATATTGGAGAGCTGTTAGTGCCAGTACGGCGCTCAGGAGATGCCAGCCAGGAACTCATGGTTGTTTGTTACACTCAGCAAGGTGAGATGAATCTGCATGGAGAGAGAAGAAAACAAACAAAAATAGCCAAATGGCAGTAATGGGACAAAATAAGTGTCACACAAAAGAAATTCCAGGATGAAAAAGTGCAGTCCAGTATCCCTTCAAGGAATAATTACAGTTCATCTGATATCCTCTCTCTATTCCCATGATTCCTCAGCCACGGCCACTGGCACCATACCCAGCACTGTCTTGTCCTACTCCGATTACATCACCCGGCCCGAGGACCACACCAGCGTGCTGCGTTTTGATAAGGATGAGCGCGAGAAACTCTGTCGCATCATCATCATCGATGACTCCCTGTATGAGGAGGAGGAGAGCTTCAATGTCAGCCTCAGCATGCCCATGGGCGGCCAAGTGGGCGCCAACTTCCCAACCGCCAAAGTCACCATCTTGGCAGACAGCGATGATGGTGAGTAGAGTGGCTATAGACAGGTTCTTCTCTGACCATTTACAGGTGCAGTAAGGTATAAAGATGCCAACTTGGCCAGGCAAGTGAGAGCTTATTTCTTATCAGATTATGAGAATTTATATTTGCTAAATAATGACTTAGATTCTAATTATGGAAATATGAGGTCAGGGACAGATGGAAACATGCTGTAGAGACAGTAGGTCTGGGTGATCTGTTGCTCAGTGCCCCTTTGATGCTCTGCTTTGCCATTTTGGTATCTGCACACCATTAATCCACCAAGCTGCACAGACAGCACCATAAACACAGTTGCCAAAACCAAAGCCCTGGATACTGCACTTGCCTCAGTGGCTTTATAGTATTTTCAGGTCCATTACCTTTTCCCATGCCTGAGACTAACCTCTCTGTTTACACACTCTGCTTCATTGATCCACCACACTCTCTGTCTGTCTGTCTGTCTGTCTGTCTGT
Source organism: Toxotes lorentzi (assembly GCA_037833715.1). NCBI lineage: Eukaryota > Metazoa > Chordata > Actinopteri > Toxotidae > Toxotes > Toxotes lorentzi. The sequence continues at coordinate 7,832,537 of JBBMJY010000020.1, forward strand.
CTGTCTGTCTGTCTGTCTGTCTGAGTGCTAGAAACAAGATAGCAATAGACAGGTGTTGAGATGGAGAATGGCGGCCTCAGTGGGTATTATGCTACATCTGTCTGTCTGACAGATAAAAGGACTTTAAACCTTGCTGTGTTCCTCGAGCGACCCCCATACTCATTGGCATTCAGAGGAGCTCAGGGGGAAACACAGGGCATCCCTTTGTCTGCAGGGACCAAAAGGCAGGTGGTGGAGAGAGGGACTATTGTGCAGGGAATCCAAATGACTGACATGTTTTTACTCCTCGACCTCTGTTTAATGGTATTCAGTGCAGTTCTGCCTTTTGGTGCTAAAGACATTAGACTGACTGCATTTCCATTTTCAACCTGTGAAGGAATGCAGTTTTCTAAAGCTATAAATCACAGATTTGTAGCCCAAGAATTCTTAAATTCCTTGGAGATCCTGCTCGTCTTTCTTTTGCAACCAGTAATACTAGACTCATTTTGTCTTCCTCACATTTCTCCTCTTTCTCTGCCACCTTTCACCGAGGCTAATTTCCTCCTGTAGTGGCAGACCTGCTGACAGAACAAGCATCCCTCCTATGCAATTTGGAACAGAAGTACAATTGAAGTTTATGTATAAATAATCAGCGTACATTCCCAGACATGTGAAGAGACAAGAGAAGACTTCTCAGTGTAAACCTCTATTGTGGTTGCACTTCTTGGTGGGTCCTGAAGTAACACCCCACCATAAATTTGGTTGTGTGTGTGTGTGTTGTGTGGTGTGTGTGTGTGTGTGTGTGTGTGTGTGTGTGTGTGTGTGTGTGTGTGTGTGTGTGTGTGTGTGTGTGTG
>JBBMJY010000020.1:7833470-7987884 GCA_037833715.1 Toxotes lorentzi
TGTGTGTGTGTGTGTGTGTGTGTGTGTGTGTGTGTGTGTGTGTGTGTGTGTGTGTGTGTGTGTGTGTGCGTGCGTGTAAAACCATCTGTCTGCCTGAGTAAACTTGTGGTTTGGACTCTCGCCAGAATCAAGCCTCTATTGTTACTGTATTTGTCTGGCTCTTCCTCCCACTGATCTTTAAGGTTGCCATGTTGGCACTCATTTCCCCATACAAGCCCTCTGGTACTAAATAGCCAGCTTGGAGCGTGAAAAGCATTGAAAATGTGCCAGAAATCCTTCCTTCCTTCAGCATCAGTTGTCTGGTGAAGTATCAGTCAGTTTCTAAATAAACCCAAGATCTGCCAACACTGCTCAAGCACCAATAATTTAGAGCAACTTTGTTTTGAAAACTGACAATTTTTGGCCTGTGGGCTTCATCATGTTCATCAAACAACATTTCCACGTAACATTTAAACAGACAAGATTAAATATACAGCAGGGTTCAAAGGTCTAAGTCTTAGACTCTGTCTATGTTCAATTACCATCACAAATTCATTCACTGTTTCATGTGAGATACAGTGCGAATTCCCCACTGCTACTGTGTTACTGATATTTCTGTGTTCGTTGATGACCCTAATGAAGATCATGGGCTGAGCTACATCACTTTTAAAGAAGTCCAATGTAGCCTTTGCTGAACAATGACCATTGCTGCCATAAGTAATGTAACAATGCACAAGTGAAGACGTGTAATAAAGTCAGCAAAGGGAATCAGTAAACTCAGTAACACAATAATATCTAAATAAATGCTGTTAATATTTGCTAATATTAGCCTCTATAAGCAACTGGTCATATCATACAAAATAAGGCTGTAGCATCAAAACCCTTGTAAGTGTAAACGGTTAAGCAAGGTGTGTTTTATTGCTAATAAACCATTCACTTGTAATTGGACGTATGTGTTATTTCATCATTCACAACGGTGGATTGTTGCCCTTTGTTGGTGACTTATTCTTAATGATGGATTACAACTGATTGACAGAGCATTAGTAAATAATTCAGTAAGCATTAATAACCTGCCTGAAGTTACTATTCACAGACCCCTCATTTGAAACTGTCGGCACCATCATTTACTCAAAATTCACTGCCTCTACCTTTTCTTTTTTTGTTTAAGGCCCAAAAAAAGCTGCACCTCTATCAGTTGATCTTTAAGAGCACTGGCTGGGCAGAGTGTAGTGAAAACAAGCTTTATACCATAGTGAAGAGAGATGAATTGACATTGTGTTCCAGGGGTCTGAATTCTTGTCCTCCCCCTTTGCAAAGTGGAAGGTTGCCTCTCTGTCTCTGCCACCCTGTCTCCATAGTGCTTATCAGCTGCTCTATCATCAGAACATCCCTTCACTCATGCATCATTCTGTGCACACACACGCCTTATTCTTCAGGTGTGTCCTCAACCCTTTGGCATTGAGTTCAGACAGAGCTGTCTGGATTTAGATAAGTGGGGGAGGAAGGTGGACGGAGGACAGAATAAGAAGGATGGCAGCTCTCTTCCTGTGCTGAGTTAAAAATGAGGGAGTTTGCTCAGCTATTCGTTTCAGTCTGTCCCTGAAACTGATCACAAGGCCACAAAATATTTCATCTAAATATACTCAGAAATTAACCACAAACATCCCAATGTCCTGGCTTGATTGACAGTTTATGTTGCTCTGTCCCTCTAAAAGATGCTCTTGCTCTGACAACAACAACATGACATGATGGAAAGGCTATTTCAAATGATGTTTTGGCAGCTACTTTGTCGTGATTGTTCTGTTTTTCTTTTTCTTTTTTTTTCCCCAAATCCCACAGAGCCGTCGTTGTACTTTGGAGAACCTGAGTATGTTGTGGATGAGAGTTCAGGCTACGTTGAGGTGAAGGTTTGGAGGACAGGGACTGATCTGTCCAAGACAGCTACTGTCACCGTCCGCTCCAGGAAGAGTGATCCCGTCTCTGCAGAGGGTAAAATCAGCAGTTTGACAGAATCAAAAGGACTCAGTCATGATTTTTCCATTTTCTGTGTTAATTCATGGCTTCCTCTACACTTGGCAGCTGGACTAGACTATGTTGGCATTAGTCGCAACCTAGACTTTGCTCCTGGAGTGACAATGCAGACATTTAGAGTGACCATCCTGGACGACCTGGGTCAGCCAGAGCTAGAGGGGCCTGAGACATTTGACCTTGTGTTACGGATGCCCATGAATGCTGTGTTAGGAGAACCAAGCAAGACCACCATCACCATCAATGATACCGTCACTGACCGTGAGTGTCAAATACCAAAAATAAATGATTGATATAAAGTGCTACAGGAAACAATAACCTTTTGTGCATATTGCTTTTACTTGCTTTACTCAAATTCAGTGAGACTCTTTTGTAAGAGGTTAGTTTTTGTCCTTATAGTGCCCAAGGTTCAGTTTAAGGACGGCAGCTACAAGGTGGATGAGTCTGACGGGGAGATAAAAGCCATAGTGTACCGTAGTGGAGACATCAACCTCAGGTCCACAGTGCGCTGTTACACTCGCCAGGGCTCTGCTCAGGTCATGATGGACTACAATGAGAGGCCCAACACTGATTCCTCAGTCATCACTTTCCTGCCAGGTGAGACATGCCTTTCTCCATTCTAATCTCTCTGTTCCACAATATCACACAGCACTCAGCTAAGTATGTTAACGATCCTTCTCTAGGTGACACTGAGAAGCCGTGTGTAGTTAGCCTGGTGGACGACTCTGTCCATGAAGAGGACGAGGAGTTCCGCTTGGTCCTGGGGACTGCAAAGAGCAAGTCTCCATACGGAGCTTCTATAGGGGAGCAGAAGGAGGCACTGGTCACAGTCACAGATGAGAAAGACAGTAAGTGCTTTATCAACATAAAAAAAAAATTAAGAACTGTAAAATATTTAAATGAACCAAAATTAATCAGAAACACTCAGAACCAAAATATAATATAATGACCTCAAGAAAGCAGTAACATAAAGTGCTCTTGAGCAAAGCACTTTATCCATAACTACTTCAGCTGGACCAGTAAGGGCGGCATGTGTTTATATCATGTAAGCTAAAAATGTCCGGCAAGATACTGATGCAAATAAGTACAAATGATTTTGGATCCATGCATCATAGAAACTGAACAATCTGACTCAGTTGGAGTTTTTTTTTACTGCATCTGACAACAAGCAAAGCTGCAACAAATGCCAACAGTCAACTCTGTGTTACTTTGCCATATTGTCATATTCCCAGACACAAGCAAGCCACTTGTGTTGTTATTCTGTTCCTCTGTTGAAATTTGGAGTTCACATCAGTGAAGTTTAAAAGTGCTTTAGATGATATTGTTGCTGTTTTCTTTTCTCATGAGTTCACTTTGTTTCCTGTTCTAGAGCCCATCATCCGTTTCTCTGAGATCAAGTACAGCGTGCGTGAACCCCAGGTCAAAGGAGATGTGGCAATAGTGAAGATTCCAATCCTGCGTATTGGTGACACGTCAAAAGTCTCAGTGGTGAGAGTCCACACCAAAGACGGCTCTGCAACCTCTGGGGATGACTACAACCCACTGTCAGAGGGTAAGAACCTGGTTTAGTGGCAACACAGCGACACAGTAGCCTGCACAGTGCCTCCTGATACAGATTATGTTGGAGATTTTTGTGTTTTTGATCGTTCCTCACTTCATTGTCTGGGTTTCTAAGATGTCGAGTTCAAGGAGGGCGAAAGGGAACACTTTGTGGAGATTGAGATCCTATATGACGGTCAGAGAGAGATGAGAGAGGCCTTCACAGTACACATGAAGCCTGATGACAACATGGTGGCTGAAATACAGGTGAGACAAAGGGTACACACACGGTACACACAAGCTGACACACACAATCACATACAAACCAGCAGCAAGTCCTGTGTGTGTACATGTACAGTACTGCATATCTACAGACATGAGCATGCGCCCTGTCATGTCAGCCTGTGTTAAAATAGCCAGGCAGCAGCTGGCATTGCTGTCAGCGCGCCTGAACCACAGAGTCTTATAAAAAGCTTTTCCCTCTGGAATGAGATGCTGTGGGGAATGTCCCATTAGAGCCAAACAGTAGACGAACCTATAAACAGAACTGTGACATTCTACCCATATACTCCACATCAGGCATGTACAGCTCACGTGACAGGAATAGGTTACCTCTGACTAAACTGTTTTGTGCCTACGATGTAGATGAAAGAATGGCTAATTGAACGAGAAATGGCTAAGAGAGCACATCCCATGACCAAGGCTGCACAATCTTCATAATTAGTTATTCTAAAAAAAGAAAAATGTTTACAAGGTTTTTTTTTATCATCTGAATCAGAAATGACTTTGGTATAAATAACCATGCTAATGTTTTGGAGAATACTGCTAACTCCAGTGAGGGAATATAAGGACCAAAATGTAAAGTTCTTACATTATGGATGTGCAAATGGATCATGTTTCCGCAGCACCAGATGTACAGTATGTGTGAAATGCCATCAAATTATGCAGGATGGCTCAGAGTTTATGTTGCATCTGATTTTGGCTGTACAATGCACAATGCAATGAAAAGTTAATGCATTTACATATTGGCTGCCAATCTTAGGAAAATGGTGTGGTAAATGAAAAACAAGTAAATAATCTTTCTTGTCACTTTCTGGTGTCACTCAAATATGCTACGGGCTGAAAGCTCACTGGCAATGGTAATGGATTCATTTACATTATGAGACAGGTTCATTTCAAGTGTCGGCCAGTTTTGAAAGTTGACAACCGGCTCACAGTGCCTTTCTTCTTCTTACTAGATGAACAAGGCCATTGTGTATATTGAGGAGATGGACAGTGTAGCAGACGTTACCTTCCCTGCAGTGCCCCAGGTGGTTTCCCTGCTCATGTATGATGACACTGCTAAAACCAAAGACAAGCCCCACCCGCCCAATGGATACCCTGTTGTGTGTGTGACGGTGAGTGGGATGCAAGTTTTTCCACACTGCTCTAAAGCAATAATTTATCTGTTTCGCTGCTGATTATAATTTTGAAAGTACTGGCATTGTTAAACAATTTAAAGTGAAAAGATGTATTCATTCAGCATCTGGTTTTTCCTCTTTGTCAGGCCTGTAACCCTAAGTACCATGACTTCGATAAAACTGGTTCCATCTGCTCTGCGGAGAACATTAACGACACCCTCACTCAGTACCGCTGGCTGGTCAGCGCTCCCACAGGGTCAGATGGAGTGACCAGTCCCATGAGGGAGGTGGACACCAACACTTTCTTCACCAACACCAAGTCCGTCACCTTAGATTCAATCTACTTCCAAGCCGGCTCCAGGGTTCAATGTGCAGCAAGAGCCTTTAATGCCAATGGAGATGCTGGACTGGAGTTGTCCAGCCCCATTGCTGTGATCAGCAAGGAGGAGGGTGAGTTGAAGGCTGAGGAGACTTGGGCTAGTGCAGATTTATGCTGGGTGTAGAGCTAATTGGTTTAACTGCCTTTAACCCTTTGCAGGTATGTGTCAGCCTCGTATCCCAGGTACTGTTGGAGCTGAACCTTTCTCTGCCAAGATCCGTTACACAGGCCCAGATGACCCAGATTTCCCCAACCTAATCAAACTCACTGTCAACATGCCTCACATGGATGGTGAGCAGTAAATCTTTTCGCAACTTTTAATATATTATGGTTATTATTTCTCCATCTCAGCCAAATCGTTATCTTGTGTGTTAAGAACAAGCCTTCCCCTCTTGACAGGCATGTTGCCAGTGATCTCCACAAGACCTCTGTCCAACTTTGAGCTTACCCTGAGCCCAGACGGCACACGTGTAGGCAACCACCGCTGCTCCAACCTACTGGACTTCAATGAGATCCAAACCGGCCATGGCTTCATCACTGATGCAACAAAGAACCCGGAAATCATTGGCGAGACGTCACCCTACCAATACAACACTATCATGCGTTCAGCCAACTCTCTGCGTTTCTATAGGAACCTCAACTTAGAGGCCTGCCTCTGGGAGTTCACCAGCTACTACGACATGTCAGAGCTGCTGAATGACTGTGGAGGCTCCATAGGCACAGATGGACAGGTAGGAAGCGCATAAAGGCAAATTACACAAGAGATTCACCAGATTCTTAAGGTTTTATTCTTAATTTTTGTGGAGTTCAACTTCAGTTAACTTTGACAGGTAAATGTCTACTGTTGACCAATTTACCATGAGATTAAAAATTAAGTAAAATATTATTTCTTATTAGTAGTGCTGCACCATCCACGTTTATTTTGGCTTGGCTGTTGGAGTATAAGCTTCTTACAATGTCCTCCACCATGTCTGTTTTCTCACGTATTTAGGTGCTGAACCTTGTCCAGTCCTATGTCACCTTGCGTGTTCCACTGTTTGTGTCCTATGTCTTCCACTCTCCTGTGGCTGTGGGAGGCTGGCAGCACTTTGACCTGCAGTCAGAGCTGAAACTCACCTTTGTGTATGATACAGCTATTCTGTGGCAGGACGGCATTGGCAGTCCTCCTGAAGCTGAGCTACAGGGTACGTTCTAGGACCAATGCTGCTCCCTGTCGGTGCTGACGCGGTGCGTTCATTTGCTAAGTGCTGTAAAACTTTATTCTCTGTTCCCATAGGAGCCATGTACCCCACCAGCATGCGTATAAATGAGGAGGGCCGCCTGGTAGTCAACTTCAAGACAGAGGCTCGCTTCAGGGGACAGTTTGTTATGTCTCATCCAGGTGAGAGAGTGGTGCCCACATGCATGCACACACCCTAAACCTATCCTGTGTGGCCATTCTATACAAGTAGCCTCCTATTGGATTTCCCTGTGGCCCACATCCTCTCTTCATCTATTTCTGGAGTTCCACATTAGGGGTCCTTCCTCTGTGAAAGTGCCAGAGGTCATTTCAGCAAATGTCAAAATCACCCTGCAGCGTTTACAGTTAGGAAGCAAGTGGCACAAACAATACAAAAGGTCACTCTATAAATAAAACGGTGGACGCTGGGGTTAGTTTTAGTTTGGACAAAATGCAGCTTTACATTTATAACTGCATATGTGTTTGTTTTTAGGAACCAGCGTGTCGTCGATGGTGATGTGCGCTGACCACCCTGGCCTGACGTTCACTCTCTCCCTGGTCAGGACTGAGCCTACATACAACCAGCCCATGCAGCAGTGGAGTTTTGTCTCAGACTTTGCTGTGAGTCATTATGCCATGAGAACTTTTCTTCTATAGTAAAGGATTCACAACTTAATGCAAAGTACTAACATTGTCCCTGTGTTTCTGTGTGATGTGCAGGTGCGAGACTACTCTGGGACCTACACGGTGAAGTTGACCCCTTGCATTGCCTCCCCCAATGGGGAGTTCAGCATCCCTCCTGTTTGCCATCCAAGAGAGCCGCTCACCTTTGACATAGACATACGCTTCCAACAGGTCAGTCTGGATATGCTGACAAAAATCCCCTAACATTATTTATTTATTTTACAGTAGATAGAACACATATTTTTGGAAAAAGGATTTTTTTAAAGAAGACATTACATTTTAACAATAATTTGAACTTTACATTAACATTAGTTACATTTGTCAGTAAAAGTTTTAACCACCTGAATAACTTAAAGACAAATCAGAATCAACCACTTCAGGAAGATTCTTCTTCATGAAACATACACAGGAAGCAAGTTACATTATCTTCCACCTAATGGTGATTTTCAAAGTAAACAAATACAACAATTAATACAGAATTACTTGTTAAGATGGGTACTTTTTGCTGCATCTTCTAATCTGTGTGTATGGCAACCCTTTTTATGTGTTCCAGGTGAGTGACCCAGTTGCGGCTGAGTTTAGCCTCAACACTCAGATGTTCCTGCTGTCCAAGAGGGAGTTGTGGTTGTCTGATGGCTCCATGGGCTTTGGAGAAGGAACAGATGCTGCTTTTTCAGAAGGTACTACAACACTGCCATCTAGTGGTTTTAAGTAACATAACAGCTGAGAGGAATGACCCCATGAGAATCCCATGTTCTAGTCCCTCTTACTATTTCATGCATCCTTTGCTTCAGGCTCCATGATCTACGGTCGTGTGATGGTGGATCCAGTACAGAACCTGGGTGACTCCTTCGCCTGCAGCATCGAGAAAGTCTTCCTCTGCACAGGAGCAGATGGTTATGTTCCCAAATACAACCCCACTAACAAGGAATATGGATGCCTGGCAGACGCTCCATCTCTGCTTTACAGATTCAAGATCCTGGTAGGATCTAAAGGATGAAACTTTAGGGTGATGCCAAAATGAGACGATATCATTTCTGATTTCTGTGTGTGTTGTTCTGCAGGACAAGGCCCAGCCAGAGACTCAAGCTTTAGCATTTGGTGATGTTACTTTCAAGGCCACACTGGCCCAAGACACACCTGGAGCTCTGCCTTTGGTCAGACAGCCAGGATCAGATGGCTTCACGCTGTCTTCATCTCCACTTTTCCAGGTCTTGATAAATATTAAACTATATCCATGCATAAACACATAAACATAGAAGGGATAGACTCACATATCTTTCTTCTCCAGGTGGCTGCTGGTCGAGAATGGTTCATCCACACCATTTACACTGTTCGCTCCAGAGAAAACGCCAACCGCAACATTGGCAAGCGCAGTGTGGAGTACCTCCATCACAGCATATCCTCTGTTGAGCAGCCCCAGACATCTGCTCGCCACCGCCGTGCCGCCCCTGCTTTCTCTGGCCCTTCTCTGGCCCAGGACATTGGTGTCGAAAACAACCGGGGTACCAACATCCAGCACATCGCTCTGGACCGAACAGACCGCATGGTGGTCAGCCAGCGCCAGCCCTGGTCCCCTAACCTTAACCCTCTCCTGGAGCGCCCCCTGCTGGAGAGTTCTGGCAGAGAGCCAGCTGACACCTCCACCCTACCCATGTTAGTGGGCCTTGCAGGTCTGATCCTCCTTATCTGCCTCATCGCCACCATTGTTATTCTGCTGATGCGGCGCAAGAAAAGGGAAAAGAACACCCAGTTCCCTCCTTACACCACCTCCACCTCTTCTGCCTACAGTGGCTACAGCCAACGTCCAGTGGGCATGTGGAGCAGTTCAGACAGCTCTGAGGTCTAGATCTGGACCGCCTCCACCTTAAACACCTGCCCCCTATTAAAAAGACTGTGATAGTCACCTTCACCATTGTGCCTTCAATGCCCAACTCTTGTAGCACTGAAGGGCCCAGAACAACCTGTGGACAGCGCAGTATGTCAGTGCTTGGGGCCCGCATGCAGAGGCTGCACCAGTTTTCTGAGGCTTACTGGTCTCTGATGATGGTTAGTTCTTGCTGTAATGTATTATAGGTTCTTGCCTTTTTCGCAGTCTACTCTGAATCATGGATGTACTGTGAGGCCCCCAGAAATATTCACCTGCTTCAGCGGTTGCCAGGTTGTAAAATATCCCTCTTTATCTAATGTTTGCAAATGCATGAAAACCCTAATCTAGTGAATGCAATTATTTACAAAGTAAAAGGCAACCATTCTAAAACTTCATGAGAGAATTTCCTATGTTCCTCCTTTAAAGATAATTAGTTTACCAAGCTTTTTTTTTATTACTGTAATTCACTGTGTTCATTACTTTGTTTTGTTGAGAGTAGAACAAAATGGACTGAATGTTAGTCGAAACTGACCTTAATGAATGATAATGTGATAAATGATTTTTAGTATCGGTATTTTTCTGTTGTGCTTTAAAAAGCCTGCAGTACACTTGCCCACTGCTGAGTTGACAATACCACTATGGTGTCATTGAAAGGGATTGTAAATGTCTTTTTTAAAAACATTTTTCAGGATAATGTGGCTGAAATCAGATGCAAAACAATCTGTGTACATATCAGTGCTGGACTATGAAAAAAAAAGGTATTATTACACCCTGGTGAAACTTGAAAATTATGACCTATACGTCTTTCTAGTTTGTCGATCAAATTCTGAAAAACAAGTGCAGTATCAAAATTATAAATATTCTTCTACAGCTGACAGTATATTTTAATGTGCCAATTGTTAGACTTTTATTGCTTATTAATTTTGTGCCATTTTCAAGTTTGGATGTTTGTACACTTCAACTGCCAAATATATTTGTCCTTTTTTGAATCAGTGTCTTATTTACCAGCGTGCACACTTTCTTTTTTAAAAAAGGGGAAGTTTATTTGTGATGTTCAAAAAGACATTTTCTACTTCACACAGGAAGATAAAAGAACAAATATTTTATTTAAAAAAAGTGGGTACATATTGTTTCAAGCAATGGAATGTAGTACAACCAACAGGCATAAATACATTTATTTCAATTAAGTACTAGTAAAAAACAAAAAAAAAACAAAAACAGGACTAGCAAACAAAAAACTAAACCAGCACAGCTGCGGTGTTCAGGTCAGTGACAACATGGCAGGCTTGTAAAGGAGCACTTCCTAAAACCTAACACAACCAGATCAGTCCCTCAGGGAGTTTTACACAGTACATTATCACCGCCTGCAAAACAAACACACAGACACTAGAACTAATGGTACCGGAGCTGGCTGCCGCTCTTGAATTCTGATGCTGTAGTTTGTCAACAGCTTCACAACTTGAGCTTTTTCCTGCGTCCACGACCATCTGGGGTTCCCTCTGACTTTCGTTTCTGAGCCTGGGAAAGAGGAAAAAAAAAAATCATTATCCAAAATAAATAAATAAATAAATCATTAGCAAACGATCCGTACTGATTATGTATTCTTCCATCACACAATCTAGACAAAGATTATTTTGAACTCGCGTCCTGTAATACGACAATGGATTCACTCACCGAGCCAGTCTTTGGGCCTCGTTTCTTTTTCTCTGCCTTCTCCCTCTCCTCCAGCTCCATGTTCTCCCTCTCTATCAGCGTAATCAGGGTGTTACATCGCCTCTGGAGCTCCTATACAACAAAGCCCAAAACATCATTTGAATCATAAAGACTCATTTTAAAACACTGTGCGAACACTGGAGCAATGGTGCAAAGAGGCCAAAATTTACCATGGCAGTCCTGGATTTGAGGAACCAGTCGAAGCGGAACTGAGGTGAGTTACGAATGCACTGTCGAAGTTCGTCGTACACGCTCTCCTTGTCAAAGCCCAGCTTATGGAGCATACAGATAAGGAAGCGGTCCTCCTCCTCTGTGTAGTTCTTGCCTTTGTTGGTGCCGTAGGAGATACGAAGCTGATGGAAGGGAGCCTTGTAGCGGCCAATCTGTCCAAGGAGATGAGAAACACATTGAGGGACCATTAATTAATCAGGAACAGAAGATAATGTGATGAAGAGACAATTAAGGAATCAGACCAAGATTTAGATTTAGTGCAAAATGAGATAAAGCTAATTAGGGAGTTTAAAACAGAAATGAACAGCCAAATGGCTGACAGTCAGCTACCTTTGAGTCAAGTGCTTTCTTGATGCTAATCCTTCTCTGGATCCTGGCCTCTCCTCTTTCTATCTGGGCCATGATCTTCTCGATGTCCTGCAGCTCGTTGCAGCGCTCCCAGAATACAGCTGGAAGGACAAACGTCAACATTAAATCACAAAATATGTAACAGAGGCAAAAGTTTGGGTTTGCTGTCTGGGTAGAAGAGAAAACCGAGTCATTACCAGAATATTCCATGACTTCCTCAGGAGTTTTCCCCTCCACTTCTCTGGCAATGTTCTCAATGTCATCTCTTCCCCACTTCTCGTTGGCTTTGATGAACTGGTTGAAGTCACGTTTGTTCCAAATAGTAAATCCCTAAAACGAAGGTACAATTGATCAAGATCAAAATCCATGTACATAAAGGTTTAATATGGATTAGCAGCATATCAGCCATAAACTGTGCTGAGTGAGAAGAATCAGTACCTGCTGCAGCAGGGTCTCCTTCTCCTCCAGTTCTTCCTCTGTGAGAGCCTCGGCCTCATCAATCTTAGCCTGCTCCTCTTTCTGCACCTGAGCTGAGTTCGGCATGTCCGGATTACGGGGCACCTAAAGAGACAGAACCACAGATGGACTTAGAGACATTTCTAAAGCCATTAATAGCATGTTCTCTCTCTCGCCTGAAAAATATCTTTGTACCTTGTAGCCTATGGTCTTCCTATAGAAAAGGATTTCCTTTTCTAAAAGCTCAAAGAGACGTGGAGGGAAGAACTGGAAGTCCTGGACATTGGGCTGTTTGGGAGGACGAGGAGCCTGGGAAATGGAGTCGACCAGACATGTTATGCCACAAATAGGATAATACGCCATCCATCATAAGAACACAGTCATTACACGTTGCATTAATTCCTTATATTCTGAGGGTGTTTTCAGAGTGATACAGCCATACCTTGGGTGCTTTGGGCTCACTGACTCGCAGGGCTTCTCTGAAGTAGGCATCCACAGCGTAATTGGCTTTCCTTTCCCTCTTGGGTGGCTCGATCCAGTTGGTAATGACCTGAATGAAGACAAGGGCGGAGGATAAGGTAAAGCCTCAAAGGTTCACGTTGCTGGAATAACAGACTGAATGCTGATGTTGTCAGTCTCCTTACCTTTTTCTTCTCTCTGTAGTCCTCTCCTTCAAATGTGTACACACTGCTGTTCTCTGTGTCCATGGTGAAGTTTCTCAGAGAGCTCTCACCCAGGGAAGACAGCCTCTCCTTCATCTCCATAGTCTTGCATACGACAAGATCAGACATTTAATTTTTTTTATTTAAAATTCATACAAAAGAAAAGGGAATTTATTAGGATTCTCTGATCTGAAGTATCGACCATCCACAGACTCACCTTCCTTTCGCCTCTCTCCAGGATTGCGTCAATGTCATCATCTGTGATCTCGCTCTCCTTGGAAGCAAACACATGTGTGGCACCGTGGCGGATGATGGACAGCATCTCATCCTTGCCCAGCTTGTTTGCACTTGGATCCACAAGTCTTCCTGTTAAACGAAGACAACAACAAAAAAATATATATATGACTCACTCAAAAATATCTTATTTCATTTACCATATAAATTGCGACATTTACTGACTTCCATTCTGCACCACTATGTGAACTCTGGCTGCCAAGAATTTTAATCAAATCTGTTTTTTTTTTCAGTTAAGTGCATATGAGGATGCTAAAACATGTTTTTTTTTTTTTTACAGTTAGGCTGGCTTCAAATTAAAACTCAGCAGAATTACCTTGCTGGATGACAATGGAGTCCAGGCGCAGTTTCATCTCGGCCCTCTCTACGATCCTCTCCTCCACTGTGTTTTCGGTGATAAAACGAAAGACGCGTACTTGCTTCTGTTGACCAATCCTGTGAGCTCGGTCCTGAAATGAAACGATTAAACAAGTCAAGTTCCCCGCCTCTGAAAAGGAACAGTGCTCCAGTTTCCACCCCCTAACTACAGAATAAGGAACGAGGAGATCACGGTTTCAGAGTACTGACCATGGCTTGCAGGTCGACTTGAGGGTTCCAGTCTGAGTCGTAGAGGATGACAACATCCGCTGTAGCCAGGTTGATACCCAGGCCACCAGCTCTGGTGCTCAACATGAAGATGAACTTGGAGCTGTTGGGCTCATTGTATGCATTGATAGAGATCTGAAAACACAAAGAAGTCTCTTATCATACTCGTCGAATACTTTTCTGAGGACAACCTGTTTGTAATCAGTTCATCTCAATCTACACAGTGCTCTCTCATGAATCATGTCTTTGAGAAGTAAGCATCTCACCTGTCTTTCCTCGTGTGGTGTCTGACCATCCAGGCGGCAGTATCCGTAGTTCCTCCACATGCAGTAGTCCTCCAAGATGTCCAGCATCCTGGTCATCTGACTGAAGATTAGCACACGGGAACCTGAGAAGAACGGATAGTGGTTGTCAATGAAAAGCACAGGAAAGCTTAATTACCTGTGGATATGTCTGAAGTCTCATCTCCTGCAAAGAATACACACTCTAACGCAATATATGCCACTATTTCAAACTACATTATCTCAATATTCTAATCTAAAGATTTTTCAATAAAATACTGAATGAAAAAGAACAAATATAATAAAAACAACCCCACAGACTCCAGTGACAATCCACATACCCTGCTCTTTCATCTTGGGTAGTAGCTTGTCCAGCACTGCCATCTTGCCACTGTTCACCACCAGGTGGAGGTCAGTTGTGTAGGGAGGACCTGGCTCAGCTCCGTCGAACAGGTACGGGTGGTTGCAGCATTTTCTCAGCTGCATGAGGACGTTCAGGAGGCGCATCTTGTCCATCTTACCCGCTGAGTTCAGAATGTCAATGTCCTTCATAAGAATCTTTGTGTACCTGATGGGTTGTAATATGAGTCTGTATTAAATAATTGCTTACAACAATAACGTCAGTATCTAGGTTATTTCAGGTGGTGCAGAAAACAAGACGACTGGGGCTAATGTTAAACGAGTAAAGCTCATCTGAGGACGCTTACCACTCTCTCTGCATCTTGCTCAGGCCCACATACATCTTGATCTCCTTTTTTGGAAGCAGAGTTTTCTCCACATCAGCTTTTATACGACGGAGCAAGAAAGGACGCAGAACCTACAACAAAAAGAAAAAAAAAGGCAGGTCAAAAGAGTTTCAAATAAATTAATCTAAATAAGAATATTATATCATAAAATGAACAGAGATTAGGTTGAAGTTGTCATCAAAAACATTTAATACATACAGTGTGAAGACGTTCGACCAACTTCTGATCGCCTAAGCAGTTGTTTGTGTCAAACCAGGAGTCAAAGTCCTTTGGGAAAAAAAAAATTAAATAAGTAACAGAAGACAAAACACTTCTCGGCTAAATGACTGGAACAAAGAAGGTTATGTTTTCAGATAATACCTCCTAGTAATATTCTCTCAATGCTCACCTCTGATGAGTTAAAGACGTCCGGCAGCAGGAAGTTCAGCAGAGCCCACAGCTCATGGAGGTTGTTTTGCAGGGGTGTTCCAGTCAGCAGTAAACGGTTGGTGGTCTTGAACTCTCGCACAATTTCTGATAGCTATGGGAAAACAAAGCTTAGCTTTACTGCGCTCTCTTGTGACATTAAACGTTAAACGAAATGGCTATGGTGCATGTAAATATCTATTATATTTCAGCAGCTGTCTGACCTTGGATTTCTCATTCTTGATCCTGTGGGCCTCATCAATAACCAGGTATCTCCAGTTGAATTTCTTGAACACAGCCTTTTCAATAATGAGCATCTCATAGGACGTGACGCACACGTCCCACTCTCCTGGCAGCAGCACGTCTCTGATCAGGGCAGTCTGAGAACGAAGCAAAAATGTTTAGCATTTTAGTTTGTTTTTTTTTTTAAACCTTGGATACTTACCTAGATTTCACACAGCAAATTCTGCATGTTAGTCTCAGCAATCATAAGCATTGTTTTGGATAGACAATTATCTCTGCAGCCCTCAGTGACAGATTATCTACCTCAAAAAGAGTCTTATTCTTACTGGTGACAACTATAGTAACTCCTCCATATGCATATAGTCAGAAAATGCTGGTTCTGCACAAAACTAAGGCTACTTTTTTTAAGATGTTGACCAAACTTTGATCCCTCTGTAAAACAAGCACAACGTAAACTAGCAAATGAGAGTATTCTCCCTCTCCAGAGAATCAAAACATTCTGAAGCAGCCTACCCTCTGATCTCTGTCTCCGATCAGGCAGACTGCACGAAGAGAAGGCACCCATCGCTTGAACTCGTTCATCCAGTTGTACAGGGTGGACTTGGGCACCAGCACCATGTGGGGGCCGGGGATGTTTCTGTAGTGTTTCATATAACCCAGCAAGGCAATAGTCTGGAGGGTCTTACCCAAACCCTAAGACAAGGCAAAAAGAGAGTGTGTGAGAGGCAGAGCAGTACATGAAAATACAAAACAAACATATCTGGTATACCCATCTGAATGTGAGTGAGAGAGTACTGACCATTTCATCAGCGAGGATGCCGTTGATTCCATTTTCATACAAAGAGATGAGCCAGTTCAGGCCTCGGATCTGATAATCCCTCATTTTCCCTGTTTTGACATCTGGATGAGAGACAAAAATAAAATAAAATAAATAAATACACACGTATGATGTGATTCTGTGATCAATATTCCTTCCTCTAAAGCTCAAATTAAAACAGGTCATTTCTTACAGGAAGGAGATTCATCAAAGCGAGCGCAGACATTAGTAGTCTTGGTGCTCTCGTTCAGAAGCTCTTCATCCTCCTCTTGCTCTGTGCGACGATGGCGGTTGCTGTCAAATACAGAAAAGACACAATGAGTCATCGTCATAATGGGAGCAGACTTGATAAAATCTAATAAATCTGTATTGTGTGGATGTGTACTCACTCTCCGGCAGACAGCAGGTTTTGTTTCTCATCTTTTTTGATACGAGGACGTCCTGGTTTCATCTTCAGGGGGGAGGTGGGGGTCTTCTGTGCGGCTGGTTGGATGAAATGAGCAAACAACTCTGTTTGCTTCAACAGGTACTCAAATCTGTTGGTCCGGTCTGTTTGCTACACACACAGGAAGAAAGTCTTTTTAACTTATTATCCAAGAACAGAGAACTCTAAGAACTCTGGCAATGCAAGCTACAGTGCCCTTACCACTTTCTCCTCGTAACCCGGAGTAGAATCTTTAGTTTTGGTTGAGGAGGAGGATGCATCTTGTCCATCAGGACCGGCATCTGAAGAGGACTCTTTCCCAGCATCTGAAGAATCAGACTTCTCCTGAGAAGGAGGAGGAAAAAAAGAAGAGAAAATAATTTTATTTAGTGGCGATTCTCAGATATTTTTTCCTAACAACAGCAGACAGGAAGAGATGAGAGAAACTGATCAAGAAGGAGAGCTCTGTTCTGGGACGCTCTCTGGAAATGGGAGAGCAAAAGATATTGTCAAAACACTTTCCATTGTCTAAATGAAACCTTGAATACTCTGGGGAAGCCACAGGTCTTTTGCTCTTACTGAAAAGTGTCCACTAACAGTCAGTCATGCTCGCCAATGTCTTTGCATAATAACACACACAAAGGTTTTGATGCCATTAATATAATAACAGTCTCGTGCTGCTAGTAGTGTTATCTACGGACTTACAACACTTTACCACCCAACTGCAATGCAAAAAGTGCATGTTTAAACTTAATGTATTCTTTATACCTTATATGTCACTATTTTGGTCTTAATACGCTTTATAGTTACTACTCGTATTGGTGTTTCCAGTATTTACTACCTTTATTTCTGCTTTCCATGTGTCGTATTTGGATAGTAGATAATACACTCAGTGTTATTAAAGTTACCATGCTTCTATCCTTGTTCTTCTGCGCTGAATTAGAGGTGTTTACCTTATCTAGGATAAAGGAACTCCTGTTATTTCTGTGGCTAAAACTGCCAAAACTCAGCACAAACTGCGGTGGAAGCCAGCGCAGCAGCAGCATCCCTCTTCGATAACAACAGCCATTGCTGCACTGTCCCCTCTGGAAACAAAGACGCGGATGGGACAGCTGAGCGGGGTGCCGCTCTTCACTTGTCCTCAAAGGGTTTTCCAAAAGCCGGATCGCAGTTACGAGCAACTCGCTGGGTGAATCTGGTCCGGGAGTAAACAAAAAGCACGCCGCGACTTATAACGCGACGATCAATGGGTGGCTAGCGGGGCTAAGCTAGTAGTGCGAGTGCTTATGAAACGGGGTGGCCTCGCTGCTGCTCCGTGCTGTAACGTTAGCTTCACTCCCGAGTGTCCGGGACCGAGCTGTTGCTGTTGAGAGCTAATGATAGCTCCGCCGCGGCTAGCTAACTAGCTCAAACAACCCGCATTTACGTTGACAAAGTGAAAGTTTCACACAGCCGAATTCGAGAAACCCGTAGTTCAGGGACGGATCGGGGTCAAAGTTACTGACTAGTGCGGCGGGTTTTGTGAAGAAATGTACGCGGCGTTGAGAGGAGACGATGCCAGTTTTAAACCATCTTACCTCCGCTCCCCCGGCTTCTTCAAGTTCAGTCTGCTCTTCCCGCTGTTCCACGCAGTTTGCGCTTTCGGACATTTTTAGTCGAATTTCCACTTCGATCCAGATATATCGTCTGTTATCAGGTGCCTTATGTGATCCCGTGTACGAGTCGGTCAAGATCTGCCGAACTTTGTCACGGTAAATGAGAACTATCTTCTTGTTTTTAATGAAAGACACACCGGTTGGTCACAGGCAGCACATACGCGCTAGCAAGGTTTCTCGGGCACCCGCGTTCACACGGAGCTAACGTTACCCGGTGTGTGCGCTCTATCGCGAGACTTGATGATGCTACTTTCAAAGACTGTTGGAAATGTTGCTATTCAGCCGTTACAACAAATTCCAAAGAGGTCTTCGTTGTTTTGACACCACCGCCTCTGAAGTTGAGACACTAGTGTTAATCTTGTTCCCGATCCTCCCGAAACTACTGGCACTACAACAAGAAGAGTAGAGTATTTTGCTTTTAAAATTTAATATGAAAAATATAATATAAAATTAGTTCTCCAAATTGTAGAGTATGAACAGAATGTTTTGCTATGTTGAATTAAAAGCCTGAATTTGTTATATATTTTTAATAGGAGATTATTTTGTTTTGATTTTATTTTATTATAAATCCGAATTTGATCTTGGTTTTAAAAGTGATATAATTAGCATTTAACTGTTTCACATAACATTATAATTAACTTAAAATCTGCTGTAACAATATACTGTCGGCGAGTCATCTGGGCGTGTTTGTTTTAAATACATTTTCATACACTTTTTGTGAACATATACAGAGTGTTTCTTGTACCCCCAAATTAATTTGCTATAGTATTATAACGCTGTAAAGTACTTTGGTCAGCATTGGTGTTTTAAAATGTACTTTATCATAAATGGACTGGACTTGATCTGACTTTCATAAAAGCTGAGATAAACTTGGTCAAACAGAATTTCACGTCAACTTATCAGTTTGCAAGAACAGTGCACACTTTGCATCCAGTCTTTCCAAACTGACATTTCCACTCTGTATGTACTACCATTTTCTGCATTGGGTACTTTTACTTTTAATACTTTAAACACATTTTCCTAATTATACTGACATACTTACTTTGTGCGATTTATTCTTGCAATGAAGTATTTTTAAGGTGTGGTATTTGTAGTTCTACTCAGGATCTGAATACTAGCCCTCTGACGTGGGGGAAGCACGAGGAGTACTTGAATGCAGCACATCAACTGTACATAAACTTCTCAGACGTGTGTAAATATGTCAGCGACAGTTTGGCTACATTTAATTTTTTCATTCATAATCGTTCAAAACGTTCTGGACAGAAGACTTATTTTCTTACTCAATATTCAGCTACTGCGTAAACAGGCAGTGTTAAGACGAATATCGCTCCGCACAAGGGTCCTACCATCACCTCCGTCCATAGGAATGACGCTAGTGGATGGTTAATCAGCTGATTGTAAGCGAAGAAATGGACCAAAATAACACGGTTTTATCTATTAAAAGTCGCTTAACTAGGGCTGACAGTTGAGGATTTTCATATCGGACACTGTTGACATGCTTTATTTGGGTAAGCACACATTGTAAATCGTCTGTGACGCGCTAATACATAACGGTATTTATGCTAAGTCAGTGGCTCCTATCGTTACTCAGCTTATGTCAGGCCTGTTTGGCTGCTTTGTTCATTTTTTAAAAATCTTATAAGGCGTTGAGAACGGCTGTCTCCATGGAGCGGGAGTATCAGCTACAGAGGTTTATAGTCGTATTTAGCACTCGAGCCATGTTTTAACTGTCGAAAGTACGATATTCGTTAATGTTACCGTTTAAGCTAGCGTTAGCATGCTAGCCGCCTGTTTCCACATAGCACGCTCAGAGAGCCGCTGGCCGCAAGTGTCGAGTTAAAAAGAAATAATAATCTGACTTAAAATAGTGTTAGATACATGTAACGTAATAATAGTTTAGTTTGCCGGGTTTTGGTGTTGTTTAAGCAGATAGCTAATAGATCAATTATAACGTTGGACTGAGAAAATAAAGCAAGGCAGGAAAAAAACACCACACCATACTATCTGCAAGTCATAGAAAGATAGATAAGTAGATAAATAGATAGAGCACTTTACCAATACCAATAAATTGGCACAATTCAAAAGTGGACCTTAAATAAATTATTATTTTTATTTTAAATAGACTAATCCAGCCATCTATTTATCCATCCATTTTCTGCTGTTTATCAAGGTCCAGGTCTTGTTTGAAGATTAATTAATCATATTATTATCAATTATTGTTATGTGCTGCACTTAGTAAGTAGATTTACCTAGTAAGTGTAATCAGAAACCCTGATTGTAGTGACTCATCAAAAAACCCCATAAAAAAATGATGGCCAAAATGAA
Source organism: Toxotes lorentzi (assembly GCA_037833715.1). Lineage (NCBI taxonomy): Eukaryota > Metazoa > Chordata > Actinopteri > Toxotidae > Toxotes > Toxotes lorentzi. Next base: position 7,853,754 of record JBBMJY010000020.1, read on the forward strand.
GACAAAAATTCTACGACAAATGAAACCACCTTAACAGTTCCATCTATTTTAGACCTGGAAAATGTTGAAAAGTTTTTCAAGTAAATATTTTTTATGTAAATCCAACACTTAAGCATGTTTGCTTCAATATCAAACTAAAATCTGTGTGTAGGTTACTTGGCTTTTAAGAGGCTCTGTCTATAGAAATATGATTGCTGTGTAATAAACATGTTTTGCTTTGCAGATGATCGCTTCATAAATTGGTTCTGAAAATAAGATAAGATGAGATGACTACTCAGCAGAAAATTAACCTACTACAATGTCTAAAACCATTTAACTGTTTAGGTAATTCTTCAAGCAAAACCCCCCCCAAAACACTTAAATAGATAAAATCAACATATTAATTAAGTATACATATAATTGTCAGTTAATCCTCAATTTAAATGAATTGGTCAAAAACACGTTGTGTTCCATCATGTTGTACGTTTGTCTATGTGTGTTTGTGTAATACGTGAAGGCCCAATTGTTAAATGGTGTGGAATGCCTGTTTTTGACTCAACAGTCCCGGTCGCTGCCCATTCAGCTGAGTAAACATGTTCTATGTTTGTATGCTGACAGTGTTCAATTGGAGTTCTCTGACAGTTGGGGTGAAAAGAGCTCTACAAGCCAAACTCTGGGACCAAACTGTCATGTGTTCAATATGATGTAAACAATGTAGACAGTCTGTGATATCCTAAATGTGACATGTACATTTATGTTAAGTATGATTGCAGACATTGTGTTACCTGTTTACAGGTGTAAATGCATTATTTTCTGAATTTCCCTCTTCAGACTGTCATCATGGACAAGATTTTGGAGGGCCTCGTGAGCTCCGATCACTCTGTTGCAGTGAAGAGGGCTATTGTGAAGAAGGTAGTGGAAGCTGCGGAGAAAGAGGTGACAGAGGAGCAGTGTCAGGCGCTGTTTACGCTCACCACTCGCCTCATCTTGCTTGGTGAAGATGCCTTCCAGAAGCAGATTGGCTTCCAGGTTTTGGAAGCTTATGCACGCTACCACCGCCCAGAATTTGAGTGTTTCTTCAGTAAAGACTTTGTCCTCAGTCTTCTCCAGCAGGGCTATGGCCAGCTGGACCGCAAAGACCCAGCCATTATAGACTACATTCACTGCTGCCTGCGGCTGCTCATCAGCTGCCCCTCAGTGCTGGAGATCTTCAGCGTGATCCAGGTGGAAGTTTTAAGGATGGTGTGTGAACGTCCGGAGCCTACTGTTTGTGCCCGCCTGAGCACTTTGCTGTCCGACTTTGTGCAGTGCATCCCGAGGGATAAGTCGGGCATTTTGTTCTGCCAGCAGCTGGTCAGGACCATCAGTTACTTCCACTGCTTTTCCAGCCAAGAGCGGGAGCTGAGAGAGTATGTAGGTCAGGTGACTAAGGTTAGCACACTGCTGCAGAACATCTGGAAGGCTGACCCTGCCACACTGCTTCCCTCATTGCAGGAAGTCTTTGCCATTATCTCTTCCACAGGTGAGGCTCCTTCCTTGCAGTTTAGTGGAATAGAAAGTATCTTATTTCATTTTAGAGGAGTGACTTGTTTTTATAGAGTAAATTCTAGGAGACCTGGGGTGTCCTGAAGAAGTTTAATAGTGCTAAAAAACAAATATGAACACATTTGGATTTTATTCATCGATTCAAAGATCTGCTTAGCAGTAATGTAATGGAAAGGGGTGTTTGCATTTGGCAGCATGGACCCAGGACTTATAACCCTCCCTCTATAAATCTTGGCATTTGTAGCAGAGTTGTTAGCTCATGATTGAGCACCTGGGAATAGTTACCTTGTTTCATTTAGTTTTTTCAGGGCCCTGCCAATAGCTGACTTTGATCCATTGGCTTAGTTCTCTCATTTGTAGTTTAAATGTAAGTCCAACAATATTCAGTATTATTGGCACACTGATTATTATTTTATTTTTGGAAGTAGTGGCCACATTTTACACTCTGCACATTTACCTTCAAATCCTATGATTCGAGGAGTGCATTTTCTTCAAATGCAAATATTGAAAAGCATGTGCAGTTGAGTTCAGAGTATTTCAGCTTAGGTTAAAGCTACAGTTCTTGTGTGGATGGTAAATTTTATGATGTCCAGAGCCAACTGTGTAGTGCTGCAAGTGACTGAATGGTGGAATAGCACAAAATAAACAAACAGCAGGCTGTAGTTTCAGTTAAATAGTGACACTGACCGTATGTGTCACTGAGCAATGTGAGCAGAGCCTTGATGGGTTAAATTGTCTCTCTTTCACTGACATTTTTCAGGTGAACTGCACTTCTGAAGTGCTACAGTTGAACTTCAGTATTTTGTTAAATGGTAGGGAAGATGTCATCACGATCCTGTACAAACAAAAAAGTTCACAACTCCGTACTCTTCTTGACAGATATTACAAAAAAATATATATAGTACGCTAATCAAAACTGGAAAGCTGTGATGCAGTATTGTTAATGCAGAGCTATTCATTTGTTAAAGCAATTTAAATACGTTTATTCATTTCACAATAGCCCTACTGTAGTTTAAGTGTAGTCTGTGCATCTGTATTATGAATGAAGAAATACATATTGTACTGTCACTCAATATTAGCAGATACTCAGCGCTCAGTATTAAAGAACTTGGATCTGGGTTGGGGTACAAAACGAAAAGGTACAGTTGTGTAATTATATTCCACTGTGATTGTGATTTACATCTTGCAGACCCCTCCTTTGACCCATCCATCGCCCTTGCCAGCCTGGTCCAGCACATCCCTGTCCAGATGATCACAGTGCTTATCAAGAGTCTCACCACAGACCAGAATGTTAAAGACGCAAGCATGACTAAAGCACTCTGCAGGTAACCTCGCACATTGTGTCTTTTGAGATGAATGGCTGAGCCAGTCTTTTTTTTTTTTTTTTATTCTTTGTAATGTAGATAAATTACAATGCACATGCCCAAATCTGTATGTACTCCTCATGTGTCTTGCATCTATAAAATATAGAAGCTGCAGTTTTTTTCAGGATGTATGTCTAAATTCTTTTCACATTGACCTCATGTGCCCTTCTTCTGTCTGTCTAGGATGATTGACTGGCTTTCTTGGCCTCTGGCCCAACATGTTGATACCTGGGTCATCGCTCTGCTGAAAGGACTTGCTGCAGTTCAGAAGTTCACTATACTTATAGATGTTACACTGCTCAAGATTGAACTGGTTTGTAGTGACAACTCCTTATTTTAATTTAATATATACCTCAGGAATGAGAAATTATAGAAACTGTATGAATGTTTTAAATCTCACCAATGTTAAACTACTGTAATAACAAAGCTACATTGCAGCAATTCTTCACAAAGATAATTTACCATAGACTGGTGAAAAAGACTTACTTGAATTATCAAAGCATTTCCCCAGATTAAATAAAAGTATTTATGGCATAAAGATGTTTTTATCTTAACCCACAGGTTTTCAGTCGTCTGTGGTACCCCATAGTGCGACAGGGGGCACTAGCAGTGCTCTCTCATATGTTGCTGAGTTTCCAGCACTCTCCTGAGGCCTTCCATTTGGTAAGGGATCTCCTGTCTCCTCACAGCCCATTTCCCTCTCATATGGCCACTTTATTGGTTTTCTCATTTTCTTCTCCTCTGGCTTAAATTACTTCAAAGCTGCATAAACTTCTTCTCCCAGAACCCCGGGCCCGGCTCCGCTCCCCCTCTAATGATGTGTGAAGCACTTAAATGCCGAGCAATGGCCCTTGAGTTGGCCAATTTCATTAGTATCTAAAAACATGAATAGTCTCAAAAATACTGAGCAAATGAGACTGAACCCTCTGTGGGGTTTCCGTATGTGCAACCACCCTCTGGCTGACCGCGCTGCAGATTTGTATTGATTTGATTAATATTAGCACTGCCTTCCAGTGTTTTCAGCTCTACAGTGTCCTTATCGTTTTTCTCTTCTTTTCATCCCTCACTGTCTCAGGTTGTTCCACACGTGGTGCATCTAGTCCAATCCTTAAGGACAGATGGTCTCCCCACCAGCAAAGCTTTCTTGCTGCAGTTCACTGAGCTAATACACTGCATGATGTACCAGTATTCTGGCTTCCCTGACCTCTATGACCACATACTAGAGGCCATCAAGGTAAAAGAGTGCGGGACACCTCATCCTCAAAATGTTCTTATATATAGGATGGAGATAGTAAAAAAAAAAAAAAAAAAAAAAGATTTGTCAAATGCACCAGTGTCCATCAGAAAGGTGAATAAATAACTGAAACCTATCAAAGCATGTATTTAATTTTGCCTGTGAACTATTTGCCAGGTTGTCAAATTTGTTCTGTATCTTATAAATTATGTGAACATGTGCTGCCAGGATCTCCCAAAACCTGGAGAAGAAAAGATAAAATTGGTGTTGAATCAAAGTGCCTGGACATCTCAGTCCAATTCATTTGTGTCTGGTCTACTGAGACAAGCTGGGAAGTCTGAGACAGGCAAGACAGGCCTGGTCAACCTGGGGAACACCTGTTACATGAACAGTATCATCCAGACCCTCTTCATGGCCACAGAGTGAGTCATTTACACACACATATACACATGTTCTTGTTGCATTTTTATGTTTTTGAGAAACATGAGGATTAAATATAATTTTTGTTTTCAGTTTCAGGAGGCATGTTTTATCATTACATCTAAACGGTTCCAACACACTAATGAAAAAGCTTCAGCTGCTCTTTGCTTTCCTTGCGCACACTCAGGTTAGTGTTGGCCTGTGTAATGGATAAAACAAAACATTGTTACCTGTAGATTGCAGTGAGGTTCTGTTTTTATGTGTCATTCAAATGTGTTTGCCTTTGTCCTACAGAGGGCAGCATATGCTCCCAGAAACTTCTTGGAAGCATCTCGGCCTCCCTGGTTCAATGTGGGCTCTCAGCAGGACTGTTCTGAGTACCTCAGGTTTCTTCTAGACAGGTACTGTAGCACTCCAAGCAGACTGGATGAATCAGTTGCATTTAGATTGTGTCTAGTGTGTGCATCAGGTTAAATTAAAAACATGTTTTTCCTGTACTGTTCTGCCATGCCAAATGAATGAAAATTACATTGGTGTATCATTTGTATGTCACTGAATGCAGAATATAAAAAAAGTGATAGTATAAAAGCCATTGCTATTACAAACACAAAGCAAATAAAGCATTGTGAGTGTTGAGTGTGCATGACTAGATTACTGATGCTCACTAACTCAGCAGTGACACAGTGCAGTATTTTCTCCTGATGTTGATTGTCCCTGTCTTCTGATCTCAAGGTTACACGAAGAGGAGAGAACACTTCAGGTCCTTGAATCAGCTAAGCCAAAGGTTTCCTCCCCTGTTGACACAAGCAGCAAAGGCCCAACAGGTCAGACTTCTCCAGAGGAAGGTGACGAGTCACTGGCTCTTACAGAAACCAAACCTGAGAATGATGGGAAGACTTTGATAGAAAGGATGTTTGGTGGGAAGCTGATCACAGGTATTCGCTGTATGCAGTGCAACTGCATCTCTGAGAAAGAGGAGCCTTTTACAGACCTCTCTTTGGCCTTCTGTCCTTCTGCCACCTCCCTGGATGGTCCTCAGCCTGAGGGGCCCTTAGAGGAACCGAAGGTTCTCTGTCAGGGATCTGTCAATGGTGGCAGTGAAATTCCTGAACCAGGCGCAGCCAAAGCCCAGGCTAGCAATGTCAGTTTTGTGCCAGTGACAAATGAGCCTCCTCTTTCTGTGCCTGACCTGGTGAACTATTTTCTGGCTCCAGAGGTCCTGGACGAAGACAATGCCTATTTTTGTGAGAAGTGTAGCTCCCTTCAGCGGGCAGAGAAGACCATGAAAGTGGTGTCAGCACCTGAGTACTTGATCCTCACCCTGCTGCGATTCTCATATGATGCCAAATGCCACGTCCGGAGGAAGATTCTGGACAATGTCACCATCCCACCACTCATGAGACTTCCAGTACATGCCCCTTCAACACCTATACAGTGTTCCTCTTCTACCTCTTCTCCTCTGCAAGTGGATTCTCCTGAGAGCAGTGAGAATCTGGCCAAGAAACTCAAACCATCTCAAAAAGATGAGGAGGAAGAGGAGAAGGACAGGATAGATTGTAAAGAGCAGATCAATAGAGGAGGGGAGATGCCAGTCCTGTCAGTGCCCTATGTCCTCAGCTCCGTGGTGATGCATTCTGGCATATCATCGGAGAGTGGCCACTACTACTCTTACGGCCATAACGTCAACGGAGCAGATGGAACACAGCATCCAGCCAATCACTTTGCCCTCAAGGAGGATTTGGGGAATGGCCAGGCCGAGTGTAGCCCCTCCACTTGCTCAGCTCTCTCAGTTCCACCCGAACAAGGAGAAGCACTCCCTAAAAGTGTCCAGGAGGCAAGGGATTGGCTGCTGTTCAATGACAGCAGAGTGACATTCACGTCCTTCCAATCAGTGCAAAACATTACTAATCGCTTCCCCAAGGACACAGCTTATGTGCTTATGTACAGAAAACAGGAGCCACTAGGGCAGAACATAAATGGTGGACTGATGGCAAATGGAATGAGACTGAGTGCTGAGCCTCCCCTTCAGAAAGAACTGCTGGATGCTATTATCAAGGACAACAAGCTGTATTTACAGGTAAGTGAAGGTGAACAGAAGAAAACATACTTCTCCCACATATATCATTGTCGTACACATTTAACACGGTTCTTATTTTTCATGTTTTACATGCATTTGACATATAATGTCATTACCACTTAGCCTCTTAAGTGTGAGGTTATTGTGAAAGTTGAGGGCTGTACAAGGTTCTCTCAGGTGGAAAATGGCTGAGAGAAAACAGACTGTACTTTACAGATAACTAAGAGCTAAAAGGGTATAGGATTTTTTTTTTTTTTTGACTGCACTTGAAGCCAAATCCGAACTGTCTTGGTATAAGACGGGAGGTGTAATTTCATGAGTCATTGAACTGTGCTGTGTTAGGCTGACATTTCACCATGCTTGTATAAGTGAATAAAGTAAATCACCTCTAGAGGGTGCTGTAACAATGTGAAGTGACAACACTGATTCTCTGTCAGCCACAGAGCTACAACATTGCTACATTAAATCTTTGGCATGATATTGTGTAGTTATTGTATATGTTTACACCTGTTTGACAGTTTAAAAAAAAATTAACTGATGATCTTTTCTTCATAATGTCAACAGGAACAGGAGCTCAATGCTCGGACCCAGGCTCTCCAGGCCCCTTCATCTTCCTGCTCATTCAGGCCCAACGGTTCAGATGACAATAACCCACCAGGGAGCTGCGGCCCATCTGGTGGAGGAGGAGGGGGAGGGGGCTTCAATACCATCAGCAGACTGGTATTCTGAAAGGACAAAAATGCAGCCGAAGACCCATATGAACTGGCACTAAGGGAGTTCTGGACTGCTTCATACGAGAGCCTGAACTGTCATACCATAGATGTGCATATAACATAGAAAGAGCACTGAAATGATCTGAGAACATACACATACACACACACATAGAGTACCTGTGCTGGTTCTGATCCTAGATTTGATTTAGACTAAAATAGTTTTTATACCACTGTTTCAGTCATCATTTTGTTTTTTGTTTTTTTTAATTTATTAAGTTTTGTTTAAGTTTAAATTTTGTGATCTCACTATTGTAATCTTCCATTTATTCTCCAAAGGTTAAAACTTGAGGTGGAAAACACTCATTGGTCCAAGTGTATTCTCTCCCTTAAATGAAAGAAATATGGTGAAATATAATTTGATATGATAGAAGTAACATCAGTAATTACTGAACTAGCTCCTTCTACGCTTTTCCAATTTACATTGATAAAAATGCAAAATTGGTTCAGTATTATGTCATTTGGCTTGTCTTGAGTGTTTATATTACCTCACACAAACATATGCAAACACATGCATTTGCAGTGCACAGTACAGAAGAAAGCATTCATCTGTAAGATACACTTTATTTGATTTGTCATAGCTCTAAACAAACTTTGTTTACTTTTCTGATTTGCATGCAGCTTTTCTTCATGAGCCGTGGAGTTTAATTTTCAGGATATTAAAATCTTATTGATGTGTGCTTTGGTATTTTATAGGTTTCATATCCCATGCAATAAATGTACATATGACTTAAATATCATTTCTGAATAATCATGGAATACAAAATATATATGGAAACTGAAAACTATATATGGGAAATTTCCAAGATTAGTAAGAATATCTCAAACTGCTCTCACATGGTTAGTTAGTGTGATTTACAGAGGATTCAATTGCAAACTTCCTGTTTAACGTATTTGACAACAGGTAACTTTGACAGTATATTTTAAGGTATTCCTCTGATTTGATTATTCAGGGAGACTTTTGTGTTCATGCTGATTTTATGTGCCTTTTGATATTTAATGCAGACTTTTGAAGAGGAATTTGTCTGAATTTACACCTCAGTTTTACTGTGTTAATGTTCATAATGGCTTCATCTTTCCCTCCAGTAAAAACAAATCAGTATTTGTTGTACTGTGTTACTTAACCAGGGAGGTTGTTAAAAAGGTAAAAGGTAAAGACTTAGCTGAGCCATGGAAAGACAGAGCAGCTGTTTCTGGAAATCCTGAGTTAATGTCTGTGGAAATGAACCAAACACCAAAGTTATGCTCGTGTTGTTATGCTCAAGTGTACCTAAATGTCTGTGTCACCTTGCTTGTCACATTTCCATACTTATGAATTTCCACTGCAGACAATATATTGACCTCTTGGAGTCAGCTTTAGTACTACATCTTCAAAATGAAAATAGTTAAATGTTAAATTCAGCATATTACTGAGATTGCAGACCTCAAGAATTCCACTCAACCACATGAAAACATTAGTTATGTAAATGACTTTGTTGATTAAAAACTGTATGTTGTTGCATAATTCATCAAATATATTTGTTTTGAAGTATATTTGCTGCCTTGATTGCAAAATATTTTGCTTAGATTGCAAAATATTTTTTTTTTGCATAAATGGAAGTGTGAATAGACAAAGCAGTGGCTGAAAAGGGAAGTGGAAAATCACATGCACGCACTTACTATTCCCACAGGCATAGGACAAATGACAGCTGTAATGAAGCAATAGCAAATTGTTTGTAGAGCTGCCATTTTTACTAATTTGCAACTGATATGGGGAAAAAAAAAACACTGCAGTCGCACCAAAGCTTTCAAAGGGCATTTGGAAAAATCAATGACTCTCAATTATTAATCAACAGAACCATTACATTTTTGTAGAAGTGTTAACTCATGGGAATGGTACATTATAGTGTCTCTTTAAATTTAATGTCATCTTAGCATTTTGTAGAAGTTTTCATCTGGTGTTGTTACTGCTGAGTTCTACCCTGCAACTCAGGTAACTCAGTGGACCATGTGGATGCTGTAATGCCCACATAAACAAAAGATTTATAAACCTGTGAAGGACAACAGTAAGAAACAACATTACACAAAGATAAGGCTTCACAGACACAAATGCAGACATACATATTTCATAAAATCTGACTCATCAAGAACATGACACAAGCTAAATTGATGTTGTAACACTCAAGACTGTAGAGCTAAATGTATGGTGTTGTGGAAAAAGAATTCATTTACTGGAATTGGTGTATTGTGTCCACAGCCTTTAATTGCTCCCTATTTCTTCATCAATACTGAGCCTGTTGAAAGAGGTAATGTGTCTGTACAATGGTAAAGTCATTAATCATAGACTAACAGGGAACATCCTTTGGGGGAAGTGTTTACCATTACAATAGCATTCCAATAAGATTCCTGGGATACCAATCTAAGTCCATGGGAAACACGTCTTTGCCAGTGGATTAGACCAGTTATAGATGCTCCACTGAGCCCAGGAAATTGATCAGGTTATAGGAGCATCTAATCAATACCAGGCTCATAAGTATAACCTTTTTCTAACCAGTGTGGTGTTGGGCAATTAAACCTTTATTGGTAAATCTCTGATTTGTTACATCTAAGAATACATTTTAACTGAAGTAAATAAATAAATAAACATCATATGGTAAAATCTGTACTACTGCAGTCGTTTAAAAGTCATGTTGAGTTAATAAAATAAACATACTCGACGCACAGCTCTATTAATAAACGATCATTTTATAATGATACATGAGCAGATAAATTCCCCCCCAAAAAACTACACGTATGAAGAGGTCAGCTGGTACACTTTTATTATGCTAACATAACATGATATTTGGGCCGAGTTTTCTTTAGGGAATACATCACGCATTATGGATAGTGTAGTTTAGACGTGCAATGATTTGCTGGGACCTTGCGGTTCACACTGAGGTGGGTCCTTTCTTTGTCTTTTCTTCAACTGTCTGAGGCCACTTTTTGTATTCACCCAGAGGTACATTTAGCTCTATTACATCATGGCTCATCTATCAACCCGCCCTTCACTCTTGAGTTGTTTTTTGGGGACGGAACACAAACGATTTTTAACTACATGTCCCATGGTTGAAGCGCTACAGTTTTCCCTGCACGCCGCCGCCTCCCCAGTTCGTCCTCCGCAAGTAGTGGTTCAACAATTCAAGTTCACGAATATGACTTCCGGTTGCAACCTTCAAAACTTATTTTCCTGCGACGAACATCACCGTGAGAGAACCCGTTGAAGGACTGTGTTTTGACTCGTAAATACGAATATCACGTTGAAAGGTGTTTTAGCTGTTGGTATGATGAATGGCAGTTGAAACGAACATTCTAGACAAGCAAAACGTTTTTATTTTGAAAGCAGAATCCCAAAACATCCGGTCTTCTTGTCGTTAGGTACGTTAACTTGACACCGCCATGTTCCAGAAGACGGTGAGTTTAGGGAAAGACGGAGCCACCCTGTCAATCACAATTAAGGAACCATGGGAGTAAACTGGTAGGGAAGCTCGGCGGAACCACTGTGTTTACGGTGAAGCTTGTTTTAATTTGCGCAGAAACGACAACTATGCACCGGTACACTGTGGGACATTTACATCCAATCTCGCCAACTGGGAATCGCTCCACTTTGACGGGAATTAGCATGAGGCGTTGCATATAACAACAAAAACTTAGCGACTTCCAGTTGCCTGCGTCTGTTTTTTGCCCACACAGCGTTCCAGTTTGAACAAAATACACAAGTCGCCGTTGATATTTGTACAAAAGGCGGTGCCGCGGAGGTTTATATTCACTCCAAGCTCAGGATATACCCGTTTATTTGACTACAACTCGCGGAAAATCTGGTCTTTGCATTTCAGACAACTGCCTTGTCGGTGAGTCGACTTTCGGAGAAGGAGTGACGATATTTATCGCGCTCAAAAAACAAAAAAACAAAAACAAACAAACAAACGCGAAAGTACTACCTTTTAAGTTTTTATTTTTTGGAGCTTTGTGTCAACGGGGTTTTCTTTTCCAGGTACAAGAAGACACTCCCAAAAACACACGAAGCCAAACAGCAATCTCCGCTCAAACTCCAAGGGAGAGCAAGAAAGGAGCAGATATGAGTGGGGCAGATGTGGTGTGCTCAGGGTGGCTGAGAAAGTCTCCTCCTGAAAAAAAGTTGAGACGTTACGTAAGTGCACTTTATATCCTATTTGTTACGCTGTAATAAAGTAACCTGTTACAGAAAATATGCCCGCTCCTCCCAGGGCGCCTTCATTTGCACGGTTGCGCGCAGTGACCGACATGTGTAGGCCTCATCTTCTGTGCATTTCAACAAATAACTCTTGCCTTTGTGTGTGTGTTTCTTCTCTGAGCCCAGTTTGCTATGTAGTCTCTTACAGAACGAGTGACTTTGCCATGAGATAGAAAGCAGAAGGCCGATGTGTTGCTCAAGGGCACCTCGGTGGGGCACATTGCGGTTGTTTTGAGACTTTTTCAACGGGAGACAGTCTCCTTAATGTTCAGTGTGTGATCCATTCTCATAGCATTTCCTCTGAGTATCTGATTTTCTTGGTCCAGTGACACAGTAATCTGATTATACAGGGATGTAATGCTGTATAGGCACAGTCAGTAGTCCCTGTGACAAAGGTGGTAGATGGTCATGCCAAGGGTTAACTCGTATACAAAACAACTGAGGGACACATAAAAGGAGGACCGCTTTCCTGCAAATTCCAGACGGTGGTTGTAAAGAGTTGTCAGATGTACATAATGAAGTGTTGTTTGTCACAGCTGCTGTAACGATTAGTGTTTACTGCCCTACACTGATTGATCACATATACACTTTCACGCTCTTGCCACTCGCACTCATATGGTGTTACATGCTTCCCAGTGAAATATAATTAGTGAGCACTGTACATTTCTGCATGTTTGGTGTGCACTTTGAAAACCTTTTCATAGCCTACAACAGCTCTGATGCAAAAGCAAATAACTTCAGTAGCACATGTTAGCTGTCAAGTCTACGTGCTTTCCTTGTGGATCAGTGGATATTACAGTTATTGATATTTGAATTACAAGGCCCGCAACTTGAGAGGGGGTGTGTTTTCACAGAAACCACAGGTCCAATGAAATGTTTTTTTCTGAAAGCAATAAAACTCATATCTAGCCACAAAGACAGGCTTTTTAAAGAGCTGTCTCACAATGATGACAGAATAGTGTCTGTTTTGATGAGGAGGAAGTCAAAATCCTGCTTCACTACCTAATGAGCATTTTTCTTCTTTATGGGTGGTAATCACTCATCGCTTCATAACACTAATCACAGGCTACATCTTATTTACCATTTATAAGAAGAACAAACCAGTTTTATTGTCATAGGGTCACCGTCATTTATAGTACGAGGTGGCTGAGAACTTTAAGTTCCCACTTCAGCATGTTCTTATTTCTGCGTCACTTGATGTAATCTCTGAAACCAAGTGTTTGTTGGCCCAACATTGTTCTTTCTCTACAGAGTAAATGGGAGGCTGGTGGAAGACTTAGTTGTTCTCAAGGGAATATGGCAACTTGCTGCTCCAGTACAGTAGCTCCAACTATTTTCTGGACACAGTAGCAGAGAATTTCCAGGAGGTCATCTCACAGTATGTTAGGAGGACCCTGGGAAGTTCTCTGATGCTGATTTCATGAAGAAGAATTTTACTGGTTTACAGCTGATCGGCCAACAACACTATTGTTTGTTTATTGTGGATAAAATTTGCATTTTGAATCAGTGGTTAGCCTTAACAAGTCAGTAAGTTAAACAAAGGCAACACGGGAAACCACTTCTCCACTTTTCAGAGGGTTGCACCACCACCACCACCACTATCCCCCTCCATTTTTTGTCCAGCCTCCTGTTAGATTTATCATAACAAACAGTGGCATTCTTATTAAGAACATGTTGGCTGAAGAGGCTCATTATGTAGTCTAAATAAGAACTATAACCAAAAATGATATTTTAGACCCAACAATCATCACATTTCAGATCCCATTTCCATTCTTAATTCACGGTGGCTACATGAGCCATCAGGTTTAGACATTACAAAACTGGTACCAAACTGTCATTCATAAAATATTCACGGAAGTTAGTCTCTAAGCATCAAAGTTGTTTTTAACGGCAGCTCAACAATTCAATTGGCAAATTGAGCCCTTATAGTCTGTAATGCAGTACAGCCACAGGAGTGTTTTGCAAATGGATTTTTCTCAATTGACATAATACTGATTAACAGAAAAGTGGGTAGTTGGTACATGGTTCCCTTCCCTGTGAAAGGCTGTAGTGCTTGGTCACATGAGGCTGTGCAATCTGTAGAAGTGCTGACTGTCCTTTTTTTTTGGCAGATGACAGATTGTTCAAATGTTACCTATCTGGTAACTCACCACCAGCTGTTTCAGTTGATGCCCAAAATAAATAGAGAAGTTGATTCTTTTCTAAAATAGAAATCATGCAGCTTGTAATGATGCATTGTGGTTTTAGTGCTGGAAAGGATCAGTGGTATAGTTTTAGGGCTGAATCTGGGAATTGTTTTGACAGTTGAGTAATCTTGGGACTTTTTTTTTCATTGAATTCATCTTTTTTCTTTGAAAAAAACATTGTCAAGGGGAAGCATTTGCCAGAAGTTAACTGCTTTCAACTTGAATTTCTCGGATGTCAAAACATCTGAGTGGATTTCAGATATATGGCACTCAAGTTAAAACTAAAATCATTTTACTGTCACATGCCAGTGTCATGACAATTTTGTTATAACTGTCATGATATTTCCCTGCCTTTCGCCCATAGTCAGCTGGGATAGGCTCCAGCTCCCTGCGACCCTGACGGATCAAGCGGTATAGAAGATGAATGAATGAATGAATGTCATGATATTTTGTACATATTGCCTGTTGTTAGATATCACCAGATACTCTTTGCTGACCTCGGTGCCAAGCAACTGCCCCATTTACCAACACACTAACACAAAAATCCTCTTCATCTGTTTTCAATAATGCAACACCGTGGTGCTAACGTTTCCATAACAATGTTTGCTTTACCGAGATTGAGCAGTTAAGGTAAATCAACAGTGAGCTTTTTATGCACCTGTTTCCCACCAAAGAGTTTGTCGAAGAGGTACAGATAAGGGGACTGCTAAAACAGTGGGTTGAGAAGCTTTTTTTGATACTGCTAACCCTAACTTATATTCCACTGTTTGTGCCCTCTCCATGTAATCAGATTACAGGAGTTGAACTGTTTCCAGCATTATTTAGTTTTCATCCTGCTCAAACCCAGACGTCCATGTAAATTGTCCAGCAGTTATCTGCCTTATTTATTCAGACGGTAGACAATTCAATCACAGTATATATTGATCCATAGCTGACGTTGTCATCCCCCCCCCCCAAATGTAGCAGTTTCATTTGAGCTTCTTTTTAAACATTCTTGGCTTTGTAGTATCTTGAAATGTATAATTCATTTTCGGAAAAGGAGTCAAATGGATGTCATTTCATTAATGAAATGGACTTAGGCCAAGCACAGTGCCAAATGTATGCAGAAAATTTCTCATTTACTGAGGTGAAGCATTTTGGCATACCTTTTAGTTTACACTACTAAACTGAATGACATAAAGATGTTCTTTTTATAATTTTAACATAAAAATATTTACAGTATATTTTCTTATATTTTCTTTAAGCAGGGCTGTTTTTCATGATAATCCAGAAAAATTCACATAGTTACAAGAAAGCCCTCTTGAGATCACTGCATTTGTTCTGAAACAATTGGAGCGCTCTTTGTTGTTATGGCAGGTTGAATGACTGGATAAAAAAAACCCCAAAACAAACAGAATAGAATAGAACACTTTATACCGTCAGTGCCAGCTCTCTACTCTAATCCCCATCTAGACTGAACAACAGTAGACTAGAAGTCGGGGCCCCTGCTTACCTGATTAATCACTCAGGGCAAAGTTTGCCTCTAAGGCTCTACTACTGATTGGTGGAGCTCAAAGGTGAAAGCAGTTCAGCCGACCTGCCTGTGTCTGAGCAGCTCCAACAATCATGGGCTTGACACACTGTGTGTTGTTGTCCTCTCTATTCACTACCAATGAAGTAAGTGTGAAAAGACAATTTTTACAAATCCCCAAATTTTGGTCATTGTCACCTGATGTTGGCCAGGCATATCAGAAATAGTGCATATCTGTTCCAGTTGATATGAGGTGTAGAAAAACTTCATTTGTGTATTTTTTTAAAAAAATGTCTGTTTAAATATGAACAAACCTAAAGGTAGATCTGTGTTTTGTCCTTTATTTTTTGTCTGTCTCCTCTGAGTGACAGATTAGAATTGTTAGTTGCTTCTTAAACAACTCAGCATATAATACACAGAATACATGCAGTAGATAAAATACTGCATGAATGAATTCATTGCTGCAGTCAAGAGTTCTCTGAGAAAGAGTCAAAACTTCCTGGCCATTAATTTCTCATTCACGGGCAGCGTGAAGGTATCTAGCCACAATTGCTTTTGTAGGACTTTTCCCAGCCAGAGTTTGTCATAACTGTATCCTCTGAGGTTTTCCATTTCATTGACACTGCATTTTCCATCTGGTTCTCCTTTTCCTCTTTCATTTCTCTTACCTTTCAATCTGTGAATTTCTGTCGAGGTCCACTTGTAAAAACCTCTTCAAAGGAACAGCTTGAAGACTGGTATCTTCAGGACATCTGCAGCGTGTTATCGCAGGGACCTGAGGAGATGCAGGGAGGAAATTGCAAGGTTGTTTTTCAGCACCATTATCTTAAGAGATAATGTGCATGTGACGGTATATTGCAACATCATATTATGATATCAGAAATAAATTATGTGCTGTTTAGAAGGACTCTGTAATAGGATTAACAATTAAGCAGATTATTGGTATGTCTACTGTGTACAACAAAATTTACACAGTATCATCAACATTTTACGCCTTGCTAAAGACATCTTGTCACTGCTGTTTGTATTGAAGGAATATAAACCACAGACTAACTGATAATGACATTAACCTGTTTTTTGTGGTTTGTTTACAGGAAGTGTTCCCTTGCTGCTCTCAAGAGTTGTACCTCAAATAGTGCCATAGTACCATAGTGTCATAGTCACATGCCTCCATTTCATCCCACATTTATTCCCCATCTGAATTCACTACAAAGAAGCATGCAACCCCACAAGGCCTAATGCTTATGTTTCAGTAGTTATGTATATGTAAAACATCTTTTGGTTGAGCATACAGTACAGTGCATAGTTGTCAGCAAACCATTTGCCCGGGCATTTTCCTCCCGCCTCACATCGCTGTATGGACCATTATAATCCCTGTAGTCCACTGGCATGTACCCACTAGAAACAGATTAGGATTTTGTTGTACACTTTGTCCAGCCCTTAACAGGGCCTCAGTGCTGGAGCACAAGGCTACAGGGTAGACCGGATGAAGGAAAATATTGAACCCTGAAGGTCCTCCGCTGATGGCTGTAATGGGAGACTGAGGACATTCTCCATTCTGATCTTGCGTCCCCTCAGATGGGAGAAAATGCATGTACAGTATACACTGCACTGACCGCTAGCCATTACTTCTGTCTGTGGCTGACTGGAAACAATTGTCATTTGCAAACTGCAGAAGAGAAATATGTAAGCAACAAATGTGACAGCACGGTCAGACGACAACAAAGGCATAGCTTTTTGATTAAGTAGAGGATTCATTAAATCTGCTTAGCAAGTGGAACAGAGAACAAACACTCACTTTCTGTTAAACCCCCCTCCCCACATGCTTGAAGAAACAAACAAACAAGCAACCCGAATAGGATGCAACAGAGGGGTCCTTGTGCAGCATTAGCCTCTTAGGCTAACAAAGAGAAAATTACTGGACCATGTCCTGACCGCCACATCTACACAGCACTCCATTTGAACTGAGCAGACTACTGTTGTGTGATCTGCCACAGCTAGAAAATGGATTGCATGTGCCATTAATTATTTAATGTCCATTACAAACAAATAACCATTAAATATTAATATCAGTGCTACTACAATAGTTATCCTTGCCCACTTTTGTTCCAGACACAGAATATCGTCACTGTGTTATACATAGGTGTATCAGTTTCATCGTAGCCAAACTGGTGCTCACCATGGTGCCAAAGTTGGACCATAAGGATGTGACAAATGTATCGTAAAAATCAGTAGACTTCACTACATTTACCTCTGCAGTGTTGGTCGTGAGAGACTGAACACACTGTATTTTTATTTTGTTTTTTTTTTTCAGTAGTTTAAATATTGGTGACCTAAACTGTTGTTTTGGTCTTAGTTTCAAAACACCGGAGAAATGAACATGATTGTGGTTGGCCTGAATTTTCTTTTGGATATTTATAGATTGTAGTAAGCCTGAAATCATGTCATTGCGTCACAAAACAAAACACAACCACAAAAACAAAACAGCCAGTAAGAGCAAACTCCTCTGAAAGTTGGCAGCGCACAGCATTTTTCTGGCACATGGTAAATACATCAGTCTTTACAGCCTAAAATAATTGAGATAATATTTGAAATGTGTAGTAAACATTAGACCTATCTGTGTTTTACCCAGTTTTCTTTATTTCATCTTTCCTATCTGTTTTTTGTGGCAGCAGATTTGAGATTCTTGAAAACATGAACCACTCCTATCACTCCAATCACTCAAAGAGCCAGTCAAGTAAAAATAAATCAAGTGAACTGATCTGTTTTGGATATCTCATTGTGTCTCTGTGGTTCTAACAGCAGTCTTGGAATCCAGCAAATCTGGTGCTGGTGTTTTTGCCCCCTCCTTGGTACCCCTCTGTCTCTGTCGCCATGCGGTCACCAGCTCACTGTGTTGCAGTTCTTCTTGTCACCAGTTGTGGTTATGTGGTTACCATTTCACCTCCTCCACAACTCACAACCCACTCCTTTAAGTGATGAAGACTGCTAATAATACTAGCTGCCATATTTTATATGAGCTGTAATATATGTGTAATTGTAAGTAGCATCTGGTGGGATGTGGTTGTCTCCATCAGAACAATATAAATTATAGTTTAGAAGCCACAAAAGTATATTGAGCTAACCTCAATTCAGGTCCAGCTTTTGTTCTTTCAGTCCTTTTCATTTCAACAGTAGATCATCTCTTGGTGAAAAAGTAGACACTTTGAAGCATGAAGATTGTAGAGCAGTAGGACTGCTTTTCAAAATCCAATACATCATTGTTTAGACCAGCACACAACCATTTTACAATTTCAAAATGAAGTTGAATAGGATTGTTTAAACATCTTGTCAGCTCCTCTGACAAGAAGAGCTGAAGAGCTTTACCGTAGAATAAACTTTGGTCTGTTTGGTTTAGAACAGTGAAAGTAACCCAGAGGTCACTAAGAAATGAGTTGTTGAATGTGAATTTTTAAATCGTTTTTCAGTTTAAAGTTGATGAAGTGGATCCTGTTGGGGGAAGAATAATTTAGAAACCGTGGAATATGTATGTTCACCAATCTGTAATTATAAAACTGGTTGAAATATTTTTTGCATGCACAGTGGTGTGTCGTAACGAAGCCACAAAAGCTCCTAGAATATAAGAACGAGATCCAGTACAAAACAAACGTGTGCTGTCATTTCTGTCATTGTGAGCAAATATAGATCGGGTTAGTGTTTACCTCATCTGTGGCACTTGACGCTGATTATGCACACCCCCCCCTAATGTTTAGATTGCATCATTGTATCCATCTTTAAACTTAATTTGTTACCTTAGAGGAACAATGAGATTGTTGAATTAAATTGGTAGGTCAAGGCTGACATGAAGCATTTTGTAAACAGATGTGTCTCTTTTTGTCTGGTGCAGCTGTTTACGGTCCTGTGCGCCAAGTCCACAGAGCAGCTCGTGAAGTGCCTGTAGAGAACTGGTTCTCATGCAGACTTGGTTTTCCTGTTTGAGACTTGGGAACAGATTCTGAGTTGGGTTTTCGGTTGGAATATAATCCTATTGAGTTTTAAAATGACTCTTGTGTGCTGTTTGGCACCATGCCAAGTCGAACAGTTTCAAGTGCAGCTATTATTAAACACAGATGACAGAAACCATTTGGCAAGGCTAATTGTAGACATCATTGTGTGTTTTTTTTTTTTGTTTCTTATGATTGATCCAGATGATTCTCTCAAATGTATTCATGTGCACAGATTCACTTTGAAGACAACATTTTCTTAAAGTCTCACATACTTGCTTTACATTGTTTCTCATGTTTCAACTGTTAAGCTAATGACACCAGGCAGTAAAAATAGCATGTGTCATAAGTCTGCTTTCTATTTCCAGAGTGTAGTTGTAGTCTGTTCTGGACATAGAGCAGGGCTAGTAGGAGAACACAGATGGCCAAAGATGGTCTGCACTAACCAGACAAAAAGGCTGTAGGGGTCTCTTGTTCCCATCAGATTTGTCTGTGTCATTTGAGGAAAAAAAAGGATAAACAGAACTTGGGCCAAATTTATGAAAATGTGCATTCCCTGAATTCTTGCAAAGCAGGAGGAACTTCTTCAAGACAAATGGTGTAGGACTGTAAAAATGTATGCAGTGAAGCGCAGGCTGGGATATGCCACAATGGCTATCGATGACTTTGTCATCATTGTCGAGGAGAGAAGAGAAAGCAAACGGGATGAGGAAGACTGGAGTGCCTCTCTGAGCAACACCATTAGCCAGCCTCCAGTGAGAGCAGCTCTCTGTTCTCTCCCTCTTTCTTTCCGCTCCCAGTGCTTCTTGGCAGGCACGGGCAGCAGGAATGTGAGGTTGCTCTGTGCTCCTCTTTGCTGGTCTGCAGGGGTGTGAGCGCCTGGTCCTGGGCTGCTGCTGGCCGTTCAGCTTAGTCTAGGATGGGCTGGTCGGCACAGCACTACACTGCACAGCAACGCAGTGCACTGGCTGATTGTTGTTTCTGCAGCACTGGGAGCGAAGAGGAGCCGCTCCCTGGCGCCCCAGCAAGGCATGGCCGCCCCTTCCTGTGTGAGGCGCTGATGGCTACCAGATGGCGGGTGAAGAGAGAGGAGGAGGGGTCCTATACTCTCTCCCTCTTATTCCCTCTTTATCCCTTCTGCCTTTTTATTGTTACATTTCTGCTTGTATCCTCTTCTTTTCTCTTGCAAAATCTCTTTTTCTTTACCTCATCTTTATCTTTCTCAGCCTCTTTTGGTTCCTCAGCTAATTGCTCTCTTAATAAAGGAGGATGAATGGAGAGTGATGGTGAATCTGAACTTGCAGCCATCCAGGCTATGTACCATGCAAGTGTTCCTGTAGGTGTTATATACCCTTAGACACAAAAGATGTTGCTATGACTCACTTGTGATCAGTGACTCACTGAAGAATTGTATACTTAGAAAGCCTATTCACGTTGCATATCTTCTTTAAAAGTCCATATGTAACATTTCAACAGTAAGCTTTAAGCTTTATTAATGTTTATTGTCACTAGCTGCAATCACCATGGAAGTCTGCTCACACACCTGTTCAGCAGAAGCTAAGGAGTACACATGGTGCCTGGTGGGCTTAAGACAGGACTTATGAGAACTGAGCTGGGTGACCACTTGATTCACTTTGTAAACCTGCTCCTCGCCAACAGGGTGCACCCACGCTGGTCACAAGTGACTTAACACACTTGCTTGAAAATTACCTCTCATAGCCTTGACACATTAATCATTAGATCCATCAATTCTCAGAAAATAGTAAAACGCGCAAGTCGCAGTTTCCCAGAGTTCAAGTTGACATCTTGTCTTGTTTTGTCTCACAAGTCAAAAACCAAATGATTTTTAGTTTATAATCATAGAGAAGAGAACCAGGAAGTATTCACATTTGGAACCAAAACAGAAGCTGTAGCCAGTGGGGTTTTGGTATTTGCAGTCTATTATCAAAACAGTTGGTGATTAACTTCCTGCTTATTGACTATTTGATCAGTCAGTTAGTTGTTTCCAGCTCTAAAGAGTGTTCTGTGGTGTTATCCTGAGTATTCAGAGACCTGTCAATAAATTTGAAAGCAATAGCTAGTTCTGTGTTTTGAATTTTGTTAGTGTTGCTTCCCCTATTTACACGTGGATCAGAGACAGTGTCTGTAAAGCCTTATTAGATTGTTAAGAATTTGAGTTGCATTCAGTTGAATTTGACATCACATGTTACATTTTGACTTAATGTTATCAGTGTAACCTTGCTTCAGGGCCAGAACTCATGGACTGGAAAAATATTGGCTAATGTGGTATTTAATGTGGTATTATCAAGTTAGTCCAACAGAGAAGAGCTGTTGCTGCCAAACGTCTTGTGACCCAGACCTTTTTTAAAAAACTTTCTCTTTGTTGGGTAGTCTACTTTTTAGATTGGACATTTTTTTTTTTACAAATGTCAGAGATATCAACAACCAGTTTTTACATTGTGTCAGAAATACTAGCTGTGCGCCTTAGAATGATATTAGCAGGTGCAAGTTGCACAGTACCAAATAATTCCCAGAAGGTCGTACAGATAATTGGACATGTGTTGTCTGTTTGCAGATTCTCCTGGCTTGTTGAAAAAAAGACTTTCCCAAGGAGCTTTTTTGTCATATGCCCCAGCTTAATTTGAGCCGT
The DNA here is from genome assembly GCA_037833715.1 of Toxotes lorentzi. Taxonomy (NCBI): domain Eukaryota; kingdom Metazoa; phylum Chordata; class Actinopteri; family Toxotidae; genus Toxotes; species Toxotes lorentzi. The sequence goes on from JBBMJY010000020.1 coordinate 7,875,700, forward strand.
TGGAGAGGTTTGGCGCTTGAAAGAGCCGGATGATTAGAGTGATGAGGTCTGAAGGCAGCTTTTGAAGGTAGAAATGTGCGCCTCTGAATCTGTTCACATTTAACTCCAAAGGTTCACCTGTCATTTCCCACACACACCCACCCACAGATGCAGCTGGCACTCTAGCTATGTGGTGCTGTGTGATCTGACCCTAGCCGCTGTGTCTGCAGCCCCTTAATATAGCCCACTGCTGTCATGGTAGTTTTTGCCCTTCTTCCCTTGCTGTGTGCTGTGTGAGCACCAGTATGTGTACATGTTTGTCCCATCGTGGGGTGGGGGGGCGCATTGGGGGTGTCAGCCTAGAGACTAGATGTGAAATATTGCTACTTACCTGTGTAATTTCCCAAGCTAATGTGAGACAGACTGGCTCTCAGTAAAATGGATTCTGTCTGTATCTAATCTCAATTAATTTGTCTTTTTAATTGGTTTTCAAATCAGTTTCCTTTGTGTGTTTTGGAGCTGGAATCCTCAGAACAAACCGAAGTAGGCAGAGAAAGATGGATGGCTCTTTGCTATTCACCAGTGATCCTGTTGTGGCCACCGTCCCTGATTACATTAGAGTTACTATGGTGCTGCCCGATATCTTTGGCCTGGCCTCAAGCCAGAGGACGTGGTTAAACTTGCACACATGTACACACACACACACACACACACACACACACACACACTGAGAGAGACACAGAGATGCAGCAGAGACCCCTGCTCTCAGAGAGTATTCGTTTGCAGCCTGACTGGAAGCTGAAAGTCTGAGGATCTACTCTCTTTGTCCACCTACTTTCTTGGCATTTCTCTGAACTTTCCCTGGCACTCCTCTTCTTTTTACGCTTATTGCTGGTGTGTCTCAGAAACCCGTGGAATACCTTGACCCTTATTGTCTCATTCATAAACCCATGGCTTTTGGATAACCAACTAGTGTTTGAAATTCAAGCAGAGCTCGAGGTTGGTAATTTAATTACTTCACATTAAATGACAGTTTAGTAATATTACAAGATAACCTTTTCCCTTTTGCTTTTTGTGTTGGGATACAGGAAACCAGGCATGTTGATAAATGCAAGAGAAAATAGAAACTGTTACATTCATATTAATTGTTATAAAAACATTAAAGTCTGCAAACAGTATTCTTCTGTGGTGTGATCCTCCTTTGCAGTTCCACCTAACACTGTGGGAAGTTGCAAAGGGAATTTCCAACACAAACCTTTTACGATCAGCAGCTTTAGAGGTGTTTTGTGTAACAGACACTTGCAGTTAGGCTGGATTTAAAGAGAAGTTTTGCCTCATGAATAATGGCTTTTGTTCTATATTCTGCGTTGAATATAATAACTAATTAGTACAAGTTGCACTAGCTACTCCTTAGTAGTGCTTCTCTATTAAATCTCGTAAGTCTTAGAACTTGTGATTAAAACTTAGCTTTTTTTTGCACGTGATTTGGCGTGTGTCTTGAACGTAACATGCTACAGTCTATGTTCCACTGTGACAATTTTTTTTTTTGACTTAACTGTTATGTACACATTTGGCTGGACTTCACTGTTTGACTGTGTACAGGCCAGTAGAAGCTGAAAGGAGAATTGTTTAAGCCCCTCTCGTCAGCGGTCAAGGAACAGCGTGATCATGTGAACCAAGTCTGCCATGCCAAAGGAATGTGTTGAATTCTAACGATGCAGCTTTGACAAGTACATGTGACTGTGCAAGAGCTTAGATTGGCGAGGGCTGGAGAGGCAAAAGCAGACAGGATGAAAACGGGAGAGGATGGGCAGCAGGTAATCAGAAAAAAAGAATGCAGTGGATAAAAATGTCAAGGTTGGGGCAGTGCAGAGTGAAACATTTCAGCCTCCTGCTTATCTGACAAAAGTATTAAAACTGTCAGACCAAACAACAGGGACATACTGTGGGAATGTGATAAACTTGTGTTTTGGGAAGTAATGTATCCTGAAGTCAGATGAGCTGGTCTTTATCTCTAGTACAGCTTTGGTTCTCATGCTTCAGATTGGGCTGCCATCTGCACTCACAGACCGTCCTCAGAGTATGCAGATTGAATAGGGAACTGTAGGAGCAAGGGTAATGAGCAGTTAAACATAAAGACAGTCAAATAATTGTTCCTTCCGTAAGCAGCTGACGTCATTTGAGCAATAAATCAATAAAGTCATTGGAAGTTATTTTGTCGTTTTCATGCATCAGTGTGACAGGAATTTATTTGGGTCTTTCTGTGGAGAGGGCTGAAAAACAGTTTTAAAGATCTGAAATTGAAACAGAAATTCTCTCTTTACTTTCATTTGTGTGTTTACAAAATTAAAAAAAAAAACTGGACCAGAGGGTGAAAGCGCATCGCACATAATGGATGCACAACCTTCATTTCTCCGTGTCCTGAGCTTAATGTGGTTTCCTACTCAGCAGTGTAAAAGGTATTGATTGGTGACCTGAATTTTGCTCCTGCCACCACAAGCCAGCATGAGTGCATTTTCAGCACGCTGGAGGAGCAATAGCTATGAATAACAAGAAAGTGAGAAAGATACTTAAGTAATAGGGCAAATGTTGGCTGGCTGTGATTTGTGCTTTGGTTATCCTCTTTCACACACACCTACTTCATTTAAATTCCTGTCATGAAGATGCCCTTATTTGAACCTGATTTTTATGATTGCTTTATATTTGCAAACTTAGTCATTAGCAGGACATACAGAGTCTTTTATTCCCCTAATAATAAGATTAAAAGCCCAGTCGCATACAGACCTTGCTTAGAATAAACTGTACCATTTGGAAACAAATACCATTTTGTGAGAAGGGGTGTGTGTGTGTGTGTGTGTGTGTGTGTGTGTGTGTGTGTGTGTGTGTGTGTGTGTGTCTGAAATAAATCCTTAATACCTTGTTCCGCTGATGGAAGTCTATCATGTACTGTAACTGCTCACTCCGATTATTCCCTTTTCTTAGATTGTATAATCTTTCTTTGCATTATTGAAATCTTGAGAAGAGTTAAACACTGTAGTGCTAGGTTTACAAAGCCCTTTCTGTCTGTTGTAGTCGATCAGACATGTGCTTTCCACCTGCATTGGGCGTTCCTGAGTGTCGCTCCCTCGGGAACCAGTTATGTTAGAGTTATGTGTACCAAGTTGTTTTTTAGCTCTGTTGTGTGTGTTATGGTGAGTTGCTAATGTTTTGCTCAGTGGATGTAGCATATTTTTGATAACATCGAAGACACAGCAGTAGAGTCAAGCTCTTATTGCAGGACTACCTTTTTTGAATGTTTAGTTAATTCGGGGGGAACTTTCACTAAAAAATATTTCTTTGAACTCCACTGTCTATATGTTGTTCCCATCATTATGAACATTGTGGCTCTTTTGTGTTTGGTTTTGCGTTTTCTGATGTAAAATAAGAGGGATGGGATCAGGACAGTTTCTTTTTTTTATGAATAGAAATACTGAAAAGCAGATAATGGATAAATATGGTGTTAACAGGGAGCCAAAACCTGCTGTTTGGCCTCTCTGCAGGCAACAGTGCATGCACTAGATGGCCGTAACATTTAGAGAGAAGCTATGTGCACGAGAGATGGTGAGTGCAGGTGAGTTGAGTACGAATGAGTGCAAGCTGTTAGAACAAATCTACAGGCATGCAAGCACACACCCACAGAAGCAACCCACAGCTAAAGAGAGAGAACATTTTAAAAACACGCTGACATCATTTTGGCATTTGCATAATAGTAGAGTTGGAAAAATATATTGCATTGTTACCTCTGCTGCCTATACTGGTGGCTTGAAATGAATGTGTTGGAGGGATTCCACGCATTCTACACTACATATGAATCACTGTATGGAAATCAGACAAACACACATGCTGCACACAGCCTCTGAGGTATGTGTTCACACCACGCACCTTCCCTTTCCACTGAAAGTGAAGCAGTATCATCTGAATGTGACAATAGAGAGTGGAGGTGTGTACCAGTTTCAGGGGACTGGCTGAAAAAGGAGGTGTGTCTTTAAGTTGGCTGAGTAACAAGCCTAGGCATGCTCAAGGGCTCAGCTTGGAGAACAGGACAGCCAAACATGGTTAGTGCAAGTACTAAGAATCAGCATGTTGTGCTTCTTATCTATGAAAGGCAGCATTTCAGATATCATTTGCAGTAGTATGTGAATACAGGGCAGCAGTCACTTATTTTCCCAGTCCTTTGAGTTTACTATTAGTAAAATGATTTCACATTTTCAGTAACTGAAATAAGCCACTGCTTTTTTTTTTTGAAACAACACCACTGACGACACAGAAGTGCGTATCAGAGTCCATTTCCTTATCTCTGTATGCGGCATCTCAAGCCATTTCCTAGTGGACGGACTCTAGCAAGAGAGGGGCTAATTAGATCATGTCTAAAGCAACCTCTCACTGGCTGCTAAATGTGATTTGGAATAATTTTCATTGGACTAATTGGATTACACTGCTGCTGCTCACTGCATGGATAAGGATTAGGTTAGACGCACACACAAGAGTGGACTAAAAGTATTATCATGGTACCTATTATTCAGATTTTTGTAAATCTTACTGAATTGTAATCAGTCAAAAGGCCTTAAATATAGAAACTAGAAGCTTCATTGGTGTATTTTAAAGGAAAATTAATATGGATTTGGCCTCATTTAACAAATAAACATTCACATATAAACACACATACACCCACTCACCCACAGATGCTTTTTGGGTCTGTCTATGGAGAAGTCATCTATCTCGCCATGCAGTGGTCCCCCTGCAGGAAGCAGTGGAACCGCCATGAGTCTGCTGCTCAACCCACAACCTGCTGTAGTGTGAAACCCTCTGCTTCACTGAGAGCTACAAGGTTGTGCCATTACAGGCTCTTATCAGAACATTAAATGTAAAAATATCTCAATGTCGAGTCTGCATTATTGTAGACTGACCTCTTCGTGCTGACTTGTTCATGTGCGGCAGTGAATCAAAAGCCACGCCGGGAATTCAAAGTGGGATGGTGCACTTTTTTGGCATGTGGGCACAGCATGTGGAGCAGTCGCTGATATTTTTGGTTCTACCCTCCTATCTTGAGCCAGCGTATTGTAGGTGTACTGTAATGCAGAAGTGGTGAGCAGTGGGGGTTGGGAGCTGGGCAGTTGTTGCCAGGGGAGGTGGTATGTTATTTTCAGTCCATTGTGTCTACATCCTGTGGGTCAGGGGTTATTGGAGCAGGGTGTTGCAGACTTTATGGAGTAAGAGGAGGGGAGGGAAGTCAGCAGGTTAGGCAGGAAAGTGGCCATACTCACTCGACAACAGTGGCTGGTCAGCAGCTTGCTTGCCTCGCTTCTCTTGTAACATTCTTATCCGTGCAGAGCTTGGACTATTCAGAACCAGGTAAAGAGACATGAATTGGATTTTCATAACCATTGACCATGTTAATCTCATAATTTTTCTTTTGATGATTTCAGTACTGTTGTTATCAGCATTTTACAAATATCATTAGCTTTGTAGCTCAGCAGAAAGTCAGAGACGAAGTTAACTAGCAAACGATTATGCATGTTTATAAATGAGTATGTGATGACTATCCAGCACAAAAGTACATGCACTAAATGATGATCAGGCAGTCTGCATTTTTATTATAGCAAATACCCAACATGGTAAGCTATGAAAGCTTTTCTGTATTAAATCCTGTAAAAACAAGAGAGCATTGCCTGTGCCAGGAAATGGCCATCATGAGCGTGGCCTCTTCCAGCGAGAGCAGTGACAGCTCTTGTGCGGAGGGAAACTTTGTCTTTGTGACCAATATTTTGTTTCAATGAGAAATCTTGAGGCCATAACAAAAGTGAAAGTGAACAAAGTTCATTCTCTAAGCATAATTGCTTTGTCTTCTCTCCAAGCCTTTGTTCTGCAGTCATGCTCCACATGACACAATGCTGAGGATGTTCCTGCACCTGACAGTGTGGAGATATTTACTATTTTTTTAATGCAAACATCCATAGCCCTTTGCCAGCTTGCCTGCAGCTCTCGTATAGCCATTTGTGTGCTATATAAGTAGCTCCACTTTGTTGCAATTACCATCATTTTAAAAAAGTGTAAATATTACAAAAGTTTGCATAGATTCCTACAGTCTTTCTTTTCACCGATACTTGCCATTTTCCCACAAATGATTACGATGAGCAGGAAACACACAGGACGCAGTTTCTTTCAAATTTGGGATAAGCTATATGTCAAAATATATTATCATGTGGCATAGGTAAGGCACGGGCAAAACAGTCATCACTGTAGACCCTTGCAGGGGTATCTCTGCATTGGTCAGTCATTCCAGTAAACAGATTTCCATGCTCCATTGATTCCTTTTACAGTGTACAGGGTAACAATGCGTGATTGTTGTTTTAGTGGAAGTAGAACAATGCTGCTATACGGATACTGCATAAGCATATGCAGTAGGTTGCTTAGTATTATTTCAGATCAAAGAGGATCAAAATAGGGATTTATAACTACTTCCAAAAAAATTTTGCAAAAAAATGTGCTGCATGATTTCTTTGTTCTGTACGAAGGCAACTTGACTTACTTAAGGTTCTTCAACATGGTGTTAAGCTGCCTGGGGAGGGATCTGAAGACTTCAGTATAAGTGGCTGCTAAGTGGTGTTGTAGACCGCCTCTTCTCTTCAGTGATCATGGGTCACTGCAGTTTGACGTAGATTCTTTCAGTCCTCTTTCAAGTCATCTGTCCTCTCTGGCCAAATACCCATGCAAGCCATGACTCATGTGACCCGATCAACCCACATGATGGCCAGGTTAAAGCCACAAAAGGTTAAATACCTCGGGCTCCCCACCAGTAAGTTAGAACTGATGCAGCCTTTCAGATGAGAGGTGAAACATCTTCAAGAACCTCAAGCAAGTCAAATACCATGATCTGGATGACTGAGAATCTTCACATGACATGCTGTGTAATGTGAGGAAATCATCAGCTTTGGTTATTGAGTTTTCACAGTGCAGATGAGAATCCTTTTCTGCTTTCTCCTCTCAGAGCATAGATAATGACCATTTTAGCCCAGAATGTGTCTTAATTCAGCCTTGAGTTTTCTGGACAAGTTATGAGGCATTAGCTGCATAAGGTAAATGTTAATATAGAAGAGGTTCTAAAGTTAGCACTCGACAAACCTCCAAACACAACCACAGTGACAAAAGGAGGCAAAACAGGAAATCTTTTTGCCCAGAGTGTGTGTTGGGAACAGATGACCAGGAAGATAAAAAGCGCTAACAAAGTGGAAACTTCCACTAAGGGATGTTATTTTGCCTTGTGTGTGTTTTTTTCTCTTTTTCTCTGTTTCACAAAGCCCCATGTTTCCTGGAAAACACAGTCAGAGGTAGTTGGTTTAGTTTTGATGAAAAGGCTAATACTGTGAGTGCTCAACAGTTTCCTATATTATACCTAACTACTGACACCTCTGTGCTCCCTCAGTCATACATGATGTGAAGCTGTGTTAATGTTTAAACCTGCTCCCTCTGAGTTAATGCTTTACTGTGTGAGCATGGTTTAAGTCTGCAGCTAACCTATCCAAAGCTGCTTTTTTTTCCAGGGAAGGGGGGTGTCCATTGCTTTCCACTGTGGCATATATGAGATCTGACTGAAGCAGGCTTGTTGTTTATGAAAATAAACAAGACCACCGCAGTCAGGCAGAGTACAGAACTACTGATCAGTTCTTCACTTCCTCCTGCTCTCTTCTGTTACATCTTCCCCACCTTCTCCCTCTCACTCTCTCTCTCGGTCTTTCCCTCCCTCTGTCTGAGGATACTCTAATGAATGATATGGAATGATATACTTGAATGAGAGTTCCTGTCCCCGCCCTACACGAAAGAGTCAGTGCAGCAACAGCAGCAATTGCACAGTTGCCTACGTCCAAGCCAATGGAGTAACACCAGGACCATCGTTCTGGGCTATGTGGAATAGGTACAAGGAACTGCACAATCGGTTGAGAATACCTCTCCAACAAACCCTGAGAGAATGTAATACCTGCTGTTGAAAACTTTGGTAAGCACTGCTATTTCCACTGAAGATGTTTTTTTGTGGAAAAAGCTGATGTTTGATAAAAGTTTTAAGTTTTAACTTTGTTCAGTTATTCCAGAACCTGCTTCTGTGTATTAGACCTAATGATAGGGTGTTTGTGGTTTCTGTTTTCAGCCAGAATATTTAGTTTCTGATGCAAGATAGTTTGAAGAATCATGACACTGTCTTGTTATTAGGTCACCTGTGAAAGCCCATAAATTAAGAACACCTGTTTGCCCTTCAGATGGTCTTTCATGAGAATGCTGGTCTTTGTGTGTGCCGTTTGCAAAGATAGCAGTATGACTACCAGGGTCTGTGTTCTTTGGACAGTTACCGCAAATTGTTAGGACTGGGGTCAGATGGCGCCTGGCTGGGTGAGAATTTCACAGCTGCACATGAAAGCAGAGCGACTGTGGATGGTAAATTGAGGGAGGGAATGAGGGATTGTGTAAATGATCAAAGGAGGGAACTTGCTTGTTTTGATCATACAGTACATGCTCCTTTTGGATCAATACACTGATGATGAGCATACCTATAGGATGCTCTCTAACCAATGTAGAGTGCACTCACAGGAAGAGCTCCTTATGTAGACAGCTGCTGTAACTTGGTGTTTAGATGAATTTGTTTTTCCCTCTGTTTTTAAAGCATTTAATAATATCACATAGTGTCCACATGATAGCATAAACTGAGCTATTTTTACCACACACAGACACATGCACACTGTCTTTACATCACACAGCAGATGTCAGTTTACCAGTTTATTTCTGGCAAAGTCGGAATGCACAAATGTCACCTCCATACTATGGCCCAAGCTTCATAAAACAACTGCTCTGTTTTTTGGTGTGGAGCCATTTTATTTGGCCTTGTAGTCTGTACAGAGGCCAGTGCTGGCTTGCGTTGCTGCACCAGTTTCTTTACAGAGCCTCATTAACTTGCTACCTGGTTGTGTAATAATCCAATATTGTAATTTGTGATAATTTCATATACTTGTATCTTGAGGACATTCTCAGATTGACATATTGTGCTTCACAACTGCTGTGTCTCCATGGATGAATAACACCTTTTATGTGTCATTTTAAATTATTAAGTAAATATTGTAACATATATTGATATAGATAGCCCTGGTAATTATTGCATTTTTGTCTATACTGTCCCTGTTCTGTTCTAGGATTAGAGCAGAAGATTGAAGTATGGAAATCAGACACAAAAACATTTTAGTTTGCATTTGCATCAGGATTTAAATTTCCAAGCTATGCTCATTTAGTCTTCTTGTGATAATCGGGCATGTGATAATGTAAACAAAACATAAACTAGAATATTGCTAATTAAGAGCACATACGGTGTGTAAGACCTTGGTGTGTTAATGAAAGGTTAGTCTTTTGCAGTCTATTCAAAATGGATGTCTGGTTTCTGAGGAATTCTGGATTTGAGCTTTGGTTCTTCTGGAAGAATTGAGGCTTGAGATTCTCACTGTTGTGACTCTGACCTGTGTGGGAAGATGGGGAGCATGCACACAAAGCAAGGATGTGATGTTTCAGTTTAACAAAGATATGTTCTTGTTTTCTCTTGGAGAGGAGAGAAATGAAGAGGTTGACTCTCACATGGGAGCAGTGGACATGAATGATAATTGATAAGTTCAGGGACAGTTGGGAGTTAAAATTTTTGTTGTGGGTGTTCCTAAGATGGTGTAAGAGTTCAATAGGACACACATAATAGGCACACATAAACTAATGCAGCTCTGACTTCAGTCTGTTTGCCTGGGTGGTCCTATCTTTAGCCCTGTTCTCACTCTGTTTCTCTTTGTTAATTTCCTCTGCTGTCTTTGGCCACAGTCCTGTTGTGGGTGCTAGGAAAAGGGGCTTTCATTTTTCTTACTAAAGGGTTTATTTGGAAAATCAGTCTTTGTCAGTTGTTCTCCTGGATACAGTATGACACACCTGTACAATGGCTTTCACAGTACTTCACAATGGCTTTTCATTTTTACACTTAGCTGTTGTCCTAGGTGTGGTATTTACCAGAGAATTACATTTGAGATCAGAATTTGGTGGACAAGAAAATCATAGTCTCGGATTTGCCTGGTTAGTTTTATATAATAATTTCTCATCTGCTGAGAGCAGTGAAGACTCTCAACAGCTCCCAGTGGTGAGGGTAAAAAGTAGTTAACAGTACCCCGTGTATGTATAAAAGTGCAGCCTGCAAAGCTCTCATGCATGACTTTGATTCCTCAGGGCTGCCCGGCAACATCACTTGTCTCTGTGCTATTGACTGGGCACTTGGTTATTACAGCACAGCATGATGAAAAGCACATAATTGCCTCCAACATGCAGTTGTTAAGTTAATAAAAAGTTAAATTACTTACATCAGACTGGATTCTAAAGTAGAATAGAAATTGTAGGAGTACATTGCAAAGCAGTGCCTCAATATTGGGTTGAAATCTGGGTAGGAGCTTTGCATTTTAATGCAATCTGTAAGCTTTTCTTATCTCTTGACATAGAAGACCTCCACTCACTGACAAGGTATCTTTGCAGCATGAGGAGAGGAGTTTTGGGGTTAGCGCTCTACACAGGCAGAGCTTTTGTGAAGCAGGGGTGTAGAGGAAACTGTCCATGCTGTGGCATCTCTGACCTCTTTTTATTGAGACTGCAGATGGGAACAGAATCATAAAGTCTCCACAGGAAGCAGAGGAAGGCTCAAATCCAGGGAAGAGGATGGAGCCCTCAGATGCAACCCCAGAAAGAGAAATGGAAGGAAAGGGATTTGTCTATAATTATGAGCTTCACACAGAACTTTGATTAGGAGTGTAAATGAAGAAATTAATATTTCATTGCTGTTATATGGGGACAGGACTGGACTGCATGGCTAGGACAGAGTCCATTAGGAAAACCAACTTTAGTGGTGAGCTGAGACAGGTTTTAAAGCCCTCGTGAAATGCTGTCTTTACTTGCTTAATGTGATGTCTTTCCCGTTGGAACAGGTTTTTTTTTTTGGACATAATATAACAATAGATCATTTGAAATCATTTGGAATAAAGAGAAAGGCAGCTGTACAGTCCAGGTAATCGCATAATGTTTACCTTCATTTTTCCTTCCAAGTAAGTGTTTCATACCGTGTAATTTGGTTAAAAACGACTTCTTAGAATTGCATGATCCCTCATGCTGCTCTCTGCCCTTCAGTCTGAAGGCTGTGTCAGCTACTGTCACAGTGTTTGTGTATATTTGCAGTAAAACTGGAAAATAATTAATTGAATAAAAACCTGAGAGCAATAAAAGCAAAAATTTAAAAAAGTCCAACTACATTTTTGTAAACGTAACACACACTCTGCAGTCTTTCCTTGTCCCACCCCCCTCTGATTTAGCAGTGGCAGTTAAGAGGGTCTGGGACAACCTGATTACATAGAACAGGAAGTCAGAGGAGGGAGAGGCTGCAAACTGCAGACCCTCACACACACTGCAACACATGATAACGTCAGAAAGCGCAAATAAGTATAACAACAACAACAACACACTCGCTTCCTCGCCATCAATAACAGAAACACTTCAAGACAGAACAGCTCTGGATACACAGCTTGTAAGGTAGACTCACTGTTTTTCACTGAACCCCAAAATAATTGTCACGGCTAACCTGTAAGCATTAGAAGTAATATTGAATAGCTTGCCTCTTTTTTTTATCATGTTGTGCTTTGTGGTGCACTCTCTCAGTCTCGGTGACAGCAGTTAGGGTTTATGGCATGAAAGACCAGTGGAAAAGTATCACCTGCAAATCACATGCTTGTTTGTGAGCTCATTAGTTTAACAAAACTTATTTGGAGCTTGCAATATCAAATCCTCAAATAGCTGAAATAATTAGAGGAATACAGATTTTGAATAGAATCCTTTGTTCAATTGTTGTTTAATGTACTGTATTTCTAAATCATCTGGCAGTGTTATTGATGCAATGGACTTTTTCATTCTTAGTTTCTGTTTATTCATCACACCAGTGCATGGATAGTTATTGATAACAGCAAGTAACAGCGTAGAAGTTTTTCTTCTTGTTTTGAGCTGCAAGGAAAACTTTAGGACCAATACATGTGCCTACCTTACAGTCAAGTCAAGGTAAATATGGAGACACATAGTTTATGAAGGTGCTGTTAGGCAGACAGTTCTTAACTCTGTCCATTTTGAATAGATTATTGTGCTTCCCACCCATTGTATCGTCAGTAGTTCACATCAGGTCGTGCATGCATTGGATTTATCTAACAAGACTCCATCATGCAGGACTGTGGCCTCAGCAGAACAAATCAAGAGTGTTTACCTTGGAGTCAGAGACTGGTGTTAGAATTGGCTGACTATTAACCATTGCCCAGGATGCCGGACCTCAGGCATGCACATCTTTCATGGAAGTCCCCTGTCCTTCCAGCAGGCGGAGGGCTGATGACGTTCACTGAACAGCCTCAGTTAGCCAAAGGCCATGCACTCTCACTTGTACGTTAACTGCCCTCTCTGGTGCTCAAGGATGTAAAAATAGCTGTTTAGCAAGAATCCCAGTCATGTCTTGCTAACAAAGACTGATTTATACAAGTTGCGGCAGTAAGCATAGAGGAGCTTTTGTCCCTCCCCTCCTTCTCCTTCTGCAGACCTCGTCACCAAGGCCAAGAGCGCCAAAACCTCTGACGCTCTTGACACTCCTCTCTTAGAACAGCCTTTGTTCAGCACAGTTTTAGGGTCCTGATAGTGAGGCTTAGGGAAGCACTGTGGTCTGCCAGATTGCATATTTTTTTACTGCATTTGTGTCAGATTGAAGTGTCATGGAAATATTTTGTAGTTTTGCTGCATTTCTGCGTCAGCGGATGCATTTATTTAATATTCAAGTATTTGCCCAAACAAGTGAAAATGTCACATGTATTCTCTGAAATTCACTCCTTGATTTTCGTTTCCCCGAATCCACCAGTATGTCTATGCATGACTGCCTGCATTTGACAGCACAAAGGGAGAGATGTGGTGAATTGATTTCTAGGCCTTAATTCTGTTTTGGTGTTGCTTTAGTGCAACCTTTCATTGACTCGCCTGTAATCAAAAGACAATTCTAGATCCTTCTGGATATTGACTCTTAAAAAAACAATTTGTTCAGGTGCACAACATTCTTAAAAATTAACACCAGACACCAGTTTAACACTGTGGACTGAAGCTATACCAGCAAATCAAATAAAATGAAAGTTTTCTCTAATATAGCAGTAAGTAATGAATTTCAGAAATGCTTTTCCACATGAATGCTGAGTAAGACTACAGCACCTGATTCATTTACATTTTTCTCACCACACTCGAGGCGTCCTTATTCTTTTTAATGAGAGGGTTCTGAATAGTACACAGATCAATACTGACACCGGAATCTAATGTATGTTTAATTTCCTGCTTGGAGCTAATACAAGACAGGGTTTTCTCTGTCTTATCTACTCACTGTAGAAGGTGGTCTGTTTTCTGCATGGTCATAAAATGTTGTCTGCTGGAGATTTCTGGCAGATTAAACGATAGCACATACTAATTTGTTCTGTTATCACCAAAAATCTTGACCTTTTCTGCCTCGACTTCACCCTGTGCTCATCTTGCGCCCCGTCTCCCTCGCTCTGTCCCTTTCACTGTGTTTTTCTGACGAACAAACAGAGAAGCTGTCCTAGTCAGGATGAGTCAGTGCAGCTGGGGTGCAGGTCATTTACCCACAGCCCACTCAGACAGGACAGATGGCCCGGCCACTCGCATGCTGCTAAGTGCTAACCATGTATCCAGAGTCTGTTAGCTAAGCTAATGCTAACGCCTAATGGGTGAACTGGAGAGAGCTCAGCTAATAATATCAAAGCACTTTAATGTATGTAGAGGTGAATAATGCACCAACACAAATGGTATCAGATCAGTTAGATTCACATTCTCTAAGGTATTAGAATTTGCATCTTCCTTTTTGTAATTTCAAAACTGTGTTGTTAAACCATTGCCACTATGCTGATTTCAATAAATCATTTCTAAATCAGATTTAGCACAGAAAATAATCTCTTCTGCTCACACCCGACAGATCACAGCCGTTTCATTGTATGCTGATTTTGAGCAGCTTGTGCTGCTTATTCCACTTGTTACGTTCCCTGACAGCAAGTCAAGTACTCAGAACTTATAGTGAGTTTTAAAACTCATATCTAAGTGTGATGTCAAAAATAAAGGCACCAGCACTGATGCACAACAGTGGCTCACAGACAGTCCTCCTCTAATGTGCCACTTCAGTTATAATTATGTGTTCAAGAGATGCTGATTCTTTGCCTATGTAAGCATTTCCCTCTGCATTGTGTTTAATATGCAGACAAAATAAATATTGTGGATTCTGAGGTTTTGCCAAATAGAAGTGTTGTATGGATAGTGTGCAGAGATGTTCTTTGTCTCTTTCTTTCTTTGTTTGTGTTCCTCTTTGTTCTTTTTTTGTCTTCTTTCTTTAATTGGCTGTGACCAGTGTTATTCTGTGACAAGTCACTAATGTGATTCTGACAGCACAATAGGACAGCACACACAGCCTCTCCTCCCTGAGAGAACCAAAGTTTTGGCTTTGTACCATGGTATTGTTGCGCATTTACATGTGCTATTTTTGTATCAGTACATGGATCATACAATGGGATAGATACACTACACACCACTATAAGCAGTTCTTTTGGTATGTGTCAGATATGGTAAATAGTTGGTATTGTGTCAGAAGTAAAAAGGATTTGATGTAACACACACACACACACACACACACACACACACACACACACACACACACACACACACACACACACACACACACACAGCTGTGTGTTTGGATTTATGATACATGATATTGGTGATGCACTTCATTTAGCCATGTTTATCTGGTTGTCTGTATGTTTTTCAAGACGAAGTGAAGTTACAGTTTATCAAGGGTTGAGTGTAAACTTGCTTATGCAGTAAATCTGAAATTTTAAGCTTTGCTTTTTCACAGTAAGACTAAGTCTGAGAGTTCAACCATAAAAATAAAGTGTTAGCAATCTATCTAGTGTCCTTCTAAGTGTCTTACAGTTGTCTTTGGTCCATTGCCCTTAATGTGCAAAGTGGGCACATGTTGTGCCTGCATTAACACAGACTGGCACACATGAAGCAGTTGAAACACAAATAACTTTCTGGTCTCAAATAACCTTGAGAGCACCAGTGTCATAGAAACAGCACACTGGTCTGTGTCCTGAAGAGACAGTGTCGTTTAATATCCCAACTGCTGCTGCAGAAATACAGAAACCCCGGCCTGTCTCAGTATCATTTACCATTAGAGATATAGAGGATGAGTTTAAGTATGCAGTTTAACAGCCTTTGATGACAGTACATTCGCATTAGCAATTAGAGCACTTAAAGGCTTTTTAGGCTGCATTAAGCTATCTAAACCATGAAGCACAATTAGCCTTTTAAGTACAATAAAACCAGAGTTGGTGGAGCTTGAGTGGTGTGGGCAGGATGGTATACTAGCAACTAGCTTCATATATTTTAACTAATGAATTAGACTGATTTCTGTAGTAGGAGACTGGTGTGGCCATGCAGTCTTTTTTTTTTTTTATAGCAGCTACAGACTAAAACATAGAGCACATTTCCACTGTATGTTTGCTCAAACGTCACTGCATTTGGGAGTCTTGCCATCTTTTTAATAAACGTATAGAGGTGCCATGTTGTCTCATTCATATCACTTTACCTGCGTCTCTTCCTCACCTTTGCCGCAGTCATGCTCCAGTGATGTTGTTTCTGGAGGACTGTGACGGCAGTGTGACTCTGCTCAGTTGGCATCTCCTCCCCTCCCTCCCACCCTCCCCTTCCCCTATCATCATCTTAGTCAGACCCTCAATGCCGTCTCTGTCAAGCCCCCATAGGCTGTAGGACCTGGGTTGGCGAAAAGCGGGTGTCTTCATGTGTCTCACCCTATCAGAAGACACGAGGATGCTTGGAGAAAAGGGGGAGGGGGATAGAAAAGGGCTGGCGGGGACAGCTGCCATGCCAGGGGAGCCCTCCCCATCCCAGTCCAGTATCGTCCCATGCCGTCCGATTCCCAACCCCGATGCAGGGAACACTAGACTCCTACAAGCTGAAGTGGGCTCTGATTTTTGATTGAGCTGAGTGGTTTAGAGAAGACTGGAATGGATGCAGATGTATCCTGCAGTTATTAAGTACTTCTATCAGGCTTCAGCTATTTGGGATTTGGCCCTTAATTCAGTACAACACTGGCTACAATGGAATGTACAAGAGTGAAAGCAGGACTAGAGGCCTCATCATGTTCTTCATGAGCCTTGGCAGGAGGTATGTAATGGTGGACAACAACAGTGCTTGGCAAAGATCATTTGGTCATACTATTCCAATGTGTGTTTGTAGTGTTGGGTTCAAAGTACTCTGGTGTGCTTTGGGTTGTGTCATGTTGATAATACTTGTGTTTGCATGCACTTAAAAGAACAATATGTTTAATTGTTATGACAATTAAATCACCAGTAAAATTATTCAGTTGTGAAAGGTTTTTATGTGTAGTAAAATAAGACAGGTCTGGTGGTCATTGGTGTATTTTGTGTTTCTTTCAGCCCATTCATTCTCAGTGATGCTGGGTCTTGTAAGGCCGTGTAAACAAGTAACCTAGTTTTCTTAATCTGGTCAACAGAAAAGATTTCTGCTAGAACAACATTGTTTCTTAGCTGCTTAACCGGGACACAAGCATGTGTATGCATGCCTGATTTTTTTTTTTTTTTTTTTGAAGTTATTGCTGTGGCAGCAATTTAGAGGAATGAAAGGTGAGATCTTTACTTGTGGCAATTCATCCTTGTATCCATTAGTATATGTAAACCCAAGTCCAACTACAAATACAGAAATTTGTCTATATAACTCAATTGAAAGTCCATACAGGGCAGCTTACTCAGTAGAACTGTATTTTTAAATTGAGACACATTTGCACATTAGGAAAAAAAAAACTGTCTCACTACAAGTGCCTGTTCTCCTACTGTGCTGCCAGTCCAAATGATCTTACAAAAAAAAGAAGAAAGAACACTTCAAGCTGCAGTACAGCCACTAATACACTTAAATCTGCCAATGTTGGTTCAAAAATATGGTAGGAGGTAGGGGAGAAATCTGATTACTGACCAGTACTGGATGTTACTGTAACAGGGGAAATGTGCTACATGTAAATGTGTTCTCCAATTCCTTGACTCAACCTGATTTCTCCCACTTACCTAGCATCCTGTGTGTGCATATAAATGTAGTTGTGACTCTTAGGTTATGTGTGCATGTAGGTGTGATGTGGCCGAGCTATCAGGAATGTGGAGAATTGTTTGTATTATTTCTTACTTTGGGCACTGTTTTCATTTGTTTATCATTATATAAGTGCTTATTTTTATGCACGTGTCTGGTGCTGAATGGATGGTACAAATCAGTGGTAGAAAACACAGCAAGTGTGTTTAATTGTGCATGAGGAAAGCTGTGTGAAAGCCCACAGATGGTGGAGAGATGCTCCAGCTACCACACAGCTTGTCGTCCTAGAACTAGTAGTGTAACCATGCTACAGATTCTCTTCAGGGCTGCAGCTCTTTGAATAACAAAACATTGCTTTAAACTGACATTGACTCTCAACACTGTATCACCTTAGGGTGTTAAAATCATATGGTTGATTTGAATCATTATTTGTGAGTGTGAAAAAGTTTGATTTTTTTTTTTTTTATTGTGCAGAAGGTGCACACAGATACTTGTGCGATGAATATGTTTGTGATTACTGTATGCTTTGTCTGGTCTGCTTTGTCATGTTTACTTGACGAAGCTTCACAAAGATTCAGTGAGATCAAAACGTTGCTATATTAAATGTATTGGCCACTATCTTCACAGTGTGTGGCTCTTTTACTGGCTCTCTGTCTTCTGTTTGAGTTTTTGATTCAGCAACTATAAAAAGTTTTTTGGAAGTGCCCACTCTCTCCCTTTAACTGTAAGTGGCTTGTTGTTTTCTCATGAATTTTCTAAGGAACTCTACTCCATGACTGTTTTGTTAAACAGGTCTCACTTGCCTCTGTCTTGAGCCTATACAACTCACCCAGGTGTCAACACTCTCACCCTGGGCGGGCCTGGCTGTGCTGTAACCTAAGCTCTTGGTCCTTCTGTTCCCCACAGGGTAACTTGACCCACGATTGCTTTGTCATGTGCCAGAAAGAGAGATTCCCTCCCCACACCCACTGTTTTTATCCAACCAACACAACGTAGACACACCAGTGTTGTCTTTGCACATTTGCTTCAGCTTTTACGGTTAAATTTGGTGTCTAAAAGTGGGTCTGCCTCAAAGGACATAGGTTTAATAGGTTTAAGCCTCATTTGGACTATGTGGGCGTGTTTGCGATTATGTAATGCAGGCCTTTTGAACAACAGTGTGTGAAACATGTGCTGCATGTGTGTGTGCAATATGTCAGTGTGGGATGTTAATGGTGCTTTGATTCTTTTTGTCTGAAACTGTTTGTGTTATTGAATGTTCTAGTGTTTTGTCCATGTGGTTTCTATATGTCTGTGTGCCTGCACTTTAAAATGAAATCCAGGGGCTTTGCAGGGCTGCTTGTTTCTTCATCCTGTTTTTGGAGGGAAAGATCTGATGCTCTTCATGCTGTCTGAGTCCAGGGCTTGGCCCACTAACAAAGGACACCCTGTGGATGGAAAAACAGCTAAGGGATGAAAAAACCCAAGCCCGCAGCATTGTTAATACGGTCAAACTCTTAGCCCAAACCAACAACAACAAAGCTTTAGTTTGCATTCCTCACACTGTGTTGGTATGCTTCCTGATCTGTCTGATCTCTGTGGTGGTTGTTTGTCCACTGGGTCTTGTCTATCATTTCAAACTCACATTTCAAACAGTACTGAAAACGTTTCTGGTATTCAGTTGATCATCTCATTTTGGTGTTCAGGTTTTTTATTGCTTCAGTATTTGGTTGGTGAAACTTGTACAACGTGTCCGTACATAGATTCCTTCTCTTAGGCAGTAAAAGGAAGTGAAACATTTTTGGATAAATCCCTTATCTTATGATAAAATCCAGTGACCCCTCAGACAAGTCTTTCTTGTATTTTGTAGAGAGCTTAATTTTAGCCCTAAAAAATGCTGTGCCTCAACTTCCATGAGTCAGCAAAATCAAGAGTTCGTGACCTCCTTTAGTCTGTATTTAAATGAATCACTGTTGGATGTGTTCTCTAAATAAAAGTACAAACATCATGATGATGAAAACTCAGTTTACAAGTAGGGGTACAGTGTCAGTGTAGTGCCAAAATTAATCAGCTTCTGGCAATGTATTAATTTTTTTTATCTTTCACTCTCACTGACCTTGATGTTTTAAACAACAACCCGTGATATGACAGCAGTGCATGGTATATAAACGAGTTTTGAAGCTGTATTTTGAGTTACAGTGGAACGGGGGCATTTTTATCATATTTCTTTAGTGTGGCCGCAGTAATTCATTACTGATTTATTAAACGATCCCAGATAAGAAGAGAAGGGGGTCTCTCTTTCTCAGCAGTGTACTTAATGCACTGTTGGATAAGGATTTCATTACTAAACTGAACTTTATTTATGTACACCGAGTGAAAGTAATAAATTATATCTACTCATGTCGCTTTTTTCTGTCCCTTGTGCCTGATTTTAAACTCTTCTGTCTGCTTTGCGGTGCCTTGTTCTGGCAGACAGCAAATCCCATTTGAAATGAAAGACCTAATTGCCTGTTTCTCCTTATAGATTTGGTTATTCACCTCAATCAGGGTGCTAGACCAAACTATGTGGCTTTTGTTCTGGTTATCCCAGACGCATATTTCTGGTTGCGGGCCTCTTCCCTCTGGCTCTCAGTATTCTTCAGTGAAGGCAGTGCAGCTGGTGGAGAATGCGCACAGAGACGCAAGCTATGCTAGGACACATTGGCTAAACTGGAAAAATAAAGCATTTGGCCAGCCTGTGGTCAGTTGGGAATGGAGCAGCCATTGTGAGAACACACATATAACCTTTGGCCTCATTTCTGTGCTCACCCTGCAGGCATGGAAGAAGCGGTGGTTTGTTCTTCGCAGTGGCCGTCTGACAGGCGACCCAGACGTGTTGGAGTACTACAAGAATGACCATGCCAAGAAGCCCATCCGCGTGATTGATCTCAACTTGTGTGAGCAGGTATGGTTCTTCATTACTACCAGCCTGCAAATTGAAGAGCCCCGTTCCACATTTCTACATATATAATTAATTCTTAAGAACATCCAGTTGTAGGTAGCCTCAGT
The DNA here is from genome assembly GCA_037833715.1 of Toxotes lorentzi. NCBI lineage: Eukaryota > Metazoa > Chordata > Actinopteri > Toxotidae > Toxotes > Toxotes lorentzi. Next base: position 7,895,989 of record JBBMJY010000020.1, read on the forward strand.
TTGAGACCCTGTAGAATCACAGTTTTACATTTGGGGCATTTGCATTGATTAACTTTTACACTCAGGAGGTTTTCATTGTCTACCTGTAAATATTCTATCATCCATTTTTTCCTGACTGATGCCATATCAAGCTAAACCCTGTTGGTTGACCCCTCAGGTGGACGCTGGGCTGACTTTCAACAAGAAGGACTTGGAGCACAGCTTCATATTCGACATTAAGACCATTGATCGTGTCTTCTACCTGGTGGCAGACACAGAGGACGAGATGAATAAGTGGGTTCGCTTCATCTGCGACATCTGTGGTTTTAACCCCACTGATGACGGTAAGGATAGGCCTTAGATAGTCAGCCCCACAACAGGACTGAAATATTTACTTTTAGCCACTGTGATGGCTATCAGCACAGTGTAGTGTCAAAATTCAAACCTAATCCACACAGTTAAAAATAATTTAGTGGTATTGGCCACACTTGTTACCACAGTGATGCAAGTATATTTTGTTTCATTGCCGAACACTTCTTAAACGCCCGCTGTAATGTATGTACATAAATACAGGAAAAGTATAGAAAATATAATATTAGATCATAGGCTAACTACTGTACATCTGATTGGTCTGTCTCTCTTTTGCCTCTCAAATATCTGCCTCTTTCTCCCTGAAGGAGTTAGGTGAATGTGCCAGAAGGACTCTATTCAGCATAGTTCTCAGCCAAGGTCTAATGATCCATGTGTTGATCCATGTGCTGTGTTGAGGCTCACGTTACTCTTGTTCCCAGTACTGGATAATCAAAGCATTGTGTGCCTGTCGGTCTCACTGCCTCTCTTTGGTTCTTTCCCTCTTATCTGGTTCTCATTCTCTCTCGTTTGCATACTCTTGTTTCCCACTCTGTCTCTCTGTCTTTGAGCCTAATTGCAAGCTGGGCTATTAGCATTTCAGTTTTGGTCCTCTCTTGTTTCTTACTCTCCTCATGTAAATGTGTAAGCATTTTAGTGTGATGGGAATTGGCAAAAAAAGTTGCACTTATTCACTGTCTGGCATATCACGCCACTAAGATTCTTTTAGGTGAAGAATGTACTCTTTAAACCTGGCAGCTGAGTCACTAATTATGTTCCTCCAAGGCTGTCCTCTCCACAGTATTGTGACTATGCCTCCACCTCAGGTACATAGCTAGCGTTGCAGGGCAACCCTGATAACAACATTCATGGCACTTCTCCTGCACAATTATTGAAACTAGCTGTTAAAACCCTGATGTGAAAAAAGATAAGACTTTTCAAGGAGAAACTAGGTCTAAAGACAAATACCTTTGCAGATAGCCTCCTCATTGTTCGTCTTACAAAAGAATGTCCTTGGCTCTCCCTTTTGCGACCGCTTACACTTCTCTGCATGAGACCCAACTCCTACTCTTCTGTTGTGTGTGGCCACGCTAGAGTGCTTCATGGCTGGGCAGATATTAGAAAATTAGAAAACATGGGGGACGATGGCTCTTAGAAAAAGTGTAGGAGGGATAGATGAGTATGAGCGGAGGGGATTTTCCCTTTTCCTATTTGAATCAGCACTTAAACCTTCAACCAACAAATATGAAAAAGGGAAGAAGATAGCAGAGGAGAGAGGGGCAAATGATGCATGTAAAGAGAGAAATTGACTTTTAAAAGAAGAGAAAGAGGGGATCTTGCATTAGATAAAACCATGACAGTTTCTGAAGAGAGTGGGAGGAGAACTGTGAAAAAGGAGAAAAAAGTAGAAAGGTGTGGAATGAAAGCATAGATGTATTTCGAGCAGAAGGGTTTGAAAAGGACTCTGATATTTGAAAACTGTGACAAAGCAGAGACCTTGAGGAAATGCTGTCTGAGAAAGTGTGTGTGTGGGATTCTGAAGGTAAACACAGCATTCAGACTGTTTATGAATAAGTGAAGCTTTTAAGTGGGTTTCATGTGTGTGTGTGTGTTGGACGTGAAAAGAATAATGAAAATACTTGCTCATGATGGGGTTTTTTGTGTAAATTCACAGCAGTGGCCATTGTGAGATTAAGCCTGATACCAGCTCTGAGTGCCAGTGTCATTAAGGGCATATTATCACAAATATCACATCCGTCACCTCAAGCTGGACTGTATACCATATTTGAAAGGTATTATTTCTCTCAGGACTTCAGCCAAAGTGAGGTTAACGGTTGTTGTGGCTTGGATCAGTTGAGGACGGGTACCCTGTATTTTAGCTGCAGGCTAGCAGCTTTGATTTGGGGTTGACTTTAATAAACAGAGTACAGGGAGCTGTCCCAAAGAGAGATTTGAAATCTGTCTTCGAGTAGTTGTTTCATAAGAGTGAGCCTATGCACACCAGCCTCTCAAGTTCGGACATTATAGAGGTATAAAGTTGATGTAGTGTCAGTCAAAATACCGCTGGAGACTATAGACCATCACATTGGAATTGGGTTGCTAGGAAACAGCTTGGGTCTAAGTTTACTTTGCCAGAGCTGATATTTGCAAACACAGCTTACTGTTTACTTTCTGCCTAATATCATCAGTCACCAGTATCACCTGCACTGTCTCTATGGGCTCTACAGGTCCACTGAAGTAGCAGATCCCGACCTATTTGGACTGGGGGTTCAGTAGGAGGCACAGAAATGCAAGAATTTAATGATGTGGTTATAGTCCAACACCAGGATTATAATAGGGTCAGAACAAAGGTAGTAAATTCAGTGTAAGAAGTGCAAACAAGAAATTGGTCCAGTAAAATTAGTCCACTGGATTTAATGAAATACGTGCAGTCGAAGTCCAGCTGAAACGAACAAGAAACCGATGTTTTTCATACAGATTATACCTGTCCAGCTGGTGAAAATCGAACTTCAGCTTTACATAGAGTGAATATGTGGCTGATGATAATCAAATGTGTGCTTTGTGCTGCCCTGATTCATTACTACAAAGCCACTGTACAGTGTGTAAACCTGATCAGTCATTCACTGACATCTGCTGAGCTGAGTCTGACAGATCATGCTGGTGTCTCATTTTTTACTCACTAGCTTACAGTCTAAACAATAACCTCACTCATTCATTATATGGCATTTGTTGTATGAAATGGCACCTCTGTTTTTTTTCCCCTGTAGGTCACAGTGTAGTTAATTTACTCTGTTGTTAGTGGAGGAGATCATCAATTCAGAGGCGGTAACCCACCTCCTCTATAGTCATCTGTGGGAAACCCTGTGCTTTATTTGACCTTTAGTGTTTTGAGGCACACATGGCTTGGTATACAACAGGAGATAACATATAAACATAAACAGTCTTGAGAGGAGTTAATCCTAGCCTTCTTGTTTCTCTCCCCACAGAGGCAGCAAAAGCTGCTCACCAGTCAGCCATCGGAGGCCTGGTAGTGGATACCCCCCCACATCCAGCACTGGGTAATATAGTTTGTCCAGCAGCAGGAGTGCTGTCCAGCGTGCCTCCTCCATACCAGCCAGTCAGTGTGCGACACCTGGACTCTCAGTCCAGTTCAGAGGAGCCTCAGGATTACCTGTGGCTGTCCAACTGTGAGAGTAAAAAGCCTGAACCCAGCAGGTGAGTTTGATTGTGCCAGTTTATACTAATGTTGTATGTATTAGTCTATATATTCACTGTGTTGGAGTGCTATACTCTGACCTAAACTTCTCTCTGTACATCTTTTCAGCCCATTTATTCTTTTTGTACATTTCGTCACTACTGCCACTCTTGTCCATGTCTGTGCTGTGTGGTGTGTGTAGCTCAGTGCAGCTTCACTCTCCATTGGAGGGAGACCAGGAGTATTTGCTCCTGGAGGAGTGTGAGAGCAAGACTCTTCCTCCACAGGCTAGTCTGTGAGTGGCCAGCCATCCAGCTGGAACTGCCTGCTTGTGTGGAGTGCTATATGTATATAAAAAAAGAAAACAAGACAGACCAACAGGGACACTCAAACGGTTCACACACTGTAGATAAGTGGAGCTTTTGTAGATGTCTAATAGTGCTGAATTATAGTTGTTTGAATTTTTAGGTCTCTTTCTAGATCAAAACTGACTGAGTTGTACTTTAACTAACATTGTATTGACTTTGTCATTGCCTTCATGTTTAGAAATTACACATCAGCTACTGACTACCCCACTTGCCCACTTTACCCAAAAAGAGATGCTTATATGGCAAGAGGTGCCAAAGATTAGTGATAAGAGGTGTCTGAATGTAACTTTAGGCTACTAACGTTGGCTTGCAAACGTTGCTGTGAAGTTTTACCATGACTGTGGATCTCTTAACTTCTCTAAATAAACAAGTTTTTTTGTGTGGATATTTAATTCTCTGGTGTATATATGTGTTCTCTTCTCAGAGCCCATGCTGAGTGCTCCAAGTCTATCTCTTCAGAGACAGACCTGAATGACAACCTCCCCTCTCACCGAACGCCCACATCCTCCACCTCATCAGCTAAACACACCTCGCACAACGGCTTTTTCCCACAGCACCCAGCCCCTGCCTCTGCCTCTTCCATCTACGACTCGCCTCCACCACGTGGTGCCTCGCTCTCAACTGACAGCGGCCTTTACCACCTCCCTCGCAGCTACTCTCAGGACACCGTTCTGCTTCCCAAGTCAGCCTCGTCCCCTTTAGCCCATCCAGACAGTGGGGATGCCTCTGAGCTTTATGTCTTCAACACACCATCACGGAAGCCCTCAATGGAGACACAGATGCGCAACCTTTCCATAAGTTATGATATTCCACCTACACCTGGCGCAAACTGTACCTACCAGGTGCCCCGCACTGTGTCATCGTCTACAGGGGTAGGAGGCTCAGAGGGCGGGGGAGATGTAGTCCCCCCTCCCAGACCACCCAAGCCTTTGCTTAGTTCCACCTCAGGACCCCCTCCACCCCCTGCTGAGCGTTCACCTACGGACACCTATTGTGTGCCCCGCTCAGCCTCAGAGACGGATGGGAACTACTGTGTGCCTACTAGTGCTGGGAATAAGGCATTACGCAGCAACACTATTGGAACTGTGGACTGTTCACGCCTCCGCAAAGGTTTGTGTCAGGAGAGTTTTTTGCTTCTCTTTTGCTGTTAGAGTACAGATTTCCTATACACTGGAAAACTGCTGTGAAATAAGAAAATATGCTTTGTGACCCTGAAATATAAAAATCTAAATATAATGTTTAATGGGACATACACATTCACAAATTCACTTTCCTCCATAAAACTTTGACCTTTATGTGCAGTGGTATTTTTCATCAACCCGTCACATTATAAAGGGCCTTATGTGGCTTTTGCACAGCTTTTATGTCGGCATTTAGTACCCTTTTCACTTTCTTTTGATGGATGATGAGAGACATCACTGCAGCTCTTGGCATGTTTCCTTCCAGCTGCAATCCCTGTTTTCGCCTTTACTCTTCTGTTCACAATCCATTCAGACTCTCAAGCGTTTATTTATAGTTCCAACATTTTAAATTATCGTATGTCCTCATTTACCACAGATATCTTTGGATAATTATCAGTGGTACCTATCTTGTGCATATACATTACTATAAAATCAATATAACCTTGGGAGCGTTGGTTCTGTCCTCTACACATGTTGAAAATTCTGACAATACAAGACACATTTGTGTGATGTATTACATTTTGTATTATCTTTTGAAGTGGGAGTTCACAAGTTCATATCATATCACAACAATTTCTGTGCACCACCATCACTTTCACTGTGTATCTAATCAGAGGATTCTACTTAAATCTGACAAATCAGAGCTTGAGAGGATCTTCTGAATGGATAAGAGATGCCTTTAATTATGATGTTATAATTAGAAAATGAAGTAGTTCTAATAATAAAAGTTCGCTTTAATGGCACAAATCCTAAACCAATGTACAACATCTTTAGTAAAAAGGCTTAAAATTAGTAGAAAACACCTTTGTGACAAGAAGAGAGAAACATCTGGTGTAAAGATAGACACGACATAGTATAGCCGTCCTCTTACTCCTCCCTCTTGTGGTGACAAATGTCATTACAGAAGTAGTAACAGCAAGATAATTGTTCACAAAAACCATGTGTCTTAAGTCTTTGGTGAAACTCAGTAGTCATTCTTAAACCCTTATCAAAGCTGCCAAACTAGCAGTCATTGCACAGAAAGTGAATATTCCAGGTTCATCTGATTGTGATTGATGTGTTATGTGAATTTCACACTGAATTGAGCTGCTGGGGCTGTGGTGAATATTTCTCTGACCATGACACATGGCTTGAAGGATTGTGATTTCTACTCTGCGTCTTGATAACTGATGAACAGAGCAGGCTGTCCAGAGGTGCAATGGGAACCTAAATGAAAATACGCTGTAAAGAACCACGTATATAACCCGGCATACGTGAATTATTTGCACTGTAATAAGCGTGGGTTTTCATCTGACCCATTTGAAACTTCAGTATTGATTTGTCTGGATGCAGTTTCAGTATTTCACAAAAATGACATGTCTCATTGCAATTCCCGCATCATCGTCTTGCCCCACTTAGTCTCCCTCCGCTGACATTCTCATTCTCATTTGCCATACAAGCTCTGCCTAGCACTGCTGTGGTTCTTGTGGCTGTAAGTGAAATGCATTAGCGACAAAATGAGAATGCAAAACGATAATAGTGAACCTCACATAGAGGTACATTATTGGAGAGCTCTATCCCACTGAATAAATTAATCTTTGCAGAGTCATGAAATCACATATTTTAATTGGGCCTCTATTGTGTATATTATTAGGATTATGTTATGGCATAGAAATTTAGCTCTGGTATGGTACGTCTAGCGTAATATTACATGCAGTGTTCTATAAAAAATAATGACATGCTAAACAGCTATTACCACTGCTATTTATTCCATTAACTTGCATTGTATATTGAAATTATGTGTATATGTGGTAATTTGATTCATTCTTTTTTTTTTTGCAGATTTTGGATCCCAGGACTGCTATGACATTCCCAGATCATTCCCCTGTGACAAAAGCTGCTCCTTTGACTTCAATGAAAGCTTCAATAGCTACTTTGTAAGTGATAAGCTCATAATACTGTTGATCCCTGACTTAAAAAGTGGCTGACGCCTCAAAGGGAAACTTTTATGTTGAGATTGTGGATGCTTTGAAAAACTTGAATATCAGTCTTTTAAAATAGAGATGAAACATGTTCAAATGCACCCACTATTGACTGCAAAAATGACACTGTACAGGAATTTTCTGTAATACCCTGTACTCCCTTCTAAGGCTGCATTCCTGTCCTTTCTCCATGACATTGAGTAGTGTTATGAAGCAAAGAAGGAAAAAACATTTCAGTGCAGGAAAGGGAAGCCTGATATATCAGTGTTATCGTGTGGTCAATCTTCCTCACCTTCCAGGGAATAAAACAGCACCGTAATAAATGTTACCATGCTAACATTTGTGCACAATATTACATGCAATCAAATCAGTGGCTACAGTCTTGCGTGATAGGGACGAGTCCAACGAAACCATGTACTGGCCACATTAGTCTCCAGGCTACATAGCAACATGAAATGAGTTCACTTTATTGTGGATAGTAGAAACGTACAGGATGATGGACATATCAGGTACACTGCTTGACAAAGACAAATACTAAAGTCTTGTTTTTGCTGCCAGTTTTGCTTCCGGTCAGTTCTCAGTTTTTGGTTTTGTAATGTATGTTGGCTACTGTCAAAAATAACTACTCTGTATGTTTTTGAATTGTAGTGTCTGTTGCCAAATCATTTTAGTTTTCTGCTTTAGAGGCAGCCTCATGCCAGCTGTGTCTCTTTTTGTTTGTGAACGTGCATGTGTGCCTTGTCACCATCAGAAAAACAAAGGAATGATGCCGGTGGGTAGCCAGTCCACAGAGGAGGTAGACCAGAACTACGTACCCATGAGCGCTAACTCCCCGTCACATCATCACTCTGGCAGTTTGCCAGAGCCAATGCATGAACCCAACTATGTGCCCATGACTCCGAGCACCATGGAGTTCTCCTCTTTGGGAAAGCAGGTCCCCCCGCCCGCCCACATGGGATTCCGCTCAAGTCCCAAGACCCCTCCTCGCAGGCCAATGCTTAGTGACTGCCAGCCCCCACCTGTGGACCGAAATCTCAAACCTGATCGCAAAGGTGAGTAGATAATAGGTGTGCATGCATGTGCAGCGGTGACTTGGTTCGTAAATATTCTGTGGATTTATTGCATTGGTGCTGCAGGTTTGATGCGTGCTGAAGTCCATTCTTGCACTTAACTTGCTTCATTATGCCCTGTATTCACTAATGCAACAACTGTCCATGCTGTGTCTCCATGCTGCTATTCTCTCAGTGCTGGCTCATGGTCACACAGCCATCATTTCCAACCATTCTCAAAGAAGTGTCATTCTTTATCATGCTTTAGTTGCTGTTATTAATGTGGAAAACTGTTCTGTCTCATTTTGTCTCACTTGGTTTGTCTGGTGTATTAAATACCACCGTCTTCCTCTGTGCCTGTCCTTGACCATCTTATTTTACCTCTTGGTGAATTAGTTTAGTGCCTTTTTGCATCCAATACAGTTAGCTTGTTGTCAAAGCCACTTTTGTCATGAGCTCAAGAGGCTCTGTACACCATTTTGGAGGGGGCCGGTCCCTGTACCATGTAGTGACCGAAGCCCGGAGTGGTCACCTCTATCCCCTTTGTTCCCTTCATCTGAATGGAGCTCTTTGATGAAAGACCTAATAGCAAAGGGAATTACAATCTGGGCAGATTGAAAGGCTGAGCAATGGGCAACGAGAGAAAGAGAGTTGAAGAATGACAAGGAGGCAAGGAGTCATCACATAGGCAAACCAAAAGCCAGGGCTGTTATTGTTACTGAGGAAAATAGGACATGTTATGGAGTTTAACATTTCCCAGTGGGGAATGTATGTGGCCTGTTTTTTTTTCTGTGACCTCTGAGTCAGTCAACTCCAAATTTGGCAGGCATCATCACTGGACTATCATGATTGAAAGTCATAAAAAGATTTTTATTCTCCAAATCATCTGACTGCTCTACTACAGGCCAACCAGTTTCAGGGCATTGGTCATGTTTTCTTCACTAATAAAACTCTGATGTACTTTCACAGTCATGATTATTTTGGTACAGGGGACAGAATCACGAGTATCACGTTTTGATTTCTCCTTAGATATTGTCCATTTCTTTATTCACCATGAGCCATGCAAAATCCATCTGGACTAATTCTACTCACCACCAACTATATTCATCTTTTGTGCACTTCTTTCTGTGCTTATCTCTGCCGTATGTTCTGAACGCTTTGACATCTGTGGTCAAGGGCAGTTAACAGCTTTCATTTTGTTAACACTGTTTGTGATTCCACTGAAATTCATTTTCTTAGTTTGTGATTGTGCCACATTTAGGCTCCTTTCAGCATTGCAGACAAATGTTGTGATCAGTGTGTTAAAGTAAAAAGAGCTATGTGCCTCACCAGTGAGGTGTTGTGTTGTGTTCTGCAGATTTGTTTGTGCTCTTCTCAACATGACATGATTTCTCACTGTACTCTCAGTGCTTATACACTGCTCATCGTGCATGCACAGCTGTGATGTCAGTCTTTGTGTGGGAAGCCGTGGTGCATGGAGTGAGGTGCATGTTGGGCAGTATGGGTCTGCTGTTGTCATGACAATCATCCTCTTGATAACTGCCTCACAAAAAGGTGATTGGGAGTACGTGAGGGTGTAGTTTTGTTTTTCAGCAAAGTCTCATCTTTTGCTTTGCATGGCAGAGCAGTTTTTACAGTAGGGCTTAAATGTTGTGATCACCAAAAATTTTATAATAAGCAAAGTCTTCTTTCACCAATCAGGTCAGAGTCCTAAAATAATAAGAGCAAAAGGTGTCGGTTTAGAGCGAACCGACTCTCAAACCGTAGGTGAATTCCCAAGGGGACGACGCAAGGGTAGGTACTCCACACTGAACTACCATTGTGTGTCTGAAAACTTTCCATTCTTTGACCTGTCCAAATTCTACTTCATCTCGACTCTTTGCATGTTGTAAGTAGTGTACTGTGGGATTTGTCTTGTTTCTCAGGCCTGTTGGTTCTGTAAGAGATTAACTATGCACACACAATTGCAAAAATTTACTTTAATATTTACTGTCTGTGAAGAACGCACCCACCCAAAGTTACCCAGACTCGTTTAAAAAATATTAAATGGAGTCTTAATGTTCTAAATCCCAGTGGGGGTGGATGGTTGTGTGCTTCACACATGGTGGATTGCAGTTGTTACAGTTTTGGAGCACATCAACATTCACAACACACCTTCAAAACTCAACTGCCACTATCACCTTACCTAATTTCCCCCTCCCCCTGAAGTGACCTCTTACATGCAGTCAACCAAATATCATAAGTTCCTAACATTTCTCTTCCCAAACATTTCTTTTTATGTTTGTTTGCATTTTAACATATTATTATTATACATTGTGCTTTCAAAACACACCTTCAGATGTAGCAGCGACAACAGCATCATTGTCATAAAAACACACATGGGTTCTGGAAAGTAGTAGAAAGCTCTTCAGGAGGAAATTGAACAGTGATATCATCTAATGAAAGAGAGACTCACATAAATGACCATATCCACTCCCCTGCTTGTGTACATACAGCACAAACTGCGAGTGGCTATGTTTTAGTCCAACTCCTGTGACACAAGCTGTGGTTAATGAGCATGTATTGTGAACTTCTGTTGTGAGTTTCTCTGTTGTAGGCTCTGATAACATGTGAGCTGTTATATTGCACACAATTTTACATTGTACATAAGGCTCATTGTTTTCAGCAGATTGGCTCAAACTATGCTTCACACAGATTTCCTGCCCTCGCACATGCACAGATTGTTTTCCTGTTCATCACTGTTTACAGCAGACAAGATCTACTTGTGATGAGACATACACTTTGGGTAACATAGAAGGGATAAATGAGGCTCCTCATTCAGTTCCTGAATATTATTTATTGCTTCATTAATTAATTTATAATTTGTAGAGCAATAAATAATGAAACTAGACAGAGTTGCGCTTCAAATGGCATTTTAAATTTTTGATTTTCTCTGTACTAGTACTGACAAATTCAGTTTTTTTCCCCCCAAATAAAAGTGGAAAATAATGAGCCATATTTGTGGTGTTTACAAGTTAATTAATTGTAGTTTTGATCTGCGTTAGAAATTTTTTTGTGATATACAACACTAAAGTTTGCACACATAAGTTGATTAAATCCACGTTATATACATTTCTGCTGTTGACCTTCGCCACCCTTACATACATGTACCTTGAGTATGGGTCTGAAGCAGTGACTGACTGTTATGTGTACCTTGCTTCAGGAAAACCCGCTCCACTGGAGATCAAACCACTGCCAGAATGGGAGGAGCCCTGTACGCCTGTCCGCTCGCCTGTCACACGCTCGTTCGCTCGGGAGTAAGTATCTAAAATGTCCCGCAGAATTTTTCAGAATTCTACATTTTGCTAACAACTAAGGGCATGTTCACACTACTCTGCTTTCCCACGAGCCTTGCTTTTATTTTTGGTTCCAAGTCAAGTGGGGATGCTGTCTCAGAGAGCTTTTAAAAGTTGAGAAAAATGTAACTTCTTCAGAGGAACATAAGGCTCAGGACAATGAAAATGAATTGCTGCACTTCATCTCCTGGCGACTAATGCCGGTGATGTTGTTATGGAAACGGTGTGCGTTGTCCTACCTACTCTCTATATTACCAACACAAAATGCAGTTGAAGTTTTCTTTTTTAGGAAAATGTTTGTTGGTGTGAACATGCCTTTCGTAGTGGATATAATTAACTAAAGAAGTAGGAACTAACACTTCATGCATTACTGTAGGCACTTTGTGACCAAAGTAGCACTGCTCATACAAACAGGTCTGGGATCTGCCTCAGAGCTACATTATACTGAATGCAGTTTGTTGGCTTATCTGGGATAAGGTCTATTTTGGTGCTTAGTTCTGCAATCTTCTGGACTCTTCTGGACTCTTCTGGCTGCAGTGGTTTATAGCTGTGGCTGTTATGTCTGTATTATATTTTGTGCTCACCAGAGACTGCATTTGCCTGGAAGTTGGTGTGTAAACATTGTGAATGCTGCTCAGTCTCTCTAGGTTTCCAATGCCAGCGAGACCCCCGTCAGTGCATAGCATGGCCTCCAGCACTGACTCCGAGGAGTGTGAAGAGAATTATGTAGCCATGGTCTCTAATATATCCACAGATGAACCAGTATGTAACACAAAACTATCCTCTGATATAAGAAATTGCATGATTACCTCTTTCTTTACTTCTCGAGTCACAGATAAAGCTACAAAAAAAATATGATAAATGTCTGATTTGATTTTATTGTGATTTTATTTATTGTGGTTCCTTGAATCTATGTTGGCTCATTTCATAATCTACAGACAGATTTCACAACAGATGCACGATTTTGTATGAGGTAGACAAAAGTTTTTAGCTTTGGACACCATACAACCTACAATGTTAAGCTGTAATTGTTGTACATAAGGTATTAGATATCCCATTTCCAGTCCTTGCTCTTCTCCCTAAGCCTTACATTAGTCTGGACAAATTACTGGTTGCTGCAGACGGACTCCTCGCCACTTAAACTCTTTTCTTTGCAGCTTCCTTTCATCCTGCTGCTCTGTTTTCTTTATCCTCTGTTTTTGTTCTTTTGCTTTCAGGGATTGCTTGTTTCTGTCAAATCAGTACCCCTACTGTAGCTCAGAAGATCCATATTTGTGATTTGGGCAGTGGGTGAAATGGAATCAAGTTGAGGTGTCTTGTAATCCTTCAGTAATGCTGCTCAAACAGGCACAATTGGCTGATACAGCATTTTCATTTCCGAAGAATAATATTGGGTACATCAGCTATACACTGATGGTATGGTTCTGTCAATGGGGATACTTTCTCCTACAGTTTGGGTATTAGATGTACCATTTTCTTATTTTTCTTGCTGTAACAGTTTGTTTACATTTTTTCCAACATTTGCTTTAATATTGTCTTCCGACTTCCTGTTCTTACTTTACTTATGTTAATTTCTTTCTCCCTAGTTCCTCATTTCTCTGACTTCACCAGGCTCTGGCTTCATCCATTTTCTTTTTCCTGCATTTTGTTCTTGACCATCTGCTGTTCTCTGTTTTTTTCCCCCTTTGCGACTACTTCCTTCTTACTGTGTGTAGAGAGGAGTCCTTCTACTGCACAGTCCCCATCACCCCCGTAAAGAGGGAGGTGGAGGAACTTGACACCATAGAGGAGGTGAGCAGGGTTGCCAGGTTAGAATGCATGGCCTGCCCTGTCAGAACAGCAGAGCTCACCATTTCATGGTTTTATCCTTAGATGAGAAATCCAGCAAGTACACAGAACAGACTTTGCGGTGCTTATGACAACCCCCAACAACAGCTACAAGCTACACAGTTTGCAGTGATTATTAGATCATATATACCATCACTTTCCTTGCAATTAGTATGTTCTAGTTTTTTCACCATCCTAGCTCTAATAACTCCACCCCACTTGCAGTTAGAAATTAACACTGCCTGTAGGTCCAACCTTAGTGTTGTCACAGTACTAGAATTTTGACTTTTCTTAAAATTTGATGTTAAGATAGATTGAGAAAAAGACAGCAATACACCAAGTAATGTCACTGGCCCACTGCTTTTTTCAATAAAAAATATGGAAAGCACCATAACATATCAAAGTAACACAATTATTTGAAAGAATTCAATTGAAGATATGTAAAAATCATGTAGCTCATCAAGAGATTTCTGCAAAGTCTTTCTTTGCTTTGAAGCAGCTGGAGTTTTGGCATGTTGTTTGGTGCCCATTTTTGTTGGCTGTATTTGTGAAATGGAGCATCCATCAGTGAACAAACCTTGCAGGTCTGGTGTCTGTCAGACAAGGGACCAGCTAGATGAAAAGATGTTCACTGATTAAACAAATGAGTTCTTCCAACAAAATGATGATGAACTTCACACAAATAGTTCCATCATTCACTACTTGCTCCAGTCCTGACTACCAGTCTAAATGGACATTGATTTTGTTTGGTAGTGTACAGTTAACTTTCTCTCGTCTCTTTTTCATTCTTTAATGCTCCCATTCACAACCCATCTGTACCTGTATGTAGACCTTCGAAAGATGGTGCTGAATACAATTTGAGCTTACAGAACATCCTGTACAAAATTTTTGACAATTATGAAATATCAAATAGCATAGATATTTTGGTTATTGTGACAACACAGGACTATATTTGAATATGGGCCCTGTTTTATTCTGACACTGCCTCAGTGTTTCTCTTCTCTCAATAAAAGCATCCTTTCCTGGCTTATGTAGAACATGAAGCTTGTTCCGCCCATGCCTGCGGATGGTGGTAGCAGCCCCATGGTGAAGCCAAAGGGAGACAAACAGGTGGAGTACCTGGATTTGGATCTTGACCCTGGCAAGTCCACCCCACCTAGGAAGGTAGGAAGGAACTTGTTTTGCATACTCCATCACATTGAGAGGCACACTCACAATTAGAGGAAAGAGTCTGAAGGATTTTCAGTACTCACCTATATGGTTTTCCTTCTCTAGATGAAAAGCAATGGAACTGGCATGGCAGCATCAGATGAGCGGGTTGACTATGTGGTTGTGGACCAACACCGGACACAGGCCCTTAAGAGCACCCGGGAGGCCTGGAGCGACGGCCGCCAATCCACAGAGACGGACACCCCTTCCAAAGGACCCAAGTGACCCTGTTGTCCCAGCCGCCAACCCACTCTCCAAATCCACAAACCGTTGGGCCATTTACTTTAGTGTTAGCTCTGGTTTGTGCTTTGGGGCGGTCCAGCTGTCAAGTTCCACCTCAGCGAGATCCTTAGCGTGTAGGGGCCAGTGGAGCTTCATAGCCACTCAACTGTCTTTAGTTTACACTGCTGTCAGGCCAAGAACAGCACTGTGTGTACAGTTGTAGAAAGAGGAGTGGGCCAGGAATAAGCTGTGTGCAGTATGAAAGCAGGTGGAATGACTGGACTTGTCCTCTGGGTTTGACTTAAGCAGACTCATGAACTTTGAACATTCACTGCCTCCTATATTGGATTAGTTTCTTTTTGTTCTGTGGTTCACCTGTCAATGGCCAGTGGGCTGATCCAGAATTAACATTTCCTTAAATTATAATGCTGTTTGATGTTGTTTTGGAGTGTAAGTGAAATCACTTGATAACATGATCACAATACTTAGTCAGTGCAACACTTTACTAGTTAGCATAGCTAACAGTTAATAGTGTTGATTTTTCAGTCTCTCCTGTTTGAGCTGGGTGAAGTTTCCATAGGCACTGTTCACAGGTCTGTTTTACTAAGTCTTCACTTTGTCTTAGTGAATCACTGAAACTCTCTGTGTCTGAGGCGACTTCAAACCAGATCCTTGAGATAACCCAGTACGATAGAATTTTATAGAGTTTTATTACTTTTTTTTTCAATGCAAAGGCAGTTGAACTTGTTCATTTTACATGTAACCAAGTGCTCAATTCAAGCTTTGGATTCACGCAAGGTTTAATCCACTGAACATGATTTGATTTCCATTTACTTTGTAAGTGGAGATGCTTCAATCTGTTATAATGGAAGTGCAAAGACTGTACAAAAGTGTTATGTATATAAACAGGAAAAGTGTCCTTTATTTGTATGGAATATCCAGCGTGTTTGGCTTGAAGGTATGTGGATTCTGCAGGGTAGAATCCTGTGCCTGTCTTAGGTGGTATCAGGACTTGTGATTAATGAATGAATTACTGTGAGTTTTTAGAACGTGACAGGTTTTCTATAAGTTATGCAAAGGTATCAAACTTAGGCTACAGAGAGAAAATCAGGTACTCTTTATAAATGCAAACTAATACGACTATCCACTTCTAATTTATTTCTCAAGTTATTTCATTAGGTGGATGTCATGTCCACTTTTAGCTCAGTGTTCTTGATTCATATGGAAGAACATTTGCTAAACTCTGTTAAAATGCTTACTTTGACAAGCGCAGGTCAATTAGTTTCACAAGTTCATTGATATTCCTTATTTCTCTCTCCTCCTAGGTTTAATTTATTTCAAATTGAACTGGCATACAGTTTTGGGAAATTGACTGCCTCATGTAGTCAACTAGATGCATCTTTTATAGACAGTGAAAAAGACTTTGTCTGCATAGATCTGTGCTTTACTAACCTGTGAACTCTCAGTCAGAAGTCCCAAGCATGTGCTGCCACAAGATAAAATCATTGCTGTACATATTATACATATTTTGCCATCAGTTAGATTAACATGTATCATTTGAAAAATGTGCCTACTAAGTCATCTTCATTTTTCTTCACTCTTTCCTTATTGCAGTCTCTGTGATATGGACTGCAAAGCTGATGACGCTTTATCTTTTTTAATGAATCTCAACAGAAAATGTAAATTTTAAAAGTGGACTAAATAAAATCAGACCTCTTATGCATGTGTTGTCTTTCTTCAATATGATTTCCTTCGTGGTTAGTAAATCACAATGGAATAGTCAGAGTCAGTTGTTTTAATGAACAATTAACTAGTTGATAGTTTTTCAAGAACCTTTTCTACACATTCTGAGCGATTATAGCCTGGAAATATGACATTATCATCTGCATACAATGAAATGTATTTACAAAATGAATCCAGGATTAAACAACCCAAAAATACTTCTCCTTCCAACAATGGCAGTGTCAGTGTCTTAAATGTACTTATTTCACACAACCCTGTGTGCGCCTGTCCTGGTTTACCTAAAGATTTCAACAAATCCAACTACAGTATTGTGACTGCTGGACTTTAAAGATTTTTAATTATTTTCCACAGTTAATACACTACTTATAGTGGAAGGTGGCAGTGGCCACAGTCTCTTCGAAAATATCACGATAATATAAAAATATAATGTTCCAGAAAATGTGGTCATAAATTCCTCCCACAGCCCAAAGACATGCAGATTAGGTACATGAGAGTAGGAAGGGTTGTTCGTCTATATACCACATGTCAGCCCTGCGATAGACTGGCGACCTGTTCAGGGTGTACCCCGCCTCTCGCCCAAAGTCGGCTGGGATCGACTCCGGCCCCCAGTCCCGTGACCCTTAAGAGGGTAGGCGGTATAGAAAATGGATTGAAAAAAAAAAAAAAAACTCCAAACCTGAGTTACATGGCGGAGCAAAGACGCTGTTTTCTGTTTTACTTGCATAGAAGAAAAAGAAATCGAATGAATCTGGAGGTGTCTTCAGTGAAGAGGTAAGGTTTGTAGAACCATATTTTCGCTAAGTTTATGCCAAAGCTATCGCTGTTAATTGCTAATGCTAATTTAAAGTCAGTATTACTGGGGATAAACGTTTATCTTTGAGATGCCTGGTATTAGTTAACTCGTTAGTTAGTACAGAAGTCGCAAATGTAAAACTTGAGAGACAAACCTGGTTTCATAAGCTTGGTTATTTGGTTATTTTTTTTTAAGTGTGACAGTTTCCAAGTAGCGTTAGCTAACTAGCTACTTACAAACAGGTGTGTGTGATGCACAAGGGTGGCAAACAACGACCAAATTCGTTGAACAAAGTAATCTTAACCCAAAGATTAATTTGAATTTTGTTAAATGGCGAACTAATTTACAATTTCAGGAGGGCAATTAATTGTATGATCCTTATATCCCCAAAAGCCCTGCCTTCGGCTACAGTGCCATTTAAAAGTTTGTGCATCCTTGGGCAAATTCCTTTTTTTTGTAAAAATAAGTGCATACTAACGCTGCAGCAAGTAGAAATTGAAAGTGAGTGTTTCTTAAAAAAAACAGACAAAAAGTTAAATCGTAGTTGTGGCATGCATGAAAAAGTTTTAGCAGAAGATGATGATACTTGGTGAGCTCCTGCCTGTAATATCATTAAGAAAAGGCAGTTGAAAGTGAAAGAATACTTTCAGTTAAAACTGCACGTTTGTTGGGCAGAAAGTCAAAGAAACAAACCCATATGACTTCAAAGGAACTGCAGGAAGGTTTTGCTGTCACAGGAGTGGTGTTGTACAGACAAGATCTACGTGGAAGAATCATCATAATCCTTGCCTGTAACCTCATCACAAAAATCAATGTCTGACGTCTCCAGAGCTGTTATTTGGGGGAGAAAAAAGTTATTTAGTTAAACTGAGCTCTTGGGCCAAGCTGACCAGAGGTGTGTTTGGAGGAAAAACAGGTGCAGCATTGCCAACTGTTAAACAGGGGGGTGGAAATATTTTCTGCTTTGAGGAAAGAATGGACAATGATCCAAAGCAGACCCCACAATCCACCAGGAACTATTCCAAAAGCTCCAGCTTATGTTTTGAAGTAGTTCTTGGTGGATTTTGGGGAGGTGGGGGGGTTGGTGGGAGTCACTACACTACTCCATCAGTGCCACTGACTCTGTAGTTTACATACTACACATGCCACAATTACTGTTTAATGTTTTTCTTTTTCTTGTTTAAAGTTCATGAAATAGAAAGTAGTGGTCTGTAGGAGTTGTGTTTAAAACATTTCACTTCAAAAATCAACAAAACATGTAATTTGCCCTGGGGTGCCCAGACTTTTGCACACAACTACAGGTCACCTGATAACAACTAAAATGCTTTTGTGACAACTGAGCAACTCCATCCACAACTCCAACCACAGGATGACATTGAAAGCTAAAAACAGCCACCAAGTTTGATCTTACTTTTCTGGAAAGTTGTGTTTTGGGTACATTTTGTTTTAAGAGATGCAAATGTAAAAAAAGAGTGGTGTGTTTTGTATCTTTCAATGCAAAAGAGGTTCCATTTAAGTATCAAAGGCTCTGTCAACCTTGTTTTCATGCAGGTTTTATTAATTCTGCTTTGAAGCATAATTCAGTTTGTTTTCACCCTCAGTCTTACTATTCTTAGTTCTTCTTACAGTCTTCATCATAGTGCTTTATGCACCCTGGTGTGACCTTCTGGCACCTTTATCTCCCAAGGTCCCAAAAAGGCCAGAACACCAATTTAGAATCACTGCACAAAGCCAATTTTTTATTTTATTTTACCTGTACTAACCACTAGATGGAGCTGTTGTTTGAAGAACTGTCTCTGCTCAGCCTCAATGCTTTCCCTTTGCCCACACCCCTCCAGTGCAGAGGCTTCCACTGACATGCTCCTGTCTGAGGCTCTGCAGTGCTATGGTAGCCTAAATTACATTTACAATTTCTTGACCATGAACTTCACATGCGAAGGTCCTGTTCTTTTGGGTTACTGCATGATGCACTGAACCAACGAGGGCCATGAAATCCATCCATGTATCTATCTACAGGGGGTGGTTTGGAGTTTACAAAAATGATATTACCTTCTCACTTACTTATTTTTATTATTTTTATATGCACACGGTTGGTCCCATTCGAAGTTTGATGTCGGTAATTTAACACTGTGGTGATTAGTTTTTCCTTCTACTTGATAAGATACAAAACAGGACTGGCATATAATCCCCTCAACAGCTAGTTGCTATAGATGTATGCATTCTGTACGGGCTTCCAGTTTACTCAGATGCAACATATGGGCTGACTGGCTTCACAGTCACCTCTAATCCAATAAATCTGTTGTACTTCACTATCACGAGATATGCTCCATCCTGTGAAAGTCTGTCTTTAAATTTCAGTGGTTGTATGTAACCTTAAATTGCAAATAACCTAATTAAAGTAAATGTCATTGTCATATTGGGATAGGATTGTAATTGCTCCAATGACATGCAGCAGAGAGTAAAATTTTGCCATCGGGTTGCTTCATGCCCGGTTCAAATGGAATTTTTAAAATGTTCATGTCACTCTGATGCGGCTGATAGGATGTCAGGTTAACATATGGCACTTGACAGGTTTTGACTCATTTTCTTTTTAAATTGCCCCCTTTCAGCGTTCCTATGAGTTTCTGTTTTTTTTATGGGCTTGATGTGTGAGAACTAGATTACGGATAATGTCATCATCTAGGCCCATGCCAGAGTTATTTTCATCTTATACTTGTTCATTGGGACCTGAACAACATATTTCCATCTGTCAGCATGTTTTCCAGATTGCTACGAACATGTAACATAATTATGTATATAAAAATATGCTGTGTCTTATAATCAACTGTCATTTACCACTTTCTCAGCTGTCTCTTTCTTTTTCTCCTTCTGAAACAACAATTTCATTATAAGTGATAAAAATGGATCATAAGAACTGCACGTCTCAGCCCATACTGAGCTGATTCATCTGGTAATGGCTGTATTTCCAAAAACCAATATCCTACATATAGTATACATTGTTGTAATTTTGAGCTTTTGTTGAGCTTTTGTATTCTGTATTTTGTGGATCTTATTTAGCTAATGCACATATGTTACTTATGAGCACTGATCAGATGTTTAATGCTTTATTCAGTTCAAGGCTTCAAAGCAGTTTTGTTGTGAGAAAAGCGCCTTAATCACTATCTGTGTGTCATGACGAGGGAGTGTTTGACACACACACACAAATGCAGCTTGAGCCTGCTCTGTTTGTTTACACGTGTGCCTCTACCTACAGTCATAGTTGTGTGATGGTGCAGCCTGGGGAGCCTCTATGCAGTATCTTTGGCAGTGTGTGAGTAATGGGGCACGGAGAGAGTCTCTGGCTTCTTAACAGGGCCAACAGAATAATTATGAGGCGAGGTGAACGGCTGTTCCTGGGCAGCAGGGAGCCTGTGAGCTTTATTGGGCCTAGCCTGTCTTTTTGGAACTCTGCCTGGACTGATGGGAGCAGTCTGCAAGGTGGCCTGGGGTTCTGTCTTGTGGGGCCCGTTAGAGAGGTACACATGTCTAGAGACAACTGTGGTGTGTTTTTTGGTGTGAGTTGGAACAATGACAAAGGGGACCATGTATGAAGTTTCCAAACCAATTGATGCCAGTAGATGCGGGGTTAAATGAGAAATTGCAATGGTGCTCTTGTCAACAGCATCCTACTAACAACATACCTGGGTAATTAACACCATCAGTGTTAGTGAAAAGTCAGCACTATAGACCACAGTAAATTATGCAGGTCCATGTCATATTAATGGGGAACTCACAAGATGTGCTGAAAATGAACATTCCTCTAGAGACGTGTTTGCCCTAGTAGGCATCATTGGGCTGGCAGTGTAATTAATTGATGGGGTGGTGGCAGCCGCATGTGTCCTCTGGTGGTTACATTTGCAACTAAAACAAAACCGATACCAATATTGATATCTGCAAGTTTAAAAGATAAAGCAGAACCAGTAGATTATGCAATACTTACTGTGTAACACATCACACATTTTTAATGAAATAGGTATTATATGACTAGGACATATAGAGTGAGATATTTTCAGGCAGGAAAAATAAATTAGTAATTGTTGTCTGAGACAAGCTGTGAAATTCCTAAGTGACACTGTCTCTAAATGATCTCAAACATATCTCCTTCCATTAGTTACTTGAATAATTGTTTGATCTATAAAATGTGAAAAATGATGAATGACTGCTCATGACAATTCCCAAGAGTCTTAGGTGACGCTTTGAAATCTCTGGTTTTATGTGCTGAATTTATCGATGATCAAAATTGATGCTGGTTAAATTCTATAAACAGTCAATTGAGTATTTAGACGGTTTGTAGAGGAGTAGCTGCAGTGTTACACGTAGATGCCAGTTAATTATATAGACTTACTTGCTATATAATTAGCTAAAACTAATGCAGTTTAATCCAACAGCTCCCCCTTCATGAAAGTTATAATGCTCAGTTTTTGTTGAAACTATTTTAGCGCACAGTTGATTCAGTTTCATGAGCAGTTTGGAGGCTGTAGTTTATGGTGCTGCTGAATTGGACTGCACGATACTGAGACGTATTTCTAATATTTTGCCCAACCCATTTGTATCAATGAAGGTAGACGTAATATAAGAAACACCTCACTGTGTAACAAAACAATTCAGCAGCACCACAGCAAAAACCGTTCCTACATTATGCCGTTTATGAAGGCAGGATTATTGCTGGGCTGTTGTTTCACACTCCATTAGTTTTATATGGGTGTACTTAATAATAAACTAGAAACTGTGTGAGTGTATACACTAATACCAATATTTCTGTGATAATCCAACACCAGCCAGTAATATCAATTTGGACAAGTTATTGATTGGGCTCTAGTTGCATCAGTACATCACACGCAGAAATAATTTGTGGCTTCTGAAGAACCGCTAGAAGCAAAGTATTGCTTCTAGCAATCAGGAGTGAGTTGTGCAATATATGGCTTATCTGGTTGTCTCCAAATGTGTATTTTCATAAAACGACTGTAGTAACTATATTGTACTGTTGTCCTGGAAATATGATTTTCCAGGTTTAGATCTTTAACTTTTGTTGGCGTGTTCGTTGTGTGGGTCTTATTTCTTTTTGCTGATGTTACACATTTGGCCCGTACGTATTCTGTTTACTTCACGTTTTATTCTGCCAATATTTTCCTTTGACTGTTGGTTGAACCCTTCTCCAACTCACCTGTCAGTCTGAATGAACATCTTGAATCTTGGATGTACTTCTGATCAAATACATCTCATTACAGTACTTCCTGGCAGCCCTGTACTGAGTCATCTGTTTACCGCATTTGTCGCACTCCTGGCAGCCGGTCTGTCATTCTCTTAACCCTCAACCCACCCACCCACCCAACCTCTCATCTCACCCACGTGAGACCCCCACCCCCACCCCACCCCACCACGACTGCCTCTTCCCCTTTTCCTCTATCCCCTCCATTCTAAAACCTCTAATCACATCAAGGTCAAACATGCTGGACTGAATCTAAAACAACTCGCAACTCACTATTAGTGCTTAGTGAGTCCAAATACGCTATGCTTTTTTTCTTCCATCCAGACAAAATCAATTTCTCCTCCTTGTTCAACTCTTACAGTCAGTCTTACAGCAGTGCCCTCTTGACACTCCTCCCAACGTATTGTTGTAGCAGTGACATAGGTGGATAGGCACTCTAAAGAAAAAAAAATACCTGTAGTTTAATAAAATCAAGTACAGAGCAAGATAGAGATTGTTCTATCACTGTGTACATGATTCTATGTAAAATCTAGATGTTAAGTAGAGAGTTATTTTGGGTATATCTGCGGAAATATTCAGTCTTCAGTCTTCCTTGTCACTGCGAATAAGGATTGTACTGTACATCAAGAGAGGAACGTTTTTTTTTTATTTTTTGTTTCTTTTTTTTGGGTTATGTTTTCTGTATATTTCTAGATCAAAGCAACCCTCTTCTCCCCTGTCAAATCCCTATCACTCAGCAACACCCTGGCCTCACCTGCCTGCTTGTGCCCTGTCTTTGACATTATACTGTGGATCTCACCTCCTGGCAATGGGCCAGAGGAGAAAAAAGTGAATGATTTCAAAAGCCTCTCTCTTTTCCCCTTGCTTTCTCTCTCTTTCTCTCTCTCTCTCACTCTCACTCTCACTCACTCACTCACTCACTCACCAAAGCTGGCTCTAATCAGATTTAGCGAGGGCTTGAGGATTGAGTTTTTTGTGTGTGACTGCAATGTCATCAACCTAGATTTGGGAGCAGTAAAACCATTACTGTATTGCAAAGAGTGGTAATTGTATTTAGAAAGCAGGATTCAATGGGGAATCGTAATTCTGCTTATGATTTACGTCATTTTGCACTCCACAGTTTCACTGCATTTATTGCACATTGGCACAGGTCCATTAACTACACTGATGATTATTATGTTACCAAGGATATAAACTGCGCAATTCTATTGCTCCAGATACTAACTTTACACTTCATAATGAGGTACTATTAATTTTTAATAGCTTAAGGAATTTGCCTGAAGATAATACTACATTTATCCCTCCTGGTAATGCACTATTATGCTTGGGCTAACATCAGTCACTCCATGCACAATAGGACTAAATGTCTCTAAATGTTTCCCAACAGTTCAGTGATTTATTAATAGGATTTTGCTAATCGCCAGCATTGTAGATTATTTGCTTCTTAGAGATGACTTGGAGATCTCCCCCATAGATGTGAAGTTAATGTTAGTGCAATATTAATTGTTGGGGAGAGGGGGACCTCAGTTGTGCATATTAAGATCACAATCTTTGATCACACAGCTGCAATGAATGCATTTGAAGATGGCATGATATTTCCTGCCTCCCGCATGCTCGCTGTTGGAGTCCCTTGACTCAAATATAGATTGGCTTCTCGAGTCTGGTCTTGGATGTATCTGAATATGTTTCTGCCTCTGTCTTCACTTTTTGTTTTGTGGTGTGTCAGCTGTTCATCTGTGGAGCTGGTTGTCTTACACAGCATCTTGGAGCTTGCCAGTCTGACAGACTGTCAGCAGGGCTTGTGTCACATTATTGTCAGGAAAAATCTAAGTCAGGGAATATGTTAAGTTATTGAAAAGCCATGTCCGTAAGGCGTGTTGACTTTTTAGCACCCAAGAAACTTGTTGTGGAGGAAAAATACTCATACATTTTCAACCCTCATGTGACCTAATGCCTCCCTTTGTAACATACTGAGATCTATCATCATTCCACTGTCTCGTGGAAAATTCATTATATATTGATAATTTAGATGCTATTTATGCAGATTACTAGAAATATCTATTACTGTGACAAAGCTGTGAGGATGTTAAGTCCGACTCTCTTGTAAGATTGCTGTCTATAATGAGTTGGAAGCTGTATTTCACTGCACTGCAACATCCTACCACTTATAGTTATGCATTATAGATCATTAGTGCTGTGATTAGGTAGTGGCACTTGCGACATGGCAGTTCCTGTTGAAAAAACAGACACCTCATCAGATGTGAGTTGCCTGAAGAGCTTTTAACAGGGGCTCGTTGGTGAGGGACACTTGAGGAGGAAACAGTTTCAGCTGGTCTGTGTTTTCCCAGTGAAACCCGCTATCCATCTGTGTAATGGGCCTTGTCAAAAGTTTACTGAGAATCAGCAATTCACTTTGAGACTGGGCTGCGTTTACCATCGAAAGCGACTCTGATAAACCACAAGAGCCCATTGAGGCAATGAGCAGGCTTTGATGCAAAGTGATATCCTGACAGTCGCTGTCCCCTTCTCATTCGGTTTCCTATTGTCAAGACTATCAAACTTTTCGATGTGTTGCGTCTGTGCACATTCATTCTCCTCGGCGCCTTGTTAGGTATTTACAAATAAGAGATAAATGTAAACAAAGTAATAAGTAATAAGTTAATTATTAACTTTCCTCTTCTCAAACTCTAGTCTGAGTAACTTGCTGCCTCATTGAATAGCTTCATGTATTAACAGTCATTATCTTACCTCCCATTGGAGTTTGAGATCATTATCCGCCTTTTTGAGTTCAGATATTGATCTTGTTCACAGCTCAGCTGCAAAGATATTCACAGAATTTCAGCTTTCTGTTGGATTATAGTATTTCAGCTACACCAGTGACATCTAAAAGAACATACCGTTTATTGAAAAGAATGATTGGAGTCTATGTATTTTTGCTGTGCCGTAAAAGTTTGATGCGTCTTTTAAACCGCTTAACCAGGTCATACCAGATAATGGCTGATACCGCCATAAAGTATATTTGAGCTCTTTGAATTGTAGTGGTTACTTGCTTGATCAACAGTGTATGGTGAGATTTTTTCACATGACAGCTTGTGATGTTCTTTACTGGGGCTTATGTTGTCATGAAAATACAACTAATGTACCTATATCCTTTTTTTTTTTTTTGGAGTAGCCCAGGTTAAAATGAAAAAAAAAAAAACCCTAGTCTAGACACATATGTGAAGTGCACACAAAGATATAGTACTATTGATTTTTCTAGCCTAGAAAAAAAGTAATAAAAATGAACAAGTGTGTGCACATTGTATTTAAGCTATATTGAACTGTTTCTTTTCTACTTTTGGACTTTGCTTATCTGTGCTGAAATAGGGACAAGAAAAGACAGCTGCACAGTGTACATCTATTTTAGTTTCTGTGATCGTATTGGCACACTGAAGTCGAAAACAGGCCTTAGTTTACAAATGCTTTTGACCTCCTGCTGTGCACTTTGTTAAATTTTTAACAAAGTGTTAAGAATACTTTCACTGGGTCAGAACAGGGTGAAATTAAGACAACACAAAGTCTCTATGCTGACTGGATATGCCCCACTCTGACACTAGAAATCTGCTGCCTCACAAAAATGCTATGTTGCTTTCTTGAAAAGAGGAGTAGAATCTGACTGATGGAATCTAAATTTGACACATCACACAGGTGTAAATCATTCATCTAATTCAATTTAGCTGTTTACTTAAATACAACAGAGCCATTGTTAATGTTATTAGTAACACCTGCAATTGTGAAGTCTATTGGTACTTGGAATAGGCTAATTCAGTCAATTGGCAACTATTTTGGCAATTCTTTCAGCCATAATGATAAACAGTCTGTGTTTCCAGCATCTGAAACGGGATGATTTGCTGCTTTTCTTGATGGTAAACTGAATATATTTGATTTTTAAAGTGCTAGTTGGAGAACGAGCAATTTGAAGACCTTACCTTGAGCTCTGGAATATTATGATGGCATTTTTCACTGTATGCTGCTGTATTCTGACTGAATGATTTATCAGTTAATGAAGAAAATGTTCTGTAGATGAATTCTTAAAGGAAACATTAACAAGGATGTTATTTGCAGGCCTCTTTCAGCACAACGGTGGCATTGGTGCATCCTTAGTGTCATCAGTTACCAGGCATTGTTTCGTGCATTGGAAGGGTGTGTTTGTGTAGACACATGTGGATGGTGCTGAACCAGATGTCAGTTTATGTGTTTGAGTGGTGGGCCCAAGGTGCCTAAAAAGGGAAAAAAGCATGAACCACATACATTAACCACTGACTTAAATACTTTCAACTGCAAATTAGCAAAGTGATTTGTGCAGGTGGTGTCAGCCAGTGGAACTCCTGCTACTTTGTGAGGCAGCTGCAAAAAACATCTGCTCAGAGGGGACTGACTTTCTTGTGCTGAACGTGCAAAATCCAGAACAAATGAATATACGACACTTTAAATTAAGTTGACTCGGAGAGGAGAAGGAGGTGGCCCTTTTAGTTGTTACATTGCTCTTGTCCTTGGAGAACTGTTGCCTAATGTAGGGTATGGTTCAATATTACATGAAGAGCCAAACAGAAGTTGACAGAAAAAAAAAAATCGCATACATCCTTGAAACAAACTCTTTTTGAAATCTGCTTGTAAACACTGGTTAGACAAACCATCATGGTATTAACAAGCCTCTCACAGCCAATATGCTTTCATACACAATGCTGAAAACCCGCGGTGCATTCACCACTGGAACACCTGTATACAGTATGACACTTTTATACACCAGTGAATTGCTCTCATACACACTGGGTTCAAGAAAGACAGCAGAAAGTTTAAATAGTTTGTTTCCGCTTGTATAAACATAAAGGCAGTTAATGTGTACTGTGAGGTAAATGCAAAATTTGAGGCAGTAGAGACATACACAGATGCATGATATACACACGTACATTTTGTTTTTATTTCTATGCATTGTTTATTTTTATTTCACACATTCATTTGAGGAAATGAATTTAGCAAATGTAGAATGTATTAATTTTAAGGAATTAAGTTCTGAATATTTAAGAGGGTTTAAATAAGTGTTGTAATATATTCAGATGCATATGCATCTCAGATTAGGAATATACAGTATATCAGTGGCTGATTCATTATGCTATATATCAGAGAATTTGTTATTGTGCTAATAAAGATTTCTGCCGGTAATTACTTCTAATAACCGGGGCCTTTTTCTCGCAACAGCTGCCCTTTTAAGGGAAGTATAGTAGTAAAAAAAAAAAAAACACAGGCTAATGCTTCTAAACTATGCAGTTAAATTGTTCTGCCCATTTGTTTTGCCAGAAAGTTGTGTTTTGAAAAGGCAGTAAACGGTCCAATCCTGAATGTTTTCACTCATCACTTCTTGGATAGGTCGATGTCATGATTATTCCGTGGCTCTATCTGAGCCACAGTGACAGTAGTAGATTCCTTCATTATGCATTAATGAAGAGAACAGCAGCAGCAGCCTGGTTTATTGATGCAGCATCAGTGCAACCAGTGGCCCAGATTGGTTGTACATTTTAGGGGTGCCCCCTGGTGGAGTGCAAGGCACAATCTGTTTTGCTAATGCATCATCTGACATTATGAATTTGGTTTGGTGATTAAAATTCCCACTTCTAAAATCACATAGATTTTATTTACCTCACATACTTCATATGCTTATTTACTGTCAGTACTTTGTGTTTCAGATAGGAAATATATGTGTATGTGTGATGTGGGTGCAAATTGTATTACACAGGATGCCGCATTTTACAACACTTGCTGAATGCTTGTGTGTATATGTGTGTTTCTGTCCATTGTGTGCATCCAGGTGTGCATTAATGCGGCTCCGTTTACATGAGTGTTCTGTCCAAGCCTTTGTCCAGTATCCAGCCAATTTAAGGTTATTAGAATAAGAGAGAGGGGGCAAAAAGCAAGGGCTACATTAGTTTATATTGTGCAAATAAATCACATCATTCTGTACTAGGTGCATTCTAAAGTTATAGGCTCTCAACAAAAGCAGTTTAACACTTGGCCAGTATGAATAGCAGTGAAACATCAAGACAGGAATATGTTTAGGGATACAGTTTATGTGTCCCTGGCTTGGCATGGTGGAATGCCTTTTAAAGCTGGAGACTGTCCAGTTGCCAGTGACAATGATGCTGATTTATTGGAGCAGTGGAGAGAGAAGCAGGACAGAGGCTATGTTTCCCTCTAAAGCTTTTCATTTGGTAAATGATGCTTAGGTGTTCACTTTTCCCTGTTGACATAGGCCTGAAGCACAGCTGCATCCGCACTAATGCAGAGTGGATAACATGACACTTTCAACACGCTTTACTAATAATGTAACACATGCTGTGGTTTTTAATGAATAATCATGTAGTTCTTCACAAACAGCTGAGCTAGTGA
The DNA here is from genome assembly GCA_037833715.1 of Toxotes lorentzi. Lineage (NCBI taxonomy): Eukaryota > Metazoa > Chordata > Actinopteri > Toxotidae > Toxotes > Toxotes lorentzi. The sequence continues at coordinate 7,924,871 of JBBMJY010000020.1, forward strand.
TGTTTGTAATTAGTAGTATGGCTAGATAGGCTCCTTTTGTATTTCAATACCCTGTTGTAGTGGCACAAAGGATAAACATTAAAGAGTCTAATTGCTGTTCTGTCTGCACATTATTCATGGAAAATACCATTGCTCATTATAAATACATGTATCTTGCTAAATTCATTGTGTCTCATAGGTTAGAGTATAAAGGGTAAAGTAAAAAGTCACACCATAAATTAGTTCTTTATTTAGGCCTTTATTTGAAATGAACTGTTACTAAAGCTTCCCTGTGTTTTAAAATATTTTTTAATATTTTAACATGAGGGTTTGCTGTTTTCCGATGTGCCACAGTTTGCCACATCACTTAGGTGATGCTTTTTAAGAAACACTGTTGGTTGGTTCTGTTTTGCAGTTCATTGTCCTGGTCCAGACTCTCAGGGGGTTGGTGGTTGTTTTTAAGTTGATTTTTAAATGTTCTCCTGCTAGAGGCAGTGCTGAGGATTCCGGTGTTGGGGACATTTTGAATGCAGTAGCTCCAGGTGGAGATTGCCCTCCTATTTATAATTGTTAATGGCCATAACTGTTTATCATTTTAATAAATATCTGTTTCAAAAAACCTGTTAAAACCAAATGTTATCTGTTGTTTTATTATCACTGATTATAACACTTATAACTAATGACAGATTAGTGGTCATTGTGAAAGCATGTGTTTATCTTTTAGTAACTCAACAATAAAAATGATGCTTCAGATAGTTTTTCAAGTCTCAGATTCCACATTAATCCACATCCACACCAGACACAAAATACACAAAATGCTAATGAAGACAAAATAGTATTGCTTTGGTTGGTAGCACAAATACAGCTTAATCCCGACAAAATTATATTATAAGTAATAACTAAATAGTGCATTGTAGACAGCAAAGATTGGTTGTTTTAAAGTGCATCATTCTGCTTAACTATACATCAAACTATGCATAGTGTATGGAGGAATAAGCTCATGCTCATGTCAAGTTTGTTAACAAGGAAGTAAAACTCAAGTTTTTCTTTGTGCGTATTATTAAATATAAAGCCAAATTGTTCCCTCAAAAGATTGTTGACCAGAGGTGATAAGTCTCCCAGATCTTGGTGCATTTCTTGTCATGATCAGTGTGGCCCATAGGTAAGGCCCTGCACAATCGCCACAGCCAGGGTTGCTCATTTGGTCATATGTTTTTTTTTTTTTTTTATTATGCTGCAGCACTGTTGCTTTGCCAGGGCTGTCAGGTCCTCACACTGCCCTCTGGGACCTTCCCAGGCATTTTTCCGCCTGCCCTGGCCACCACTGCCCACAGCTCAGACCATTTAAACGTTGCCTCCTTTGCTGCCTCTTGCTGTCCAGCCTTGTTCCTTTCCTTCACCCCTATCTACACTGACCTTTTCTGGAGGTGGTTGTTCCTCAAGATGTCGGGCAGGGAGGCTGGTTCAGGCTGCTGTGCTGAAACTACTGCAGTCGTTCTCAGATTCTCTTGATGAGGCTCCAGTAAACAAATCAGAGGCTGCGTAGAAGCTTTTCCAGAACCGTTATTGGCTGTGCGGCTGCTGTCTCTTCACGTCTGTCTTCTTTTCTTTCCTATGTGTACAGACAGCCACGGAGGATGGACAGGAATGCTGACTGAAGTGACTAAGGCTTCATCTGGGCTTCTTGTTATAAGCGGTAAGAGGAAGCACTGAGAATTGTCACTGAACAAGTTGAGTGCAATTTCAGCTTTGGTTTAACAGTTATTTGCCAAGAGACATAAAAATGTGTGCAAACTAATTAAGACAATGTATGGGCACGTATGAATGTCAGCAATATAGTATTAACAAGTTAATATAGAGATTATATGTGCATCCAGCCAGTGAAAATGTTTTCTGCTACACTGTAAGAAATCAGAAGCTTCTTAAAACTTGATTTGCTCTTGATTTTGGAAAATTCCTCTTCGTTGCAGTAAATGTGTGGAACCATCAGTAAGAAGTTTTGACATAATTGGTATGGTCAGTCTCTGCCTTGGTTAATTCTGCTACAGCTAAGAAAAACCCTGAGAAGTGCAAGTCGAGTGAAGTTGGAAAAATGCTGTAGCGTAGCAAGTATGTCTGTGCATTTACTGATACTCTTCTGTAAATTTGAGTGAGTATTTAAACGCATACATGTGTCATGCTGTGCATGTGTAGGTGTGTAATCCATGCGTGTATTTAGCAGATTAAAGGTTAGTTTAAGACAAGTTTCTTGGCTCATCACAAACTTTGGTACACAAGCCATGGATATGCATTTGAATCATATTTGATGCAGTCTGCTGTAGTTTCAAAGCTTCTATATACAGATGAGTGTAATTTGTTTTGTCATTTCAGCCAGTATGTCCTAAATGCCAGTCGACTTTCCACTGAACATCCGAAAGCACTCGAGAAGAGAAGAGCTGTAGTAATTATTTTAATCAGTGTCACATGCACGCTTGCATACACACGTGTATAGTTACATATTCTTTAAAAGGCATTCTGTTGTAGTAAATGGGGTCACGTGACGTTAACCATAGCTTAACAGCTGCAGCTATAGCTGTAGCTCAGGTTCGGGTCAGCACTGATGTACTTGCTGTGATTGCAGAGGAGGCTATCTGAGGTGAGCAAACCTGAGCATTTGTACAGTTGCACAATTCATATCCAGTTTAGAGCCCATGCTTTTTAAGTCTAGTGCGTCCAAACGGCTGTCTAGCTGAGATGAACTGCTCCTTCTAGATGAGATAAAGCACACTCAGTGTTCCCCAGTAAGATAGATGGGCACATTTGCATGCGGGGCTGTCAGTTTCACCGCTGCCAGGCCTCCTTCTTCCTTAATTTCTTTTTAGGCTATCTTTCTCTCTGCATTTTCTAATGTCTGGCTCTCAAAAGGGAGTACTACATAAATTACTAGTAGTTAGGGGAGGCCATGATGGCTAATGTATTATTCACAGTTGACTGACAGTGGTCCTTAATTTTTTCAAGTAGCCCATGCAAATAAAAAAAATGAATTGTGGTTAATGAATAGGCCATGATATTAGGTTTTCCAGGCAGTTAAGCTGGAGGTTCATTCTGACAGAAATTACGTATGCAGTATTTCAATGTTAGCATCTTCATGTTCAGGCCTAATTACTGAAATGAGATTTGGGATTATTCGACTAACAGAAGTTATATTTGTATTGAGACTGTTGAGACAATGTGCAATGTGGTATTGTCACTTGAAAATATAAGAGGTGATCACTGAAAGAAAGACTTCAGTGTTTAACCAGGAAAGCACGCTCTTCTTTTGTGTTGTGTATTTTGACCTTATTCTTATTTTCACAAACTGTATATCACAACAGGCTTCAGGATCAGGTTTTTTTTTGTCATTTTCACACACATGGCACATATTTGTGTGTGGCAAAATGAATTGATTGGATATAGTTTAGGAAGGCACACACTTCACACTGCATGTCAGGACAAAAACAAATCCACGATATCCAAAGAACTCTCTGTAAACCTCCATGATAAAACTGTGGTAAGGCATAGATCTAAGCAAAACTATAAGGGTATAAAACCACTGTATATAATACCATATAAAAGTTATTACAGATGTAGATTATATAGATATTAAATAACACTTTATATAAGGTGCTCCACTAAAAAGTATTTTAATTTCCAAGTACTTTGTGACAAAGAGCTTACAATATATCTGTGTTTGCTGGTGATTGCACTTCTGTCCTAGCTGGCTGTCCCACAGCAGCATGCTGGCTTCTGTCCTCCTCCTCTCCTACATCTCTCTCTTCATTAGCTATAGCTGCGCCTTCCTGACCCTCTCTTGCTGCTTCAGCTGCCACAGCAGCACTGGTTGAAGCCTGGACATATTGTAAACAAATTAATTGGATAACAAATCACACTGGTCAGACTGTTCAGCTCTCTCACGTGTGTTTTCTTAAGTTTTCTTGGTACCCCGTTATGGTGTTACCTCTGGCCCAGACCGTCTTTGTGCCTCCTCAGTATGAACCCTTTTGAGCCCTTGAAAATATTTTTCAGTGTTTATCTGGACTGAGGGAGCAAACATTCGGAGTTAAAGAATTAACATTAATGTTTTCCACTTGCACAAGGAGCCACTACTGAGTAGCTGCTATGCTAGCTGTCTTCTCTGTGGGGAAAGGCCAACAACAGTCCGTTCTCCCTCATATAATGATGTTTTGATTCAGTGTGTATGGAGATGAGAGGCTATTCACCGATGGGTCTGTTGTCAGTGTGTTTGAAAGAGAGAGGGACAGAGAGAGGTAGCGTCAGAGCAAATAAGTACACTGTGCGCAGCTCTACAATGAAATGTTACCCATTTGAAATAGTAAATGAGAAAAATATAAAATAGATATGTGACAGTCAGTGTTGATACTATGGTGGGCTGCCACAAATACTGTGGTGTATGGAAAACGCTGTGACGGCTTGGAGTTTGCCAAATGGCAAAGGACTCATAGAGCATGAGGAAAAAGATTCTCTCGTCTGATGAGGCAAAAATTAAACCTTTTGGGCAGAGCCACAAATATGGTGAACACTAGGCACTGCTAGTCACCCAGTTAATACTGTCCCTATGGTGAAGCATAGCGGTGGCAGAACCTTTGGGAGGTGTGGGGTGCTTCTTAGCAGCAGGGACAGAGAGACTGGTCAGAATTGAGGCATGGATTAATGCAGCTAAATACAGAGAGGTATTTGAAGAAAACCTTCTCCAGAGAACATGTGACATGAAGACTAAGGAGACGGTTCATCTTTCAACATGACAGTGATCCAAAGCATACAGCCAAGACAATCCTGGAGAGGCTTTGCGACAAGTCCTTGAGTGGCCCAGACAAGCCCTCGGAGACCATCTGTGGAGAAACCTGAAGACGGCAATTCTGACATTTCCCATTCAATCTGACGGAGCTTGGAGCATCTGCCAGGAATAATGAGATAAACTGCCCAATATCTAGGTTTGCAAAGCTTGTAGAGACTTACCTAAGAAGACTCAAAGCTGTAACTGGCAGTTACAGCTTTGAGTCTATATGAGTGTAAGATATATGATGTACACTCGTTCTGTCTTAGAAAAAAAAACACAACTGTGCCTTTGCTAGGCACATTGTCTTTTAGCGTGGTCACTCTTGAATCTGTCGACACAACAGAAACACATGCTGCAGCTTGGTGTTCAGCTAAATATTACCTACTGAAGTTGTGTAGTTCCCTTTTTAATTGTGCTTTATGTAGCCACTGCCTGAATTCACCAAACTAGTAATTACTGCAGGGATACAGTATGTAATTGAGCTCCTATTGTGTGTTTGTGTTATTGTACTTTACCATCCCCCTTAGTTGCAGTTGAGGACATAATGTCAGCACAGTGTGCAGGAAACCTCAAATGTTTGCTGAGGTAGTCTTACAAAAGCCCATACAATGGAAATCAATATTGGGACATACACAAGGAATGTCTTGCAAATCCACTGACTATAAAGGATAAAGAACAAAAGTCTTTATATTTACTGTACTGTTCTACTTACTGTAGTTAAATGGACATGAATTGTGAAATTTTTTTTTCTGCATACATTGTGCTGATGAAAGAAGTGTGTGACACTCCTTTGAACAGAACTAAACTAGCTGAAGCTGCAGCTTTGGGCAGCTGAGGTGTGTCCTTATGTTGAGCCCAAAGAGGTTCAAACCCACAAATCACCACTTGCAGCTATATTTAATGTTTTTTGCGAAATGTGATGTGACCACACATGGTCAAGTGCCAATATATACAAAGTATTTAAGTTGTAAATGTTGTTTTAAATGTTTTTTGTTTTTTTTTCCTCTAACTTTTCATACATTCAGTGTCAGCAATAAATGGAGCACTCTGTGTCAGTGATGAGTTTGGGAGCCTGAGGGAAATATTTATGATGGAATTAGATCCCCCCCCCCCCTCAGACTTGAAAACTGAAGTTGGTGCATGAATTTGTCGGAGATGAAATGAGAATTGACTTTCAGCATCTGTGACTGCCATCTGTGGCATTCCAAAGGTAGCCCTCTCTGTTTGTTCTCCATATGCTCTGGCTCTTATGAGATGAGTCGTTGGAGTCTGAATGCAAACTCGTGTCGTAATGGAACCCTAACAATGTCCCCTGAGCTCTCCGCTCACATTGACAATGACTGACAGACAAGTCTGTGATCAACAGAATCTAAGTCCCATTGGAGAGTACTGCCTACTCCTTCTCATGAATACTCATAAGCTTTAATGCGGAAAACCACAAGAACTGGTTCTCTGGTTCATAAACCTCCAGGTGTATCTTGGAGGAGTGATTAAAATAGCTTAGGTAGGAGGATGAAATGTGCTTTAGGGTCTATTTAAATATCCATTGTCAATTAGTGTCTGTTACAGTTCTTTAGAGACCGTATATTGTAGTGGTTGTGCTCAGCTGCGAAATCGGTGTCAGACAACTGTTGCTTTCTCAGATGTTTAATAAATCCATGTATGTTCTTGCCATATGACAGTAAGTTAAGACGATGTGAAGCATTATTATGAGTCCTGATGGATGTAACTGTGATTTGAGTTTGTGGCATGGTGTGCAGGTACCATTACCCCCCCAGGGAGAGATGGGGCATGGGAAAATGTTAAGAGATTAGCCTTATGCTGAAACAACCGAAAAACCTCTCATTATTCATTCTTCCTCCTGTCAATGTGAAGTATTACCGTCTCTTCCAGTCTTCACACGCTCTTACCGAATCCATAAGGGGCCTTTCGTTTAACTGCTGTTCCCTTCACAGTGCTGTTAAATGGCTCATTACTAAGGCTAAGGTGTCATGTACCGAAGGACAAATGTATTGGATCTGCAGCTTTACCTGTACTGTCATATACATAAAGAATGGAGAGCAGAGATTAGTGGTGTCTGTGTGGCGCCGAAAGAGAGCTGGCTCTGAAACCAGGAATTTTAATTACCTTTTGACATAATAATTATATTTGAATTATTTCTGATTACAATGTCAAATGTGTGTCGCTGGATGCTGTTATAAACTGGCACTTTGATCTGTGTAAACATTCAGCATCCATCCCCATTGAAGGTTTTTAGAATTGTCAAGTCAGCCAGAGGGACACATGTACACACATGTAAGGACCTTGATTATTCTACATAAATCCAACTTTATGATGCATGTGTGTACCTTATATTGGATTATGCTCCAAGGATATGAGGATTCAAGGAATCTAAAATTGCAGAGTCTACAGAATAGAACTATATGATCATTTCAGGGGTTCATGAATTTGCCTCCGTACTGCCAGTTCAGTGAGACGTGGGCTGAGTACCAGGGTCAGTGCAACAGAAATGTGAAACCATCAGACTGCAGAATCACCTGATTAAAACAGCAGAGGATAGAGTAAACAAGATGTTTGTGGTTTATCTTTAACATCTCCGCTTTAACTTTGGCTTTAACAGCTTCAACACCGGTGGAGGCTGATATGTTTGTATATTTTCAGGAATAACATGTGAACCCCTTTTAAAGTAAACTCCTTGTTAAAACTAAATGACAAGTGGCCCTGAATCATGTTACATCTTACTTATACAAAGGCCAAAGATCTTCAGTTGAACAGCTAACTATTGATGGGAGATTCAAATACTGGTACTGTGTATTTAGGTGGAAAACTGTGCATGCAAGCCATGTGAATCAGAGGATTGCCTTTCATACATGCGAAGTGATTGACGTGTGCCAGTTTTTCATGAAATCACTTGACAAAACCCTGCAATATTCTTCATGAAAATTTGGAGTAGTGATTTTTTAGTTTTGTTTTTTTGTTTTTTTTGTTTTGGGGGAAAAAGGATTTTGAGACAAACTACCTAATTAGTATTTATTCAGATTTCTCCAGTGTTTTATCTATTTGTGGCTTCTTGTAATCCAGTGCAAGTCGAGCAAAGATTACACAATAATAATTCATTCATTGGGTATTAAACATGGATTCAGATTCACACCTGTGAAAAGTGACTGTGTCGCTGCACAAATAATAAAAACACTAAAATATATGAAAAAAAGGCTTTAAATCCAAAGTTAAAAAATAAGTGTTTATTGACTTTATGTTTGGGTGCCAGCAGTTCCATAAAATCCCCAGCCCCCATAAAAGTGTGGGAATGTATTTATGATTGAAATTCTGTCAGGTACAGGCACTATCACCGAGTGGATCTGCAATGCAAAACATTTTCATTGGCATGTTTGTCTTTGAAAATGGGAAGTTGTCGAGTTTGTTAAGTTGTTGCAAAACTTTACAAATCATCCTTTCTCTCACTTTTTATTTTCCATCTATTATCTTGCTCTCACTTGCTCGCTCTCTCTCTCTCTGGCTTGCTCTTTCAGTTCTGTTCAGTTTGCTTTATTGGCGTGAATGTCAGGTGAACAATGTTACGAATGAGATGAGGGAAAAATATAAATCAATAGGTAATATTTATATAATAATGGCTATAAAACAGTAATACATTTGAGTTTTGCATGTGTTCCATGTGTATAATAGGCTATGTCATTTATTTGTCACTGAATGATGTTTTAATTATGACCTTCAGTCAAATCAAACTTCTTTTAAATATTACACCCTGATATTATTATATTTATCACATTTTAAGAGGAAGTGCATCTCTGTCTGTACCTCACCTATCGTCCAGGAACCACAGACTCTTTCCTCTGTTGGCAGCCAGGCCTTCTTGTGTTTGTGGTCACTGAGTCTGTACTAGGTCAGGATCGGTCTTTGCTTTGTATCTCTGAGATAAGAGATATCAAGAGATGTTCTGCCAGTTTCTAATCATCGTTTAGGGCCAGATAGCAATTAAGTTTCTTTTTAGCTTTTGGTTTGATTCATCCAGTGTTCCAGTTAGGCATCTTTCATTAATGTAATAATTTGGTTTACTCTGATTAGTGGATAGAAAGCAGTGCTGGTCTGAAGTTGAACAGTAATTGGGAGTTATTTCATCATTAAGTCTCAAGACCAGCTGACAGAAGGGACTCATTTGGAGGTTCAGTTCTTGGGTTTGTATTGCCCGTAATCTCAGTGTGTCTTGGGGGCACATGATTCTCTCTCCCTGCCTGTCTGTGTACATTCCACCTTTCTTATCCTGTCGTTCTTTCCTATCAGTTTAGAGGAAGAAATAGATTGTGTCCTTGCTCCTGCAATCAATTTGTGTCAGCTCACCAGGTTTCTCTCTGGAAGTGCCAAAGCTGGAACAACACTTGGTATTCACAAAATGAAATAATGGGCCACCATAAATTCTATAGAGAGGCGCCGTCTGTTTCACTTATGTTTAGGGAGATCTCCACAAGATAACTCTTGATAGCATCTCCTCTACTGGCACCGGTGCTCCTCTGTGACTTCCCTCCTCTTGTAGCTGCATTTTCAAACCCTTACGTCTCTTGTGGTCTGTCAACAGTAAACAACTGGCAGCGATGTCTGTACATTTCACTTCAGTTACACTCTGGTGCATTCTAAGACAGTTTGGCTATTTAAAACATTTTTTTTGCATATATTGGACCATTACTAGTTGAAGTTCTTTTCTTTTTCATTTTTACCTAGAGTTCACTCAGCACTTCATGCTTAGCAGATAACTACCACCCACAACTGCCTCAACGTCCCATGATATTTCCTCTCATTTATAACAAACTAACACATGCTGTGATATTTCTGAGCACTCTAAATATAGCAGGTTTTCTTTTTTTTTCTTTTTTTTTTACCCTGAGGCAGAAAACAGCACCCAGGTAGACACATAGCCGTACCTTCACTTAGTCATTGAAATTCATGAGGAGAGGGATAAAAAAACAAGGCTAATTTTTCAAGAGCAGGTTCACAGGCACCAGGCCATTTGTAAAACCTGTTCAGATGAATACACATGAAATAAATGTTAACTCTGCTGACAGGCTATTAATAAAAAGCTTCAGTGTTTGATTTAGAGGCAAGGCGAGGGTATGTGCCAGGTGGGGATTCTATAAGTGGGCACAGGGAGGAGAAGCCTTATCTCTGGCTAACTGATGTCTTTTGGGCTTTTTGACTCCCTGAGGTTAATTTGGACTTCTCTTTATCATGAGTGGTGCACACCAGGCGGATTAGCACGCCAATCCTAAATCAGTGGAACACCGCTATACTGGTGACATCCGGATCGATTATATCCTCAAATGACTTATTAAGATGTACCAGATCTGGCTGGTTGGGAACTAAATTAAATTAACAGCGAGAGTAAAAGTTTCCTGATTAGGTGAGCTGGTTGTTCTTGTCATCATACTGTCTCTCAATCTGTGAAATGCATTTGAATTGGTGGGTGGTTTGGATGATTACCTAGCACTTTTTATGTCTCCATATGCTCTTCTGTCCGTCACATTCTCGTCACTGTGATATCTCAGGAAGGCCTTGAGGGAATTTCGCCAAATTTGGAACAAACATTCACTTGGACTCGAGGCTCAAGTGATCAGAATTTTGTGGTCAAAGGACCTCACAAAACACGTTTTTGGCCATAACTCAAAAATTAGTATTCTAATTATGATAAAATAATAAACTAATAGCATTAACGATGACTGTATTATTCTAGTGTCCCAGTAAGTCAGGACAGTGAGACACCATGCACAATACCAGGACCCTGAGGAGCTAAATGGAATTCAGCCATTATTGATTTGATTTACACCTATGCTTTCCTACTTTGACGTGTCAAAATATCTTCTGTAAAGTGGATGGATTAGTGATGATGTGGAAGTAGTAACTGGATGTACCAAGTGCTTGATTTGTCACTGGAGGACCAAGTTCACATCCATCACATGCTTCGGGTAAGCACTGACTCATTGGATGTTTAACCATGGCCATGCTCTTTTCTAATGCTTTGAAGAAATGGCTACTTGATTTCATATTTAGTCGCAATAATACACTTGTGACTAAATATGAAATATAAAATAATACACTCAGTTTTAGGGTGGATTTTCAATAGTAGGTTTTCATTTACAGTGTATGATGCTAAAAAAATCTGAAGGCTGAGAGCACAACTAATCAAGAAGAAGAAAAATTATCTGTCCATTGAAAAGAGCCTGTGGTGGTGCCTGCAATCAGCAGGTCTCAAACATAAGCTATTGAGGCAGTGTTGATGCTTGGAGCAGTTAGTTTACTAAGCAGGGAAAAAGGCTGATGTTTACCTCTTGCTGCCCCCAAACACTGCACTGTGTAACCTGCTGTGTCTACTGTTTCCCCACCGACCTGAAAAGCCCAGTGTGCAGAATTACCCATCTGCTGGTCTGCTGGCGTGTGGTGCAGCCCAGTATGTGAGATTAGGAGATCAAGGGAGCGCATGTCTTTCTTCACCCCGCCTGTGAGGTGTTTGTGTGTATCCTGAGTGTATGCAGGGTCAGTGTGAAAATGTCTGATAATTTGCCATGAGATCTGTGGTAGCAAACATGCAACAGAATAAGTGAAATACAACAGAGAAACCTATACTTATACTATGTTAGAGTTGTGCAACAATTTATGTTATAATGACCCTCCTTTTACCCTATTATTTCAGGGTAAACATCATGTAAATAGCAGACCATTAAATTCATCTTTTAACATTAATGTGCATAGCCTGAAGCAGTAAGTAATGAGGCTGAAGTAATGTGATGTACCACATTTCCATACAGGAGAGGTGGGGAGGCAACTAAGAATTTAGTTGGAGGGAAAAATGAAGATATGTTCAGAGCAACGTGGAATGTGCATAGCAATGCATTACACTGTCATGGTGGGGAAAGAGATTGCAAGGCCCGTGTTCACCAGGGAAACGCGCCAATTATTAGATAATGTTCAGAACAAGCCGTCATGGATTAAAGCTTTGCAATAGTCAGGTTGCTCTTCAAATGAAGATGGTTTGATTAGCATACAGTCAGCTTTTCCAACTACCATATGAAGTTGGAGGATGAACAGAGTATTTCAACCTCCTTTGCTTTGTTTGCTGATTGTATACAAGAAATCCACAGTCAATCAGAATGATTGTATTTTCATGAAGACAGTAAATAATATATAAACTAATAATATATAAAATGTAAACTTTATTTTAGACACCTTTTATATTTTGTTTACTAACAAAATCCTAGATAGTGTAGAAAAGCAACCTTTAGATAAACAGTGAAGTGAAGGGCTTCTCTCCCCTTTTGGCTTCCAGAAAAAGAGCAAAAAAAAAAGAGCAGAAGAGGGAAAAATAGCCAGCATTACTATGCCCTAAATCTCACCTTCTGTAAAGTTAAAGGCCTCTTCTATTTTTCATCATCGCCTCCAATAATCAAACCAATCATCTGACAGCTGCATCAATCCTTGGACTTGATTTCATCATCTGAGAAATTCACACAGGTTTTAACTTTTCATTATTTATCGTTTTGTTTAGTTTTTTTGTTTAAGAAGAGAAATTTGCAGTACTCTTATGAAGAAGAATCTTTTTTTTGTGTGTGTGTTTTTGTGAGAATTTTGATTTGGGTTTTAGCGGAAACAGAGGTAAACAAGGACCAAGCTATTGTGAAACCCTGGATTGCAGTTTATCTGTCTTCTGAGATCACACACACACACACACACACACACACACACCACTGGTCTACCCACAGCGATTGTTGATCCTGTTGCTACAGGGTCTGTCCTTTCACCACAGTATTGTCAGGCTCCCATAAAAATGCCATTCTGCTAAATGAGATGCATTAGCCTTGTGGGGAACATACTCTTCATCAGCTCCTTTTAAACAGGATCTTCTTTAGTAGTGCTTAGAGGAGAGGCTGCTTTCATTTTGGCCTGCACTCAATTAGTCTCTTGGAAGACCATCATTATCTTTAAGCAGTAAACTGTGGCCATAATGACTATGATATTTTACAATTCTTGAAAAGAAAACACTTCAGACTTTCGATGAGGTATTTGTGTTAAGGTGTCAAAATGTGTTGCACTGCGTACTTTCTAAAACGCTGTCATAACAAGAGATTATTGCCCTTCCATCATCAAACAAGACGGTCGTTGGGATTCACCCGCTGAGCGCCACGAATACCTGTACCAAATGTAATGTAAGATATTTCACTAAAAAATAAAAATGTCAACATCATGTTGGTGCTAAAGGAAAAGTCAGGGGAAAACCAAGTCAGTAGGATGGAGACCATGAATGTCCAGTGTTTGTCGAAACGGTTCATTCAATTGTCATGGCCATTGTCATGTTTGGAAAAACGGAAACACAATTCTTACTTTAATGCTTGTTTTATTTCAGATGGGAAAAAATGGGTCACTGGATCACTTCTACAATAAATAGTTTGTCAGAAGAAGCTGTTCTTGAGGATGCTGCCCAAATTTAGAAAGCTTGAAAAACAGTGAGAAGAATCTTCTGAACAATAAATTCACCTCTGTTTGAGTCCTGAATACGCATCAAGCAGATACAGCAGGAAATCCCCCAACAATAGAGCAAACCACAAGCTTATGTGCAAAAATGTTCTTGTGACCTGAATTGACCTGAACAGCCAACTTGCTGGCCACATTTTTACATGAACATTTTAACACCTTTGCAGTATAACTAGTAAAGCAACAATGGTATAGCAATTCCTCATAATGGTATGAAAAAGTTCAACTCATCTGACTCAGCATCTGAAAGAGACACAGGCTTTGATGTGAACAGAAGGTCTTAACAGTAGGAATCCAAAATACATAGAGGCTTCTAACGATGGAAGATTTACTGGATAAAAACTTGAAGGAAATAAAACAGTTCAAGAAAACCTGCTTCCTTCATGTCAGTCCCATACTTTCCATACATATACTTTCCAAAATATCAGAAATTCTCTCATAAACTGTTACTCTCATGAATGCCTAAATATCAGCAATCTGGTAACAACAATCAACTCCCCACCTGTAGGATGAATGGTATCCCTATAGATCTCCACACAATTGGGGATGCAGCTCCCAGTGACCACTTCAGCTTTAATTAATAGACAAAAGTTTTTGCCAAATTTGACAGCAGAGGCTGATGTGTCCTAAAAAGTCCAGTGTATAAATCCTTTTGATCTAGGTAGCGTGACCTTGGATTCATGCCATGGTTTTAGACTGCTGTTCTGCTACAGAAATGAATGGAAATGGTATGGTTTTATCAACTTAAATGGAGTTATAAATGGAAGGCATTTCATTTGCACTGTGGTTCTTCTTTGATGATTGATAATGATGTGGTATTGCACAGAAACAAGACTTCAAGATGGGAGTGATAGGCTGAAATTAAAATGTCAATTTGTTATCTTGTGTAGCTCACACTAGATCAAACATTTTTGGTCGAAGAAGAGAACAAAAAGATGCGTTTTGCTGGTGAAATTTGCTTTCAAATTCAAAGCATTTTACTAATAATAAGCATTTAGAGGAAATAATGCACATTGTGAAATCTTGTGTGAACACACTGCTAAAACGAGGAGCCGATGCTTCAGCATAGCAATAATTTGCAGTCAAAGAGCTGACATTTTGTTGGAAATGTTGGATATATTTCATTTCAACTAAATTCTCTAGTGCATGACACACAGTATATGGCCATTCTTGCACAGTCACATTGTTTGCTTTGTTTCAGCTCAGTTGTCATTACCATCAAAGTAATTACTGTGTTTTTTTTTTTTTTGATTGCAGGCCATGTGTGTTCACAAGCGTGCACATGCATGTTTGTCTGTGTCTTTGCAGGTGGCATCATTATCCAAATCTACAAGATTTCTTGTGATGGTAATTTAGGATGACAGTTACAAAACTTAAAATTAAATGCCCAGCTATTACTCACCACAATGCAAAAGTTTTTTTTAGGAACAAACAACACACAGGTAATTTTGATTTTCTTGTTGCCTTGAGTAGTAGGACTGAAAATGTGAAACTTCTTAAGAGTGACAGAGCGAGTTTTGCAGTGTCCAGTATGGAAAGTATTAATGTGTTAAATTTGAATGTGCCAACAAAATCAACAAAACAAAATAATTGTGCGTCATCCTCTGGGTTCCTTGACAATTCAGTGTATCTGTTTATTAGACTAAAGGCAGATAGGCAATCTGGTCATTAGACTAAAGTGTTGGACAGATGGGCAGACTGACCAAATATGTCCTCCTTCAGGCCGGGCCACAAGCTGGGCAGATACACAAAAGATGACTTTACAGTGACAAAAATATACAGTTTTACATCCTCTGTCCAATTTTCCAAGCACAGTTGTAAGTTTCTTATCGGTAAGAGTAAGGATCCTACAAAGCTTTGGAACTGCTCTTATTGTGCATCAGCAGTATACGCTCTGAAGAAAATAAAAATAAAAAAGATTCAAGTAGACTACTGTCTGCCTACTATGTCCTTGAAATGATTGCAATTACAAATGATTTTTCAGCTATTTATTATGATTCATAGCTTGCTCCCAGCAGACGCTTCACTGTTTAACACTCCCCAGATTCTGAAATATAGTGTAGCACAAGGAGATTGAGATAATGAAAAAATCTCATGCTGCAAAGCGACGGAGAATGAAGGGTGCGAGAGGGAGTTGTGTGTGTGAACTGTATGAGTGCCTCTGAAATAGAGGACAGCTCATAGAGGAAAGCTGACACATTTCTGCCTTCTCAAGACATAAAATCCAGTCCGGCAGCAGGGTTCTACCACTGGCTACTCTTAAAATGTCAACCAAACCAAGTCTGTACAATACAGACAGTTTTCTGGGATTTTACAGGACTCTTTTGTGATTGGACTTTAATTGCAGTAATTTATAAGTGAACTCAGACTGAGCCTCATCAGATGCACTTAGCTACTTGCGAGGGGAATGATGTTTCTGCTTCTAAATCAAGCGATATTATGAAGGCAGGAGAGTTTTCTTAACTCACTCATAGATGAGCTTTATTATTCAGTTGTTCTTCCGACAGTGCAAAAGGCTTTTGAGCTGTTATCAAAATATCTAGGGGTTACTTTTGGACCTTAAGTCTCAACACAGTCAGCAGGACTAAAGGTTAATGCAGTACAAACCTTTTCCGTAACGTACATTTTCTTTTCTGTAGGGAAGCCAATAACAAGTCTGTGATGTTTATTTGAGAATATGAATATTATTTGGTTTTCCAGTAGTACTCACTGTTACAGAGGCCAGAGGGATTGACTTTTACTCTGTGCATGTACTGTCTGCCTGCATAAGTGCTGGTACATGTTCTGTTACATTGAGAATCTCATTAAGTATAGACCCATATTTGCATATTTTGATTTACTAACTAAGTATTGGTCACAACAGTATTTTTCAGTATGTTGCTGTGCAATACAGCTACTTAGCAACAACCTAATAGGTTAGATTTTAAAAATTATTTGAATTATATTGTCTAAATAATTGAACTTGAAAATGCTTTAAAATATTTAGTTAGAAAATGTGTTTAACAGTCCTGTGAAATTTGAATGTATTGAAATAGTAGTTAGTTGCTGTGTAGTTTTGGAAATGAGCCATGAACAAATGTGGGCCCTGATGGGTTTCGTCCATGTTGTTGTAGTGTGCAGTGGTATCACCAAATATCCCTGCAATGTGTTCTTATTTCTACCCGTCAGTTGCTTTTGTATTCTGTTTAGACCCATAGCAGGCATCTTTGTGTGCACGATCACGTGCACTGAAGCACACTTATCTTTTCATACTTAATGTTTTGGAGTATTTGAGAAACATGGTTGTTTTCATCACAAACTTCTATTATTTTCTGTTTATGCCTCTGCTTTGCTTCTTGGTTCTACATCTTCCTGATACATCTTTGTAATGCTTGTGCCCTGAAGCTGGATATAAGCCTCTGCAGAGAATCACTGCAGCTTTGAGAGCTTATCATTCATAGCCTTGACATGGAAGAGTTACTTTTCCCGTGCCTGTCCTGCGATGGAGCCACATATGTAAAGTTAGTGTTTCATCAAATTATTCCATTAAGTATCTGCCATTTCACCTGTCGCTTATGATTTGTGTAAAGTTTGCAGACGCTCATGAGACACACACAGCATTCTCATCTCATACTGTACAGCACATTTCGTATTGGCAACTAGCATCATAAATTTGTGAGTTTTGAGGTTTTTGTAGCTGGAGCCTCGGTTCCATGTACTAACAATGCACATCAGAAAGTTTTATCAGGAAATTTTATCAAGGGTTTTGAAAGCATTGTGAAAACTTTGCTTTTGTCATCTGAAAATTACAAAAGCAGATCCAACCAAACCAAGAGTTCATAACCAGAATGATATGAATATTTTTATTTTTGTTTTATGCAAGGTTTCAATAGGCAGCAAAAATAAACAATAAAGAAAAGAAAAAATTGTGAACTATAAAAGAAAAAGTGATGGAAAACATATTTGGTTATTTAGAAAACCGAATATCAAACTTTAAATGAAGCCTGCACAGCCTGCTGCCTGTGCTCAGAGCCACATACTTAAGTTTCTGTTGTCCATGATGGTTTCCTAAGGGACGCTTGTCTTGATACGGGGCCTTGAAGTGAGAAAGAGAACTACAGGCCATCAGCTGGCACATACTGAAGCAGTTGCCACCCATACAACATCAGTTGGAGGCCAACAATAGGTTTTCTGGGGAAAAAAAAAAAAGAACTCAAGGAGAAAATTTTAGCATCAGTGCCTTAAGCTCCATAGTGTCAGATGTAGCCCTATATTGTATGTCCTCTGAGCCTGTGAAAAGAAATTAAATGTGGCAGAGCAGCAGATTTAAAGAGAACAGTAAGTGTGTGTGAAATACTGCGACTGCTTCTAGTTGGGGGTTAGAACTAGCTGATCAGGGTTGCTAAGTCTATGTTGACATATATGGTTATGGTATACATATGTCCTGTTTGTGGGACATCATGGTTGAGTCTAGTATAGAGGTCATTATTGGAACTGGATGCTAGTAATTGAATGACCTGTGTAGGGCTGGTTCTACGTCACGTTCAGTCTAATTGAGTCTTTGCATTCCAGCGGGTCTTGGATCTGTATGTCAATATGTCTTATTACCTGTGGATCTGAGCTGGCTCCCTGTTAATTGGTGTTGCATCATGCAGCTGTCAATATTTTTGATTGTGTCTGTTTGCAATGGGTCTAAGTGACTGAAGATCTTTGTCTGATTAAAAGTAATTCATGCACATCAGGCTTGAGTAGGTTTTATACAGGTCCGGATCAGGTCCAGGATTTTGGAATTGGAATTGCAGTGTATGATGATCTGTAAATACTGTTGTCCAATTAATTGCTATTTTATGTGATTGATGAAAGATTGATTCTTTGCATTTTCACCTTGTCTCAGCCAACATGTACACCTCTGCTAAATGTTGTGTTTGCAGTGGTTTCTTGTTGTAATGGTTTGCGAAACATTGGTATTTACCTCCAATCATCAAGAATCGAATCAAAATAAACCGGTTCTGGACTTCGTGGACTGTTGAAATCGAATCGGGAGTTCAGTTCCGATATCCAGACCTGTGAGATGGTGTACTTGAATTATTTTTTCCCAAATCTCTGTAATTCTTTTTAGATGAGAAGCAATTTGTGGATCAGTAGAGCCACATTTTCTTTGTCTGTCTTTTATTGTTCCTTTTTAAAACAAATGTAATTTTGTGGGAGAATTTTTGAACAGCACAAGGCTCAAATAAATTCCTTGTAAAATTAGAAAGAGGCAGCATCAAAAATCAAGCTGGGATCTCACTTTTTTTGCATTAGTCTCTGTGTTAAATTGTATTTCGTTACCGCTTCCATTTCCTCTCTCTCTCTAATTTGTGGGTTAGACAGCAATGTGAGTCACCCTATGTCATGTCCTCATCTCCCTGACTCGCTTTTTCTTCTCGTCACTGTCTGCAGCTCGCTCTTTCTTTCTCTGTGATGTCTGGGGCACATAACTCCTACACAGACTTGCCCACCTGTCATCACAGGCAGACATATGAAACATGTTTTTACATAGCGGCTCTAGTGTTTGACTTTCCCAGCAAGGATTAATTAATTCTGTCCCCAGTGCTGCTTCAGACCTTCTCCCCACTCTCCTCGTGGCCACACCGGACCCTTCGTGGGGCCTTTTGAGTTTCCTATTTCCCACTGCAGCCTAAGGCAACATAGGTCAGAGACCTGTTTCCATGGGAATGTGAGATTTGTTGCAGTAGCCTCACCACATCCCTATCCCTGTCCTCACCTCCATGCATGGCACCCAATGGGCTTTTACACTTCTTTTCAACTCCCTGGGTGGTCTGCAGCACTGACATGTCTAGCTTGGTGGAAATGACTCTTCAACGGCTGAGAAAGCCCTTAGAGATGATGCCATTTTCTTTCATGAGAAATCCTCCTGTCAGTGTCACAGTTAGTCAGAGAGCAGAGGAGAGCTAAGGTTTGAAACACACAGAGCTGTCACCTTCAAAGGAGAAAGTTGAAGAGTTCTTGAGGGTTCAACTAAAACTATACTGACCACCCAAACTTGAAAGGAAGGACCAAGATGAGCTATGTTAAGATGATTTCCCCCATTTCAGCATTAAAATGTAAATTTATTCAACTACAGAATCACAGGATTTATTTTGTTACATTCATTTTCATCATTGATCTTCGTAGACGTTAGAAAATTAAAAGGACAAAGAAATCTCTAGGTGCTGTATTCTTGTTATTTTTAGATATTTGAGTTGAAAAGAAAACTGCAGTCTTTTTGTGCAGTACTTTCTGTCTCACTGGTTATTGTCTCCATCTCTCTTAAACTTCTCTGTCTGTCTTGATCTATAAAAAACCTACATACATTTACTGATGTACTGTACTTCAGTGCAGCTTTAATGTACTGGTACGGTAGTTGGGGAATTTCATTTTATGAGACTTAGCTCTTGGTCCAGGGGGACATTATCATTCTGTTTATCCATCAAGCCATAGTTAATTTGAACAACTGGTTTTAAATTAAACCTTTTCTCAGCTTCATGTTCATTGGGAAAATGTTCAAATACACAGTAAAGACACCTTTCTTAACAATATATAGAATATAAATATACAATACAATTTTATTTCACATCAGTCTCTACCCAGTCACCCCCCCACCACCCATACTCAATCATTCCTCATTCACTTATTGCTACCCAGCTGAGAGGACACCAAGACACTAAGAAATATAAATAGTACAGTTAATCTTATTGCTGCAGTCTCCCAGCACACGAGCAAAAGCCCTTAAGGAAAACCTAGGTAGGACCAGTCTTTCACTGTTTCTAACCATATTGACCATCTGTCTGTGAATCGTGCATTCTGCAGCCCCAGTGCACTTTTTAATCACAGGGTAGCCAGGAGAATGTGGAGCAGTTAAACCACCTGCAATATGGTAATAATTATTAAAGGTTAAGCTGATACCAAACGGGACTGAAAGGAGAGAGGTGTTAGCATTGCGGGTAGCAGAGACGGTTCACTCTGTGTCTGCTGGATATAAAAGAAGGTAGCTGTTTACAAACACATCAGCCATATGCATTTGATAAACAGATACTATAGGTGCTCTTTTAATGTAAATTTGTTTTTTCTGTCCCCTGGTGGCTACGAGATGGCCAATGCAGCTTCAGTGGGGAGCTTTTCATTTTCTGTACAGTTATTTGCTAAAAGGACAATGCAGCCATTAGCCCTACACAATGTTTCCTGATCTCACAAGTCAGAAAGCTTTGTACCCCACTAATACTCTATTATAAGCATGATCTCCCCCAGTAGCTTGCTTTGTATATCAAGTGATATTTGAACTGAAATGAATTTACTCCAATTAGGATTTCAGTCATGACGAATACAACATGCGGACTCACATAGTAATTTGTCTGTCTGTTGATCCCTGCCCTGTCTTCCACTGTATCTTGTTTTCTAACTCTGTCTTTATTTTTCATATACAGAAGAATGTCTAGTAACCAAAACTGTTATATTGGGAACTGATAATATCAGGAAGGAAATACTTGGCTATATTCTGTTGTACTCCCTACTGTTATCATGCACTTTGGCTCATAGAGAAAATTTTGTTCTTTCGTTCATTGTATGATAAGGAAAAATCCTATAATTGGCACTTTTTATTCAGGTTGGTTATTTTTATGCCTCTTTGCCAGCAACAGCTATGGCCAGAGGCATTATGTTTTGAGGTTGTCCGTCCGTCCCATTCTCGTGAACATGGATGCAATATCTCAGGAATGCCTTGAGGAAATTTCTTCAAATTTGGCACAAACGTTCTCTTGGACTCAAGGAAGAACTGATTACAGTTTTGTGGGTCAAAGGTCATTGTGACCGGACAAAACACGTTTTTGGTGGGAACTCAAGTTGTAACTCAATTCATTTGCTAGTAATGACAAAATATACTGTATTATTAATTTCCTTCAAAGTCCTCACTACATGTTTTCTGGTTGTCTGTCCATACATTCGTACATGATATTCTTGTGAATGAGATATCTCAGGAAAGCCTGGGGGCAATTTCTGTATATCTGGCACAGGCATCCACCAGGAGTCAGGGCTGAACTGATTTGAATTTGGTGGTGCAAGGTTGAGGGTCAAAGACACTGTGACCTCGCGAAACACATTTTTGGCCATAGCTCAAGAACTCATTTTTTAATTATAATAAAATACACTTAATACTGTTTTATTAAATTCTTCACTGCATATATTATGAGTCTGGACAGGCATGGTGGAGGCATATAACCAAGAGGCAGTAATTCTAGTTACAGTATGACTTAATAAGTGTCAGCTCTTGGTCAGGTGATTAAAAAGAATGAATCATAGTTGGATATTGAATTGCAGTGTTCTGATGTGACGATATGCAAATACTATCGTTTATTACACACAGGCAATTCTCAGAAACTATCAACCAGCTTGTTTAACAGTGAGCACTCCTTCTGGGAAAAAGTGCCTTTCGAGGTTTAAGCAACATTGAACCTCTGTAGTATGTGCAGTAGTAGAATGTTATTCTATGTTGCATAAATCCTGATATTATTGTGTTGCTTGAATTTCGTCTTGACGTGCCACCACTGCAGTCTGCCAGCCACATTTAAGTGAAGCAGCTGGTCCCTTCCAAACAATCAATGAAAAGATTGACAAGGAGCTAGCTAGCCATTTCATTAAGTTAAAAATCAGTGAACCTGGAAACTCTATCATCCACCATGTGAAAAGCCCATTATTCTTAGTACACAGTACAATAATTCTTTATTACCAAGCAGCATTCATATCTTCCTCAAGCGCTCTCACAATAATAGTTTTGCAAATGTTGCCAATATTGTTTTCCGTCTGCTATCGATTGAAGTGTAATTTGAGCAGATACAGCAGACATTTATTTTGCAATATGCATAAATATTGGTATAGTATATAGAATGCTGTGCACATTTTAAGTAGTGGTGAAAGAATGTGTGGGCCAACTCCTAGTCCTGTCTGCTCTCTTTGTAATTATCAATTAGACTTTATTTCCCAGGAGAACAATAACTCACTCCCACAGTGTGTGGTGGAAGCTCCTGATCCAGCTGCTGTGAATGAACAAAGCATTATCTCAGTACTGTTGCTACAGTGTGACACTCGTAGTGAGAGGGAGAAATGATCAGCTCATGTATTATATATCATGTTTTATGCATATAATGTTTGCACACGGTCAAGTCCCCACATAATACAGTATCTGGGACTTTATGTTGAGTTCTGACTGATGATGTATGGTTTGCCCCTGACCTTCCTCATCTTTTGTCGCATTATTCATGCTTTTCAAAGACCTGAGCCCCATTAAGAGGACTGAGACCCCATTTTCCTGCATAAAGGGGGGTCCCTAAGGCAAAAAAAAGTCTGGATACATGATCTCTGTCAACTATCAACAATGGGTTTTACTGTTTCAGGGCGCAGTGGACAGATACTTTGTGGTACCAGTCAAATCAGTATACTTGAAGTTAGCAGTTATTTCATTTTGTCTTTTTTTTTGACGGAAGTGTTTAGAGTACTTTCTATTTTAACAGTTAACAGTTTCAGGCACCCATGTGGATGAATTTGATAGTTACAGGCTAACACAAGCAGTAACTAAATAAAAACTCAAAAAGGTAGTGGTCTTGCTTTTATGCCAATGTCAAGTGCCAATTTAAGTTTTAATGAAAACACCACAGGTACCTCCCAGATTTGATTGTGTATAAAGAAACATTAATGAAGAAAGGACGAATTTTCATCTGGATTGTGTTTGGGAAAAGAGAAGCTCTGCATAGCCTTCAAATGAACAAATTCTAAATGCACATTGGTGGAATAGTACTTGAGCAAATTAGTCTCATACAGTCTGCCACAAATTTGTATTTTTAATCAATGGGTTAAGCTCCAGATACCAAATAGGACAATATAGTTGATTAAGTTTTTTTTTTTCTTTCCATTTTATCAGTTTAATTAAAAATGTTTTGCTCCTAACTGTGTAGTAGTCCAATCTATACTGGTGGTCTGTAAGTTAAAATGGCTCCAGTTAAATGGAGGATGGGTGCAGTTAAGGGCTGCCTACAGAAAGATGCATTTATTATTAGCTTGATAATTATACACCAGTAAGATACACATCAACAAAATTAGAGGCCGCATTCAGTATATTAGGGAAGGGCCTGGCAAAGATAAGAATATATTGATATTACATATCCTATCCCACCATATCAGCTTATATTGTTAAACATTTTTAATTACATCAAACATTATTACATTTTTAGTCATATTTCAGTAGTATGCTTTGGTTACAGAAGTATTCAGTGATCGTCTGCTTCTGTGTTCATGGAGGTGGTGATTGTTTGATTCTTTTTATCTTTGAAGATCATTTCAAAGCTGCATTCTCTCTGCAGACGTGTGCATTGTTGAGAATCCAACAAAAAACAAAAGCTCTTTTGGTCATTTTGACTTGGTTTCTGTTCACCACTGTTCACCTTCCGTGGCGTCCTCTGCTGTCTCTGCGGTCACTGCCTCATTTTGTTGCTTTTCCTCAGTAGCAGCTCACGTAAGCACACTTTGACTTGACAATGTAATTCTCCAGTGACACTCTGGAAAGTCATTTTGGTTGATTAAAATGCAGTTCTCAACACAAATAGCCAGAGATGTCACTGGTTTCCTTTAGGTGGTGAGAAGGAAATTAAACTTATTTCAGCTAAACTCCTATTGTAGTTCTCCCACTGTCTGCTGATGTCAGAATATGTCAGACGACGGGAGAAGTATATGCAACCTAGGAACAGCAAAACACAAAAACATTAGGCTTCACAAACGTGCCAGTCTTTCCAACTAAAACATAAAAATGTGCCTGAAAATTGAAGCAGTGTTCCTTCATCAGAGAAATACAGTTACTTTGCAAAACACAAAAATAGGACCACTCTGTAACTTTGCACTGATTAATCCTCACTCGTGAATGAAGCCTTTCTGCTTCAGCTGCATGTCACTCTTTGATCCATGTCTGTTAGGCACAGCTCATCAGCTGCAGCGAAGTGAATGCATTTTAATAGAAATCAAAGTTTGGAGACAGGAACTAGACAAAGAGAGTGAGAGAAGCAGGACGTTTCACCTTGATCAGAGGTACCTAGTGTCTTCAGATTTCTGCAGAGCCAGGAGTCCAACCTGTGTCCAACCTACTGTAGTAGTGTGTTGAAGTGTGTGTTAGGTACTATTTGTTGAATGAAGTGGGGACTAGGAGTTGCTTATGAGAAAGTGTGCTTGTTACTAAAGAGGGCTGAGAGAGAAAACCCTTCAGTCACAATAAAACGATATTAAGGTGGAACAAGTGAGAGACAATGGTGCAAAGTCATTGAAGGGTTTCAAGCAGAGAGATGGATTTAATATGAGCCTGACGAGCTTATGGCAGCTGAGAGGATCAGGAGTGTTACCATATGTAAACTCCTCTTAGCTAATGTTTACAATTACAGTGGTAGCAAATTGGAGATTGGTGGCCAGTTTGCATACCAAACGATGCTGAGGAGGAACTCTTTGGCTTCGGTGCACTGGGATGTGTTTACTCAGCAAACAACAGTTTAATTGGGAAAATAATTTTCCAGCTGCTGTGGATTTGAGGCAGTGTGTGTGTGTGTGTGTGTTTGTGTGTGTGTGTGTGTGTGAGTGTTTGCACTTACAGTATTCAGTGCAAGGCTCCTAAATAATTAAAGCCAGCCAAGGGGAAATTAATGGACCTAGCTTGTTATTGGGCTCCATCATTATAAGACCACCAACCACACAGCCTCTTAAACAGACCTATCAGGAGTCACTGCATGTGACAGTTGCCATTCTGTGTTCTGATGCCTAATTGATCCTCATGGAGATTGCCTGCAGAGAGAGCTTCTCACAAAGTGCAGGAACTGGAGAAGTATTGACAAAATGTTGGGGAGACTCATATGGAAGTACACATGCTATTGAGCAGGAAAAGGCTTCCTTTGGGCAATCTTGAATCTTGATCAATATTATGGTGTGGGGTGGAATGAATGGGATGCAGCCTGGAGCTTCCCAAATGCCTGCGTTCATGAGAGGGTGTAGGTTTAACACATCTGCCCCATGTGTGGATCGATACTGAGTAGTAAACTCTGTAGGTAACAGCACTAATGGCACATGCCATTGAATAGTGCTATTCAGTTACATACTTAACTATCTTTGAAGTTGTTATGGTTGAGTGTGTGTGTGAGACAAAGATAGGACAGGAGTGTTACTAAAAAAGAAATTGGGTAAGACATCCAGTACAAGAGAGCTTGAAAAGGGCAGAAAAAAGCTACAGTAGCTGAGAGTATCTTCAGATTCAATATATAGTTTACCTCAAAGGGCCTGTACTATTTTGTTTTTCAGTACTTAGCCAGACCACTCACACTTACTGGGATAGAAACTGTTATGGCAAAGGCAGAAAGTGCAGACATACACTTGGGCGGGTTCATTGAAAGAACTTTAATGGAATAAACTGAAAACAACCAGGCTTACAGACGGATTGGGTGGATAAACAAGCAGGCAGGTACAGACAACTGGTTCTACATGCGGGTATCAGGCACTTAGGTAAACACACAGAGACAAAAGCAGATGATCTGGCAAGGAGCAAAGGAAGTGATCTGGTGATTGCAGGGCTGATGAGAAGTGGGAACGGGTCTGTAGATGGGTGGGTGGGTGAGTGGGGCAGTCAGGTGATGAGAAAAGGAGGGAAAGTCCGCTAGACGAAGACAGGTCTGTGGACCTGAAGGGAAGAACGTGGCCTGGGAGAAATGAGCAGGGGGACTGGAGATGGGGACCGGGGGAAATGAGGAGCAGATTGTGATAGAAACAGTTGTACATACTTCACCAAATCCACTAGTCTAACAAACTTGTAGGTGCTTCCTCTCCACTTCCTCTTCCCCTCTTATCTTTTCTCCCCTTGACTCTCCTCGTGGTGGAGGTGTCATTAGGAAATGGGCAGATGCACTTTGTCAAGGTGGCCATGTAGTCCCCCGGCCTTCGGGCTGAGTCTGGCTCAGTTGGACCTGCACGATGTTGCTCTGACAGGAAAGCAAGGATAGAACAAGGGATGACACAAGGTGAAGGGAGGGAGAAGGAGCAGATGGTGGAAGCAGATAAAGAGATGTCTGTGGTAGACAACAATGATAATGAGGGAAAAAAATGCAAAGGACATGGATGGATAGATGTGTGCAGTCCAAACTATAACTCTTGTGTGGTGCCTTGTCTATGATTTGCAGAGAGCGGCTTGTGTTTGCATCAATTATAAAAAGTAGTTATAGATAACCTTTGCCTTTATTCAAAAATAATTATCCTTCTCTTGTTATCCTAGATACTGTAAGTCTTTAGAGAAATTAAATGAAAACAAATGTGCTTCATTTCACTGCTAAATTCTAAATTCTAGAATTAATAAGATCCTTTATTTGCTTGACCTCTTGTATGTGTTAATTATATCACAGTAATGTCACACAATGTAACATTGTACGTATAATCATTTAGTTTTCTTTATTAACAAAATCAGGCTTACTTTGTCTATAATATGCAAATTTTGTTTTGTGTATTTGATATTTTCTAATTCCTGCCTTGGGCATGGCAGTTTTTTTGATTATCAGTACTTTGGGAGAAGCTATGAATGTATGATAGAAACTGCATGAGGTAGTACAGAAACATGGTCTCCAGCCCTAAAGGAGAAGTTTCAACAACACATACAGTAGAATGACTCGCTGCCTCTGTATCAGTGCCAGTTGTCAGAGCAATCAGGCACCCAGCTGGACTATCATTTGGTGCCACTGAGGTGGTTTCCAAAGTAATAGGATTTCTTGCCCTGCAGAAACAGACTAGTCCTTCTGTGTGTGTTTGACCAAGAGGAATGGAGAGGCACAAGGAAAGGAAGTCCAGGACAATGTGGCGCTTTCTTCTGATTGAAAACAAACTCATTGTTTCCCCTCAGGTGGAAACACGGTTTTACTTCTAAAATCGTGTTTTATGGCTATTTTCTTCTCCGTTTCAACCTCATGTTTTCTCCGCCGACATTCTTCTGTTATATTGATAAGAGGGGTTACAAAAGCATGATCAAAAGCATAACAGGTGTTGGTATGACTGTCTTCCTTGTCTTTTTCTTAAACTATTTCATTTGTGCATGAGCACACAACTGAATGACTTCTTCACATGGTGTCAGCTTAGGTTATATAAATTATAAAACAATAATACGCGCACACATACACAGATCCACATGCTCTTGGCTTACACAACACAAATAAATTGCACAGTTATGTTTAAAGCAAATGCAATTTATTAACACCTTATTACATAATAAAATCCAGCCTGACTGACATCCATTGAAACATTACAGCTCTGCCACGTTGCATTTATTGTGTTTATAATAGAAACACGTATGGGCATCACAGTGGGTGATGTAGTGGTGAATGTGACTTGCATGCTGGTAGTTAAATTATGCCTTTTTATGCACAATGTTTGCCACTAGGGCTGCATTGTTTACCTGAAAATACGGTACTACATTAGAGAGGATGGGGATAACAGCAAATAGGCTCTCTTATATGGCAATAAACAGGCACCTACCTTATATTAGAGCTGAATGAACTATAGCACAATTTTAAATTTAGCTAGAACTTAATTGATGTGGTGCAGCTTTAGTCTTTTGTTGGTGGGAAAATGGGTATTTTATTTTTCACTGGAAATCAAATTAAGATGCTATTTGAGTGGATTTTTTATACAAATTCTTTGATCAGAAGATTGATAGATTACCTTGTAATTTTCAGTATGTAGTAATGTTATGGGAAACTGCACTATACAAAAATACTGTGACAGCAGGGTTCCACCAGGAAATTGTTTAGCAAATCTGGTAAGCTCCTTAGACATCCCCTGCCCTGGTTAATTGCAGTGATGTGATCAGTCATTGTTATTTTTCAGCTGAATTCAGATTCTGATGTGTCTTGTTACACAGTCATTGTGGTTACCAATTTAGTTTGTCGGTAATAGTGTCAACCATTGACCAATGAGTTAAATACTATTGGCCTATTCTGTATGATATGGTGTCTATGGCATTTGCTCTTTTCTGTTCTGATGTTAAAGGGGGGCAAGCTTTATTTCTGACAAGTTGGTGCATATCCACTTTTATGCAGTGGAAATCCCTCGGTGAACTCTGCATTGGTCTGCATTGCCTCCAGAAAGGGTCACGGATTGGTCATCTGTATCGCTGAATCTTTCAATAGGGTTGATTGACTTCTGGTGAAACGTAGCGGTATATGTAAGGATCACATCATTGTGTCCCCAGGGTGGTAGAACTCACTCCCTGTGAAGCAGCTCATTGATCCTAAACGTAGATCTAAAACTCAGTCGAGCTGCTGCTCCTGTGCACCTACAGGAGGCAGTTTACATGGGGAGATGCCAGGTGAGAAGGCCCATAGTCAGGTATTCTGGGAGGTATACCTGTGTGACCTGTTTGAGGGAACTTTATTTAGATGGTCAGGGATATAGAGTTTGCACATCTCAGTAACTATGAAAGGCTCAGTCTCTTTTCAAAGTCTACTCCCACTTGTTGAACTGTGAATTTCAGGAGGCCTCATCTGCCCTGCAATTCAGAGCTCTAAAACCAAAAGATTAAAAAATTATTTTGTACCTGCAGAGTTCAGCATAATAACTCGCAGTCTGACATGCACTTCATCTTAATTGACCTTATTGCAGTGGAAGGAAATGTGTTATGTTGTTAGGAGTAGATTAATTGAATAGTCAGTTGACAGAAAACCAAATTGTAAATGTTAATGCATTTTTTAATTTATAAATTATCAATTCATGAACATTAGATAACTGATGGATTCATTGGTAATGAAAATAGTTTAATTGTAGATTTCTTTTTAACTGGATAAGTGACTAAAGATTGATGGATAGATGGAGGGAACAATAGCGGAAAAGTTTCGCACCCAATTGTAGACTTGTCATTGCGTCTGCTGCAGGAATGGTGAACCCTACAGTTCTGGCCGTTGCTGAGCAAAGTTCTTCTTTATTTTGTGCTTGGATGCACAACACTGTAGGAGGGGCAGGCTTCAGGAGATAAATGGGTGAAGGAGGATAAGACACTGCCAGACCATTGCAGCTTTTTCCTTTTTGCAATTTTCATTTCAATTCATTCATTTAATTTCTAGAGCGTTCGATTGTCATTTGTAAATTCATCGAGGTGCTGATACAGGAGACAGACCCATTCTTGAGATCAGGATGGTGGGATAAAAATGATTTATTGTCACTTGGCCCTTTTGCCATGACATGAAATGCTGCAAAATCTTAAATGTGATTATATTTATTGAGGCTTCCACCAACACTGAACAGTCTCCATGATGCTGCCACCACACTGGCCCCTACTAACTCACTCATGCCTCAGCAGATTTATGCTCCATTAGGAAAGCCCAACCTGCAGGCAACACAAGCACCTTTGGGCCTCAGTCTTATTTTTCTGAGTGTACTCTACTTCTGCCTTGGATTCATAGCCCACCTGTCCTTTGAAAAACAATAATGGATTGTGAAATTTGTTGACTGTTGCTCTTGTAATCCCACATGTCCTAAACAGAAAGAGCCATCATTTTTAAGCAGGGGCTACAGTAGAAAGAAAATAGGCGCTGTTCTTAGAAAACTAAATGTCTCTTTTGTATGTTGCTTGCTGACAGCATCAACGTTTTTTAGGCAGGATATTTGTATATGCTAGAAAAGGTTAAATGAAGCAAAAGAGCATATGTGTCACAGGACTTGACAAGTGTTGCTAGTAGAGCATTGTTACTGGATTGACTCGGGTGGTCAGATTGAAGATGTATTACACTGGTCACTGCTCCATCAGGTCAGCCCGACAAGGGACATACTGGGAATCCCCAGTATGATTTATAAGCCCAAGACCCAAAGGGAAAAACACCGGATTAAGTAGTTGCACATTTTACTTTTTACATCACAACTACTCCAGGAGAATGCCTGAGGATGTGACAATAAAGAACCACATGTGGTTAAATCTGACAGACCTCCAGACAGACAAATTTTCTTCAGTGTTGTCTGCCCCAGTGGGAGGTTTGGAAATTCTCTTGAGTAGGGTGAGATCAGTTTCAATCACCCGAAGACATTCAAGAAGAAACATATTGGCACCCTTCTTGCGGGGAGATCCACTGGCTACCTTCCAGACTTACCTGTATTGGTGTTGCACAGAGATATTGTTCTTTATGTTCGAGGTAGCCAATGAGCAACCTTTTTCAGCTTCCACTACTGCTGTGTTGGCACAGTGTTTATATTGACTTGCGGAGGTTACTCTTTTTTTCACTGCGATCAATTTAGCAGCTCATCAAAGATCTCCTCCAGCTGCAGATGGAGCTCTTTTCCCAACTTTCCTGTCTGAAGCCCTCAGTTTTGACTCCCACTGAGTCACTGCAGCTTCAAGGGTCAAGGGTCATAAAAAGTTCTCACTTCCCCTTTAAGACCTGTTTGGCAGCAGTGATGAGGCCATCCCAAGTTTGAGAGTTGGAGCTGCCTACCTTGCTTGCAGAGGCAGGAAAGTAAGTATTGTGCATTCTGTGTCCAGAATTCACAACTCTACCACAGGCTGGCCGTCCACCTTGTCAGGGAACCCCTGGGGTCCAGATATCCCTGTTTGTCACAGCCGGTGCCTGACTGCGATGTCAGCTCCAGTGACTTCTTTGCCTCATCCAGCTGCGCCTCCCCCAGTGCAAACATCAGCTGAGGTCAATAACAGAGCTCAGCTGCACCTAACCGGTTTGTTAATTCTCCATCCAATTCTCCCTGATGCTTTCCTTACCACACAGTGGAAACCTTGAAACTGAGTGACCTAAGGTTTTAATTGTAGGAGACTCTTATCATATGATTAGTAAAGCCCCCTGGAGCTCTTTTCTGTTTACTTAATGTAAAATCCCTTGAGAATAAGTCTTTTATCTGTCAGGATTTTATTATGGCCAACAATACTTATGTTTTTAATCATCACAGAGTCTCGGATAAATCCTGATGAATACACCTCCCTCAATGAGTCATGCCCCCCCCTAATTTTTTTTTTCTCCCACCAGCCAATACTGACAGATTGAGGTGGGGTCTCAACAACCTTTTTATTGTTCTCCAGTCTCACTTTGCTGGTTGTCCACCTTTTCATAGTTTAGTTTTATTTTCAGAAAATACATTTCCCCTCTTATATTTTATATTTTAATCAACAGACCACTAAATTTAACCCTGGTTTAACCTTTTTTTTTTATCAGTGATTATGTTCCAATATGACAGAGTTTTTACTGTGGGTGATATTTCCTCCTCTTTTACTTCTGATTTTATCAAACGTTTAGACTCTTTTAATCTAACTCAGAATGTCAGTTACAAAGGGCATACATTTGACCTTGTGCTCTCCCACGGTTTCTGTGTGGAAGCTTTGGTTGATTTTTGCCATCTCTGATGAAGCAGTGCTCTTCCAAGTACCATTCTTCTCTCCTGACTTCAAACCGCACACACTGATTCACTCCCGCCCCCTAAATTCACTCTGTTCCTCATCTTTGTCAAGCCTTTAATGCCACAAACACATTTTTTTTTATTATCCATGAACACCATGGCCTCAATGTAGAGCAGTCATTGTTTTAAATAGCTCCTGCTCAAATACTTGATAGATTCTCTAGCTCCTGTCATACAAAATTTCTACCATGGTTAAATGAAGAAATAAAAAAGGCAGAGTGGAAATGGAAGAAGGACAAAAATACTGATTACCTTGCTACTCTTAAATATCTGATGTCCACTTATCAAGGGACTCTTATTAATTGCAGCTGATAGTGAAACAGGGCCATAATCCCAGAATTCTCTTTATAACCATAAACTCTGTGATTGGTAACATCCCCTGAGGGGTTTGATGAATATCTTAATTATTTCTACAATAAGATAATGGAGATTAGGCAGCACATAAATACAGAATTCAGAGAGCTGGATGTTGACCCCTGCCCATGTACAGCACTATCTCACTTTAGTGAAATTGCTCTGACAACCCTGGAACACACTGTTGCACTTTCAAAACCATCCTCCTGCACTTCTGTCTTTATTCCCACTTGGTTTTAAAAGCAGTATTTCAGATGATTGGTACTGCCATTTTTACCTTTAATTTTAAACATGACACAATTTTCCCAATATTAAAGAAAACCCTCTTTGGATCTTCCTGTTTAAGTAATTTTAGACCCATCTGTAACTTTCTCCACAACTGATTTATTTTATGAACAATAATCAAATTAAAAACAAAAAAAAAAAATCTGGTTTTCACTCTCTGCATAGCACTGAGACAGCTCTGATCAAGGTCACTAATGACTTATTGCTTGATGCTGATGCAGGCCTGTACTCCATTTCAGTTCTCCTTGACCTCAGCTCAGACTTTGGCACAGTGGACTACAATATCTTGCTCAGCCATGTGAATAACTGTGTCGGTGTCAGTGATGCGACTCTCGACTGGTTCATCTCATCTGTCTTACAGGTCCTTATTCAGGTCTTTCTGGCAGGGTCCCACATGGGTTTGTTTTTGGTCCCTTTTTATTTACTATACACATGCTACCCTTGGGGCAATCATGTGTAGACATAATATTGACTTCCATTGCTACGCATATGATATGCTACTGTATGTTACTATAAAGCTAGGTACCATCAGTGTGTCATCTGTTATGTCCGTCTTTGATGAAATGAACTGGATGTCCAATAATTCCCTGTAGTTGAACGACTCCAAATCAGAAACAATTATAATTACACTGCAGCATTAACAATCTCTCGTCTAGTCTCAATTCTCCTTTGACAGTCAGGTGAGTGAAGTTGTGCAATCCTACTTTGTCCAGCTGAGATGTTTAACCAAGATTAGGTCATTCCTTTCATCTGCAGTTCTAGAAAAGGTCTTCCATGCTTTTATCTCCTCCAGACTGAGCCATCACAGGCCCCTGGACAAAAAAAACATCCAAAGACTACCTTTAATACAAAACGCTGCTGCTAGCAGGCTTTTAACAGATGAGAAGCGACTACATCACTCCAATCCTTGCTGCCTTCATTAGCTACCTGAGAGTTTTCGAATTGATTTTAAGATTTTACTGTTTGCTTTTAAAACCATGAATGGTTAGGCTCCTGCCTATATCTGTGATCTTCTAAATCCCTACGAGCCTGATTGCTGCTTGAGAGACTCCGGCAGGGCCCTACTAATGGTTCCTAGATCTTTATATTCTAGGGCATTTCTTTCAAGACCTCTTGAGGGTCATTGGTAATGAAGCCCAGAAGTAGAATTATTTCATGCTCCAAAGCATGATGTGTTGTGGTTTCTGTAGTTTCTGAGTCAAAGGAAACAATATGTTATAAATATAACTGCAGTTCCCTAAAAGGAGGTGAGGGGAACATCAATAGCTGGCCCACTTCATGGCTCTTCAGAGGTTTTGGTAAAAATACAGAACAGAATTAAGGGGAATACTGTGTACTTGACATAAATATGTCCACAGGGGAGGGCACGGCCTCCCATAGCATACAAAGCACTTACTGATCCAGCAAGCACGAGTGCAGAAACTGGGTCTGCAAAGTGCTTCTAGTCCCACAGGTGCATACAGTGTGCTGACCCCACTTCATCAAGCCATGGTTACATTCACAACCTATTGATCATTCAAGTCCTAGAGATATTTGGTCTTGAAATTTTCATTTGTTCATGAAAAAGGAGTAAGAAACCAGGATTTGCCTGGTTTGGTATAAACAGAGAGAGGTAAATAAACAGACAGACAATACAACACATGCTGGGGCCTTTTAAGTGCATTGTGTATCCCTGAAGTGGTGTTCCTCTTCTTCAAATGGAAAGAAGGGGAAAAAAACTGTGATGTCAGACTGTGATGACAGAACAAGAAGGATGACTTGAAAATTTTCAACATTAAAGTATTCATGAATTCAAAAACAGTAATGACATTAGATGGGAGTAAAGAAAGGCAACTTTGTTCAAAGTCAACTTTCTCTTGCGTGATGATTGGTAGTTGTGTATTAAAATTACTTTATCTTTTTTTTTGTCCTCTTAAAGCATTCCTAATATTTGACCTGTTCGGTACTGTTTGGTAATGCCTGTTGATTGTTGCTGATAATAACACAGTGGTCTCTGTTTTTGTGATGGTCTGTGGTGGCTGGCGGAGCTACAAGTAAGGGTAATGGCTTTTTTTTCTTTTTTTTTCTTGCTTGCTGGTTCCTTTTGGCTTTTTGGTGAATTGCCATCCAGGCAGTAGCAGAACAGTCAGGTGCCGTGGTGTCAGTAACAGTCAAACAGCACAGAGCAATTTTTGTGTCAGAAAGATCAGGATTTTCCATGGCGCCCATGGTCAAAAGCACATGAAACTCTTGTATTATCTTTGTAGTTTTCTGTTTTGTTTTGTTTTGTTTTGTTTTTTTACAACCTTTTACTCAGTTCAGTTTCATACACAAAAACAACTTATTGTATTTTCTTTTATTGTAGCTATAAACATATGTGGCAATGGTATGAATGATTGCCAGCTCACACAGAGCCATCAGTATGTGCTGCAGTGCGCAGAGTGAAAACTGTGGAGCCAAGCTACATCTTTTATAGATGTCAGGGACTGGCTGCCAAATTGTCCCAGTGGTCCACTGTTTCGGCTGTGTTAGGCTCTTCACCTAATATCACTGAACCATTTCTTACATGGGACAATGGATCTCCCAGGACCACAGTAACACTGTAAGTGTAGATTCTCTCCCAAGTTAATTTAATCTGAGGTGCCATATATTCACTTACGGTGATTCTGCACCTCCAGCAAAACGACATTAGTGTCCTCTGGGGAGAAGCTTTTGTGGTGGATCAACTCTGGACTGTTCCCATATCACAAACTTGTTACAGTTTGTTTGAAAGGGAAGGACAATGGATGAATTGATTGGCCCCAGCTGATAAATGCCTCAAGGAAAAAAAAAATGGGCAATGTACTGTTCTTAATCTCACACTATTCAGTCACACCACGTTTGCACAGCTGCAACATGTTCCTTTGGCAACAAACTAATCTGCTGAGAAAACTGACATTCTCTGTCTCCATTGGGACCTACTTTTATGCACTAAGGAGCTTGCACTTTCTCACTGAGGCAGTCAAGGCTACAGGAAGCTTTCCTGCTTCACAATAAAGGCCTTGCAATTGGAAGCACCGAGCTGTGCTCTGTGACTTTTTTAAGACTCTAGGAGGAGTTGCCAAATTTTGAAATTTTCAGATCATATGTATAGTAAATCAGCCTTTAAGTGTTTTACATTCACCCAGAGACACACACGTGTACACACAGTGAGGCATGAAAACCCATACTCTACATTCACAGTTAAGCTTTTGTAGACTAACAGCATACATAAACACACACACACACACACACACACACACACACACACACACATAAATAAATGTACATGCACTGATCCCTCTGGCGATATTCTCCATCACTCAGAGTTATGGTGGCTACGCTGTGTCTTCCAGGAGCAGCCACAGACTCAGACTCATCCCCACAGACGTGTCGTACATGGTTCAGTGCCTAATTTTCAATTGTTCTTTAGACCCTCATAAATCACCCTTGAATGTGTGTGTGTGCATGTGCGTGTGTGTCCGCATGTTGTGATCCCTGCCAGCTTGTTCCCACATTAGCAGTGTGGACTTGGATAACTTGACCCCCAAGCATGGACCTGCCATGTTCCTCTTCATTTACACCTTTCAGCCAACTGTTAAAGGCTGACTTGTGTGAAGCTTTTTAAGGGAAACATTTCCCCTTCATGGTGCATTTCTACTATCTTCACATACCCTCATCTTCATTCATAAATTTCCAGGCTCATAAATTTTTCAGCCTCTGCCATTTCTGCTTTCCCACGATGTTGACACTCCTCACTTACATGTCACTATGTCTCACAAATCAGCCCACTTCATGCGTTCGATGAACCAGCTGGTTGTTCTGCCCTCGTCTTTATATTTCTTTCTGATACTCACATTTTTCTCAGCTAAATGTTTTTCCACAACACAGCCACCGTTGCCAAGGTGCTACTAAGTTTAGCTTTGCCATTACCATCTGTTACTCCTAATTTCAATCTTGTCCAGTTTTTGGATGAGCAGCAGATACTGTATGGCACCTATGGGCTCCTCCAGTTAGTAACTTTTTTTTTTTTTTATCTTTTCAAGAGCTTCAACTTTTTAGTGTGCTCTCCCGCAGGATAAAAAAAAATCTCCTCTGGCCTATGTCAGCCCTTTAACCCTCATTGCAGCCTAAACTCTTGTCTCCTTTGCCCTTGTAATACAAGCAAGGTATATCCGTTCTGTCCTGTCTTTTCTTTTGTAGCTCTATTTCAACCCTCCCCTTGAGAAAGTACAATAATATCTCCTCAAAAATGTAACTTTTTATTAAGGGTTTCTTTGGCCATTTGGTGACCACAAGCAAGTGTTTTGCTTTGGGGACTTTGTGTTTTCTCCTACATGTTTCTAGCATCGGTAGTTTTGAATTTCCGTTTTTAAGTGAAATTCAAGAAGGAATTTTACACATGCCACCTTTTTACATTAGTGGACCACTCACTTGCCCTGATGTGTATTCATGACTTCCCTCTGCAGAAAATGGCTATCAAGAGCAGCATCAGACTGAATAGTGTAGTGGCATGAAAATGGCCATTTAATCTGATTATGAGGCAAAGATTTCACAACAGTGTCACAAATCTTGAAGACCTCAGTGGTGAAAATGAGGGAGGGGCAGCCACTGCTCTTTCACTTTCTCTTCCTAGATTTATCCTGCCAGTCTGGGGAACAGACAACATTTTATCACTCTGTCACAGTGACTCTCCAAGTCTTCATCAAAGATTAATATCTTTGTCTAATTTTGTTGATGTGTATTACACAAGAAATTTATTTGGGAAAAGCACTTAAAGATATGTAATTTAAAAAAGCTGGCAGTATTAATTTGGCCCACTTGGGATTTGTTTAATTGCATTTACATTGTTGACTTTGAAAGAGAAGCAGCAATTGCTGTGTAAGCTGATGTAAACGTTTGAAGAGTTTCCGGACCAAAGTGTGAGGTCACTCTGCTGTGACTGTACAACTTGCTTATGGTGCCTCCAATAAAGAAGATTATTGTCTTCCACTGTAGATCGACCTTTGTGGAGTATAGTCAAACACTGAATTCTTGTTGAACAGAACACTTAGCTTGTCAAAGTACAGTTAAGTATTGATGTACATTATGGATTAACATAAATATAAAAATAAGGCCAAAGAAATGAGCCTGTCCTTTTAACAGGTTTAAATCAGCACCATGTTTTTTTCTGGCTAGTGTTCACCCTTGTCACTTTAAATGCTTTGTGCGCATTTTTTTTTTTATCTCTACGCTGCTTAAATGTGATGTGATTTGCAGGCCAAGTCATATTTTAATTTGATTAAGTCATTATGTTTTTGCATGATCAGAATCATTCTAATGGCTTGCCTGTCTAAATGTTGGTTTATTAGAGAAACATAAACATAATTAGAGAAATGTAAAAAACCAAGGAAACTACATAGTAGATATTTTTACTTAATTAAAGCCACAAATCCCTCTCGATCTGAGTATGTGATATATGTCAAAACTATAGGAATATTTGCTGTTTTCATACATTTTGGTGTAATTATGAAATGTCTCTTATCCATCTTTGTAGCAACTAATTCCCTCCTAACTCCCACCAGCTGCACAAAAATCACTCATCGTTTCAGGCCATTGTGGTCAAATAACCAAATAACCAACTGTTAGAACTGGGAGATAGAGCGTGTTCAGGCGCTGGGCTATTGTTACCTGAGCTGCTGGCCAACAACAATGAGGTTGTGATTCTGAAGACATCTTTTTGTTTAAGAACCTCACTTCATCTTTCCCTGTCATTTCTTTAATTAAAAATTCCGAAAGAGGCCAAATTTTGTTGTATTATTATTATTGAGGTAAACCAACAGGACAGGTCAGCGGCAGGTGATATTCTATTTCCCATGAGGTGAAATAAAAGTATTACTTGCCCTACTCTGCCTCTGACTGGTTTACCCTGATATGCTTATCCTAACCAATCATCTCTCCTCATGCCTAAACCTAACCAACCCAACCAACAAAGAAGTCAGTACTAGCCAGTCAGAGGCAGAGTGGGACGGGTCATGCCTTCACTATCCCAGGAAAAAAAAAAACCCAAAAAACTCTGGCTTGCAGCACACTACCGAATGATGTGCGTCAGAGGGGAATTAGACTTGGGGATACGCAGCGCCGACTGAAAAATAAGTAGGTATACGTCGCATGCCTGTGTTATACCCTGCACTACACCAATGCTCAGTGCGTTGGTCGGTACACTATGATTGCAACATTCAGAACCCTACTGTCATTTGAGCAAACACATTTACATTTTGAGACATGGGGGGTGGGGTGTCATCATCAAACTTGGTTTGAAAAGGAAGAGTAGAGAGAGTGGCAGACTGCAGAGGTACACAGTCTATACAAGGATAATCCTTTGCCTGCCTTAATATGGAAATGCCTTGCATTTGCTCCTGGACTGCACAATTCCTGTCAGAGGAGAAAGAATGGCAGTGAAAATGATGCATGGTCAGGTGACTTGGTTGCAGCTGGTCCTGTCTATCTTCAGGTTGGAGGGGGATAATAACAACCGAGAATGCTGCCAGCAGGCAGAGTTCCTTATAGGGATTCTGTTTGCTTTGTGGCAGCAACGATACACAGTCAGAAGGTATGTTGCCTTCCTGCTGTGGCATGATAAGAAATAATGCAAATATTTTGGCAACTCTTGTCATAGGATGCAGTGTGTTTTCAGTAAACCTATAAACTCCAGTCACTAAGGAATCTCCCACCCAGAGAGAGTGTATAGGTTTTCATGTGGAACAGAGAAGGGGCACAGTGAGGCAACGTCCAACAGGTTTTATTGACCAAATCTGCAGGGGAGGTCACAGACAGGGCAGTGGCGCACTTAAAGCATTTCCTTAAGACCCTGTTTTCCCGTGTTTTTGGCAGCAGATCATTTTGCAGGTTGAGTCTGAGCTTAAATCACTCAAATGTTTACCACATATCTTACACGCGTGCACATTTGAGGGTGGACTAGTCGAACATGTTGTTTGATGTGGAACAAAAATAAAACTTTGATAAATAACTTCTCAGAACTGCAGCTGGAGTCTTAAGAAGGTTAAACTCACTCACATCACATACTTAAAATTCTGTGTTTCTACTGGCAGAAAACACCGAACACAGCAAATAGAAAAATGATTTAGGGCCCCATATATGTGAGAACCTCACAATTTTTATTATGGCACTATACTTCCCTATTGATTAAATAACATTTATTTGAGCTACAGTGCAACGTGCACTTGAGTGAAATTACTCAGAGCAATGTGTCTGTGTGATATAAAATCAATGCTCAAAGGAGGGAAGGAACCGCTTGAGTTAATGGTGCCGTTTTTTAATTTAAATGATAAATGCCGCAAACGCATTGTCTTCATTAAATTCATTTACAGCTTTCATTCACCTTTTTTTGTGTTATGGCTTTCATTCCTGTTTGATGCAACAGATAAGATACTTAGATGGGGCACAAAGATATCCATAGACATATTTCCATTTTAGATTGCCTTGCACGGGGAGCAACAGCCATCTGTGTTAAGGGGAATAAAAACGTCCACCTCACATTGAAATCAATCTTCTTCAAAGGCAAGGAAGGATATTTCAGGAGCCCCCTGGCTGTCTGTTATAGCCCATAAACAGATGATGGTACAGTGTGTGTGAGACCATGCATTTTTATGCTTCTGCAAGTATTCACAATATTTAACAAGGCTTTTAAATAATTAAAACCAGTAAATGGGAAACTAATGGTACCTGCAGTTTACAGGATTCTATCGTGACGAGACAACAAGCCCAAGCAATCTTCATTCGACTGTTTTTATAGTTGTTTGCATTCATGATATGAGATGCAGCAATCCTGAACACCTGACATTTATTCAGAGAATGAGGATTGTACCTCAGCCCGATATTGTCCAAATCAAAGGTGCTTTTCTACAACTATCACTGAGCATCTCACTCTGGGATGTTCAGGTTTTTGTTGTGCTCTTCAGCCACATTCTGGTTGCCCCTCATCTGGCAAGCTTCTCTCTAAGTGCTGGTCAAGCTGGATTTCCTCAGGGACCTCTGGCTATCCATTTATGGTCCCTATCAGACTCACACATGTGCAAGTGCAATACTGACTTGCCCTGAGCATTGATAGCATCTCCATTTAATCCACAACCACCTAGTCTGAGAGAGGGGTTTAGTAAATTGGGGGTTAGATGCTGATACATTTCTACCAACAAACATTTTATGTTTAACTGTTCTATGCGGTATCAGTAGTCTCTGTATGTTGTCTATTTGGCTGAATTCAGAATCAGTTGACTTTCATGCAGCCTTGGTGCTGGCAAACCATTTGGCAATTTAGGACAGAAGGTTATTTTATGTTTGATTGACCCTCTGCTACAGCTTATCAAATTTTTGTGGCACTTGATGCCCATATTAATGTTGATGTTTTTCAATCTCACAACACTAGTAGAAATCTAACGTTCAAAATTTGACGTTTTGGGGAAAAATTGCGTAACAAGCTTGCAATCCTTGATTTTTTTTGCATTGTAATCTGATGAAATATGACATTTAAAAAAACTGAAACAGACAGAACTGTAAGGTTGTTCAGTGCCCGACGCAATTAGTGAGGGATCTACGGTACACTCCAGCCTCACATTGGGCCTTGGTTGGTTTGTTGTTGGCATTTTGCAGAATGACAACATGGGAATATATGGAGATAAATTAAAATTAAATTAATTTGAATGACCTGGGGATTATGGGTTTTGCCTTAGCTGATTACAGCACAGCCCACTGAATGTAATTTTGGTGATTTGCAGGTGAAAAGACATTTGTTCCCTTCCAACTAGTTGATTTGTTGAAAGGTTTGAGCGTTTTAGATCATAACCATTATTTTAATAACATTTCGACAGCTGTTTCATCATGAAAGAACACTGCAGAGCATCCTTTGATGCACTGCAACTGTAATTGTATGGATTTAAAAGTGAGATGTCCCTGTTGTTTGCTTTCTCCTTCAACCCAGATTTGTCTGGAAGAATTCAGCTCTACTTGTTAAAAATTCAGTGGAACTTGTTACCAATGAAAAGTATCAAGCTGAATCATGGCAATGGCGTGCTGAACTGACAACACCAGCTTCTGTGTGAGAACAAATGCCATAATGAGCACTGATGATTGCCACATTTATAAGTCTAATGTATGCAGATTGTGGTCAGGCTGTTTTGTGATATTTGTTACGACCTTGTGCCTCTACTCCATTTGAATATAAATCCAAACAACTGGCATTTTTGCAACACAAGGATGGAAACTCTGCTGCTGTTGGCTGCACAGTAAAACAGGAAAAGCTGAAGACCTTTTTCCCAAGCAGTCATCTATGGAAGTTTTATGAATAATGCAGTAAGCATGAGGATTGGGAGGTGGAGAGAGGATGCCAGTTTGAGCTTTAAACATAGAGTATTTGACATCTGAGTGAACATGGACTGACTGTAGATCCCTGCTTTGACAAACACATCCGTCACTTGACTGCGCTTGTTGGCCTGGCAAGGAGCCAGTCATCTTAATTTCAGCTTTTGAGAAATTTTCAGAAAATTTGTGTGCGCGTGTGTGTGTGTATATATATATATATATATGTATATATATATATTTATATAGATTCATTTTTTTTTCAAAGCTTTAACACCGTAGTGTTCACATTGGCACCAGAATATGATGAAGTCCGTAATTCACACTGTAATTCTCTTTCCTGTGATTATGTGTCACACCCCAACACTTGCTGAGCAGCTCCAAATGTGTGTGTCCTCTTCAAATGACTTTCTGGTCATATTTAAGTAAGTCATTCTGTATATCTGGACTGCTGTACAGCTTTGGCTGAAGGTGCTGGAAACCCGGCAGCTTCTCAGATTAGGAATTCGTCTC
Organism: Toxotes lorentzi; assembly: GCA_037833715.1. NCBI lineage: Eukaryota > Metazoa > Chordata > Actinopteri > Toxotidae > Toxotes > Toxotes lorentzi. Next base: position 7,967,166 of record JBBMJY010000020.1, read on the forward strand.
ACTTGCCTGATAATTACATGCTGATTTTAACGATTGTTTTTGAAGAGCCAGCCATTCTTAATGAAGCCTAAGCCAATGCCTTAAAGCTTTCATTTGGAGTTCAGTCCCTCCACACTTTTGCTTCCTCAGTTTAAATTCAGATCACTAATACTGTGTACTGAACTTTTTAAATGTGGCCACAACATGTAGAACAACTTACATCATTTTTATTCCTTGTATTAAAGTAGTATAAGTAACCACGGCTTGGAAACTCTCTAAACATGCAAAATACTGCCTGCTCTGTCTCTGCTGTAATTAGCAGTCACCACATTTGGAGGATGTGTGCGACATATGCCCTTCATTGTAGTGGTGTAACATGACAAGAACAGAAGTCCAAACAGAGGTTCATATCATCCAGTGTTCATGTTTTCTGTGTGTAACTTTGCTGAAATTTACTGAAATATTAAATTTGATAAACTTGATAAAGCGGGTGACTGGTGCTGGAGCCATACAATTTTCCCCAGAATACCAGTGTTAAAAATACCAGTTATAGAGCTAGATACACTTCTGAGCTTTAGAAGAACCTTGATAATGAGTTTTGAAATAAAGAAAGTTGTTACAAACAAAAGGAAGTCGTCAGGTAGCGTCGCATAATCCACTGATAAAATGGTGATATGAACAAAAAAAAAAAACTTTGGGAAGTATATTGTATCCTGAAGTTGCATTCAGTTAGGCCTTTACAACTGATGTTCACAAATGTTTATGTTCGACTTTAGGTGATACATTGCATACATTGCATGGATTTATTGCAGTTTCTAAAAATAATGTTCAAAGTGTTTTATAGCCAGTAAGTACTTAACAGCTGAACAGAGAGACTGTAAAACTGCAGGGAAAAGGAGAACTGTGAAAACCGTCTTAAGAACAGAAAAGGGAACAATAAAACAACTGTATATAGTTATAAAACTTTGGAAGTGGCAATATAAAGTTTATGCAAGAACAATAAAATAGTATATAACTAAGTTGCTAAATAAGTCAAAGTTAATCAAAATCAAGTTTATAAAAATAGGCTCTTGAAAAGATGATTCATCAGCTTCGTAGTGGTTTTACAGCTGCAGGTCTCTGACTGCTTTGTCTTCCTTTGACTTCAGCCTGGAGTTGGAAGGTATGAAAAGAGCCGAGCTGGTTGAGCTGAGTGAAAAATGCTGTTCTTTTCAGTAAATGGGCTTCTGGGCCTGGATCAAAACAATGTATAGGTTTTAAGGCTTTTAATAAAATCTTAAAATCATTTATACATTTTAAAGTGGCATTTAGGAAGGCTAAATCTGGGGGAGGACATCCTTAGTTTTTGGTGATAATTTTGTTTTAAAGATGCAAATGGTCTTTTACGGTTTGATTTTGCTTGATTCACGGAGATATGAACATTTTAGGGGCTGTTGGGCCCCTATGAGTGTATTAGTAGTTCACATTCTTAGGCAAAAATGAACTGGTTTATGAAAAACCAGTTCACATGCAGTACTCAGGTCCTGTAGAGGCCCTGGGTGTATGGAGGTTTTGTTAATGGGACAAAGAGGAGAGATCTTTTGATCAAAATTTAAAGGCAGATTCATTTTTATAGTAAGATACAGAAAGGTTCTGTTTTGGTTGTAAGTCAAAGTAATCAAATTAAATTACAATCCAGACCTAAGTTGCTGAAACTATGAGCTTTAAAGAATGAAGCTGGCATTGCTCTTTATTTTTCTCTTTGTCACCAAATCCCATGAAAAGAAAAAAGGCCATGCTAGTGAGTATTATGACAGCAAGACAGTATGTGTAGGACTGACTCTAAACTACGGTGCTCATGTTCATCGTAATGAAACATCGAATTGAATGGCTCATTGTTGTGCTTTTAGTCCTTTTTAGATTACAGTAGAAGTCAATGACATAGAGGAAGAAACTACAGTACATCAGGCTTTGGCTACACAGGCAGTACTTGTTAGGAGTTATTGTTTGTTTTGGTCTTTTCATGGGATTTGTTGTGATGTAGAATATATCAGCAACCTTATCCTTTCCATGTGTCAGTGTAATAAATTGAGTTATGTGACATTATGAGTGTGAGATTAGCTGTGATAACATTAGATGGGTGGATAAATAGATGGATTGATAGATTACCTCCTTTGTGATTCTTGCTTGAACCGTTTTAGTTCTTGCACTTAATTACCCGTGAATACAAATTCCCCCAGATGGTTAAATAGACAGTTGAGTTGTAAATGTTACTTAAAAAGGTGAAGTCTGGGGGAAATGAGGTAGAACCTCAAAATAGTAGCTGCAACACACATCGTGTACTGTAGTGCCAGTGGTTGTTACAACAATAAATTGGTTTCTTAGAAAACCTTGTGTTATAACCTGAGTTGCTGCAATTCATCCTGCTGCTGTGAGTTGCCCTTAACATTAACAGCTCCCTAAAACTCAGCATTTTAAATATCATGAAGCACTAAGTCATGTCATCCATGTGTCCCAGTAGTTATGATTGTTAGGGAGTTACTTGTTCTCCACTTGGACCTGAGGTTCTTTTAACATGATTTGATGCCTTCAGGCAGCTATTCCCTCCCCCATCCACTTTCATCTACTCCTCTCTTTTGCTAGGTTGGCAAGTAGTAATAATAGGACAGCTCCAAAACCCACTACTGCTCACAGCATGTATTGTATAGGCTCAGTAGTCATGCAGATATCAACCAACTCGCATTTGCAAACGCACACACTATCATTGCCTCCAGATATGAATGAGAAGCAGAGTGACTTACAGCGGGATACGTTGGAACATCAAAGACGAAACTGAGGCTGTAGAGATTTCACATTAAAGCTGCTTTGCACCTTAGCAACAGAAAAGAAATATCAGCAGCCCCCTTGTGTAAATATCATTGTTGGCCCATGTTAACATTCATGTTCTTGTGTTGAAGGATTTCTGCTCACTTAACTGTTGCTCTTGTCAAGTTTATCTTGAAAAAAATCTTATTCAAACAGCTGTTTTTGCATTGGAAAAGGACACACAAACTGCCACTGATCATCTGTGTATGGATTTTGATGTAGGAGGAAATGTCCTCAGCACAAATAAAATTTCAAATGAACTTAGAAATATCTGTGAGAACAGCCCACCCCCTCCATGTGGTTCATCAATTATGGAGGTAGCTGGTACGGTTTGAGGTACAGCATGCAGTGAAGCAGCAAGAGCTTCAGGAGACAGCTTTTCCACTGTCCCACAAGCCTCTGTTCCCATTATCTGAAGCCATGAAGGTTAACAACACCAAAACAACAGCACAAGCCATTATTATTCAATAAATGCGGTCTACTGTGACACCGCTGTTAACTGTAGTGTCTGTTGGTTTAATGCTTTTAAAGGATATCGCTGAGAATCAGTTAGATTTGGTGTTAAGAGCAGCGAGTGCAAGGGCAGGTATTTTGTACCCTTACATCATTGTCTAGGTGCATTAGTCGTCAGCATGATTAGGACGTTTTTATTAATTCGAGAACATAACCCAGGGATGTCAAAGTTATTGAGCATCTACACTTTAACACCACTGTCCACTGGGCATGTTGTTCTCATTGTGCACAAAATATACTTGACAGAAATTCTGGTGTATTACCCAAGGCAACGTGTTTTGTGTATTGGTTGCGATAAAGTACATTGTAAACTTTTATGACAACAAAATTTAACTTCATAAAACTCAGGGTTGTTGCACATAAATTTAGACTTGCAAAAACCACAGATTTTTTTTTTCCCCACTGCTGGAACACAAGCTGTGAACAGAGCCTTGACGTGGCATCACCCACAAAGTTTATGTGGCAAATGTAGCATTCATTTGAATTCATTTAAATTTCATGTTTCCTGTTAATCCACTGATTCTCATATAAGTCGAAATCACTCTGTCTGTCTGTCTCTCTTTCTATATATATCTGTATCTACACACACACACACACACACAGACAGACAGACAGACAGACAGATAGATAGATAGATAGATAAATAGATAGATAGATGGTCTCTAACCAGCTAGTCTCTAACTTTGTCTGCATGCTGTTTGGTGCTGGGCAGGTAGTGTATAGTTGGTTCCAACAGTTCACTGCTGCTGGTGATTCGAAGAACTTGGTGAGCCACCCCTTTCACAAACAAGTTGTCATGTCATTCAGAGTTAATGTCAAAATAGTTATTATAGCCACTTTAAATATTCTGATGACATCATTTGATTGGACTCCATATAGAACTCTTATATAAAATGGTAATAATATTAATAATAATCAGACTTATTTGTCAGAATTCTATCCTAAAAAGTTTGGCTGCACAAATATTCATGGGGAGCAAATGCACACGAGGTAGTGCTACTGTTCTTAAGTTGCAGAGTTTCCTTGCCATGGAAAGTCCCTGCATCAACCCCCTCCCACTGTGCAAGCACTGCAGCACTTCCCCTGTTAGGTGGTATAGTCTGTCGCCTGTGTGAACCTCCTGATCAAAGCTTCAGCAGAATAAGGCTCAACGCAGCAGGGCTAGATCCTCTCTCCACCGCTGTAACAAGACTGAGATTGTGAGGAAATAACTTTGCAGTCACAATTATTCTCCAATAGGTAAACAGCCAGTTTAAAGTTCGTGTTAAATAACATGAAAATAATTTAGTGCACACGTACTTTACAAACATACACCTGCGTACACAAGTTAGGCTCTATGCATATAAACACTGTTACAGTTATAGAGCATTTGAACTGGACATGGTTAAACCTCACAGTGTTGTGTTTGTGTGTTTTTTTTTGTGAGCACATGTACAGATAAGTGCATTTTATGACATGTTACAGGACATCAGTAGCTTCACTTAAGGTAGCATAAAAGCATATTGGCAAAGAGTTGAATGAACTCAGTCTTTTGACTTGCCTGATTCCATTGTAAATCTTTGCTGATAGATCCTTTGTTACAGCCTAATTATGTCTTGTGCATGTTGGCCCTGTTTAGGGAGTCCCAAAGCTCTATATTGAATTCACTTTGAGGCAGTAGATTCAATTTAACACAAATAAAGACAATAGGCAGGGAAAACTCATTAAAAAGGCTCTAAATAGGTCTGATAAATGAGAACTGTGTTGTATATCACAGAAATACGTCTGTTGTGGTTGAGTCTGACAGCTTCATAAATCAATGTGGCTAATTAAATCAGGGTTATACACGTTATGTCATTAGATTGAAATGAGACAACTCCTTGGAGAAACTGTCCTTATTTGAACTGCCTGAGAGTTGGGGGTACTGCTGTCTAGTTATGACGATGTTATGGAAAGCAGATATGATTGCAGGAAGCATGCTTTTTCATTTGCATCACCTCCCTTTGAAAGATAATTTCAACGCTATCATCAGATTGAATTTGTTACCATGAAGCAGAACATAATAGATATTTCTCCTCACAGTTTTGACCATGAGAAAAATATGATCCACGTACCAGCATTCTGAACAAGTCGTAAAAGTGATTGGGCTGTCTCAGGCTTGTCTTTTCGGAAAGCTTTTAACCTCGGTGATTAGCCTCTGTCAGCTCCCTCAAGTCTTTCTGTGACACCTCTTCGGGCTTTTTATCGCCCATTTGTTGCTTTTCATTCTGGATGCTGGGAGAAAAATCATCATTAGCTCCCGCCTTATCTACTCTTTATTTTACCCCTGTGATGAGCCTTGTCGCTGGGATTTGGCTGATAATGATTGGTACAGCAGTGTAAGCTTAATGGCTTCTCTTTATCTTCAAAGGCTTTGATTCCTCATTGTTGTTGCTTAGCAGACAATTAGGGGGTAAAGGCCTTATTGGTGATGGGTTTCTGTGAGTGTTTTTTTAAGTGTACTGCCGAGCTGTAGACCTGATTTAAAAAAAAAAAAAAAAACTAAACTAAAATAAAAAAAATTAAAGAGCGCAGTACAAAGTATGACCGAAGGAACCCGGTTTATTTCTGGTGCATATTGACTTGTTTTTCATGGTTTGTTGTTATAGTTTTTCTCCCACATAAGAAACTGTTACTGGTAGAGACACAAATACCACCATACTACTTTCAGTTTAAAGTAAGCCAATCTTCTCTTGCTATTTCACCTCTTATGTAACTTACAATAACCTCTTAACCCCATGTTGGCTTTCTATTACATTAAATAAACAGGCCATGTTTGTGAAAGAAAGGTAAGCGCATGCATATGTTTGTTTGTGTTTACATGTAAGGTATATTTACTTTTTGTTTCTAATGAATGACCAAACAGAGTATTAAAAATAGCTTGTGTGGAACAAAGTTGCTTACCTAATTATAGACTTAATTAGGAAGTGTAGGCAGCTTAATTGGCACTCTGTGTACTTGACTGGTGCTTGTCATGTTCTTACAGATGATAATTGACTTCGATATCCTTGATCTGTGGATACAGCAGCTTGTGCTTATATAATGTTCACCTTTACTGTACCTTAATCTAGCAAATTACATTTTCTCTGTTCAGAGTTAAGTATGTTCTGAAGGACTTGACTTTACCAAATTGAAGCTTACAGTAGTGATGGGGGGGGGGGCACTAGTCATGTCTCCAAATAGTGAATTTTTGGAAAAAAAGAGAACGTGAATCAGGCACATTTCCATCAGCTGGTTTTGAGCAAATAAACTTGGCCGCATAGTGTCACTGAAAAAAGCTGCTCCTTTTTCTTTGTTTTACTTAACTCTATTGTCATTCAGACCATACGACAAGGAGTGCATTAACATTGTACTAATAAAATGTTGAAATAATAGCGCGTTGAATTATTGCACAGTGTAACAGCAGGCAACAGCAACAAACAGTATATAAAACAATAACAAACGCATCAGAGCTGAACATATGTATTTAGTCAGTCCAGTGTGTGACAGTTCTGACAGTCTGGTAGTGTGCATGTGTGTTTTAAAGGGAATTGAGTCTGACGACCTGTAGGAGACTCACAGAGGGCAAACCTTAAGGTCTTAATGACTGACTGACTGATGACCTGGCTTTAACTATAGCACTGCTAAAATTTCCACTTCTACAAAAGAAATAGCAAACTAAAATAAAGAGACTTCTAATATTTACTAAACAGATGCATACTTCCAGGGACAACAACTGATTTCCGTTTTAGACACCATTCGCACTCCTCTTTGGTACATTTTTTTTTGTGGTTTTGTTGCTAGTGAGGCTTTAGACTTCTTTTCTTATTTTTCACAGTGATCACACACAGATTTAAGATTTTCTAAGCAAGAATTTAATTAAATAATAATTATAGATTTAATGAGTTGAATAGCAAGTAAAAGCTGAACTTAATCAACCTTTTGTATTTTGCTGCACTGCATTTCACAAGAGTTCTCCAGCTAAGGCTGTGATTGAAGTCTGGGAAGCCACAGCTAAGCTCCTTCATGGAAGAAGGACCTCATTCTCTGTTTAGCTGGGGAAACCCAGTGGTCGTCCTTCATTAGAACAGCCAGCCACCACATTGGCAGGAGAGTTAGCAGCTTGGAAAAAGACGCCTACTGTGTAGAACTGCCCCACTGTTGCTCAGTCATGGAAAAAGATTTGGTAAAGATTTTGAAATCCAGGCTAATTCTGCCTCTTTACTCCTGTGTAGCAATGCATATGCAGGTGTAATGTAAAGAAGGTGGTAGTAGCAGAAGAGAGAGACACCTTATTAATCAGTGTCTAAAATATATAAACATATGATTAAGAACAGTTGAAAGAAGCTGTTCTTTTTTTTGTTTCAATTTAACAAGAAGCTCCTTCTGCTCAATGTTTCAGGGACTGCATGAAACTCCAGATGTTTTTTTTTTTTTTGTGCCTTGTGTTATTTTGTGTGTATGTCTGTGTGTTCATGTGTTCGTGTGTTGTAGGCGTGTTCTACAAATGCTCAGATGACATACACACAATGCAGGTTTTGAGAATATTTGAGAGTCTTTTCACAGTCTCTGATCTACAAATGCTTGTTGCATGTAAGTGCTGGTGGATTTCTGGCTTTTCAGTGCATTCATGTGGAATTTCAAAGCCAGCTACGTCTTAACTGTAGATGCTGATGCCTAGCCATGACTGTCCTTTTGTGAACTTATTTCATTAAAGCAGTGTGTTCTTTTGTTATTGGACCATATTATTAAATAAAAAGTGGGCATGGACAGAATTGGTTTGATAATTTTCATTTTATCGTTACAATTATTGTTAGCTGGCAGTTTACTAAACTTACCAATGCTCCATTACAAAATGGTTTGTAATCTTCTAAAGTAAGGCCGTGCCAACAAGTAAGTCACTGAGCACCGTCCATGGTCGTACAGAAAAGTAAAATAATAAATCAAATAAAAAGAAACCCCAGCAGAAACACTCACAAAACTTCACCACCACCAAACACATCAGTTGGCTGGTTGGATATTAAAAGCCCAGTTCATATTGAGGTCAGACAGAAGAATTTAGGAAAGAGTCCATTTCAGATCACGAGTGGATAATTTGTAAACGGCTCACTTAAATGTTTCAAGTGATTTTTAAATTTGGAAATTATCATGTTAATAGATAGTTTTATAGACAAAGAGGACGAAGAAAAGCTGGTGAGGGGTATTGTCCTTATCGCTGCACTAGCAACTCCTACTACTAGATGGATATGGCTCCTTCTCACGTGTTCTCTTCAGGTGTAGCTCATTGCTGGCATGTGAAAAGGAAAGCCTGGTGACACTATGACTCATGGAGGCAGCACATGAATGTCTGCTCAGTCCCCAGGCCGATAGTAGAGTTAGCTGCGGTCGTACTGCCGTACATATGGACCTGGACATTCCAGATTGTGGAGAAAAAGTATTAACATTATTTTGACTGATTTATATGTCATACTTTAAAGACCTTACTATTGCTAGAATATTTGTGACTTTCTGTTAATGGCACAAAAGATGAATACACAGTGTTACCTTGAGTAAAACAGTAGATTTTGTACATGCAGGCAGTGCAATGGTTAAATCTTGTAATTATATCTCAGTCTGGTGTCTGTAAAACTGAATTTAAGTTGATGATTTGCCCTCTGCATCTTCTGGGCTGATTAAAAATGAGCAGTGAAAGCCCATGTGAACCTGGCTCTTATTATTTGGTTTGACAGCTCTGGATTAAAACATATTTGAAAAGCTTTGGCCCTCTACCTCTGAGTAGGGGCATGGCAATTTACACTTGGGCTGCTTTAACTCTAATAATGTTCACTATATACAGAACTGCCATTGTTGAAAACACTCACTGACTCCACCAGTGTAATTATCCCCACTCACCGCAGACTGAAATCTATTCCTACATGTTATCAAGTACATTAAAAGAAAGATTATTGGCCGCGATGGAAATTATGAGCTCTGCAGGTGAAGCAGAGTGCTGGAGGATGCTTACGGTCACAAATTTCTGCAGCACTGTGAGTGTGGAAGTGATGTGGTCTGTGTTCTACATTAATGCGATGATTGTGATGATGGTGAAGCTGACAATGACATAAATTATTCGACACACACACACACACACACACATACCCTCTTTGTGAGTTTGTTCAAGCGTGTGTGTGCGTTTTTTTTTTCCTATCTCCCTCTTTGCCTGACTTTCTTTTGCACTAAGCTCTGTTGTGATAAGCTGTATTGTACCTTTGCTGCATCCTGAGTGCTTGTGTCAAGGAGGCCTGCACGCATTGCTTCAGTCCTCTGAGCCATGCAAATAATTTTGTTCCTGACTGATGTCCCATGCATTTTTCATGCCGGAGCTTGACTGAGTGAGCAATGAGTAAAAAGTTTTTTCCTTCCCACCGTCTCCCTCCTCCTCACCACCAAACTGTATCTTTCACCTCCTCACACCCTCTACCTTCACCTCATGCTCAACCCTCCACATGCACATTTCCAGCCTCTATCATTGAAATCAATGGAATTGATTCTCCTGGGGTTAATGGATTTTGCTGCCAAGGTGAGGAGGATGCACTTTAATCATGGCAGATCTTAAATATTTTATCAGGGAGAGCCAAAGGTTCAGAGCTGGAGCTGGCAATGTGGAGGATGGAATGATGTAGGATGTTCACCGTGCATCTCAGCAAACTGGTCTAACAATGGGCAAAATGTAGCTTACTTATAATAAAAGCAGCTAAAATGGCACCAGGGAGAGGATGACATAATGTCCTGTGTTTGTAGACAAATCTGGCAAAGCGTGTAAGTTTTGTTACTTGGTAAGAAGAAGGTATTGGTGTATGCAGATAATGGCTTGACGCTGACAGTAATTCCCACAAGATAATTTCAGGATGGATAAATAAGAACACTGAATAAAAACTCCAGATTCTGAAGGACTTCAAAATTTTGAATAAGTTTTACTTTAACATGGCAGAGCACTAAATGATTGCTTGTTCTCTGTTGGTGGTGCCAAGTTTTGAGATTTCACACCTTAAATGTGTAAGCTGAAGATTTGTCTGAGTTTCAAAACTTTGTGAAAATTGAGAATAGCTGCCACAGTAACATTTTATACCCTTTGTGTGAGTATTGATGCATCCGTTTTTTGAGTTTAGTGCGCAGTGTTCCAGACAACATCTCAGTGAGGCTCCTTACAGCAGTCAAAGCCAAGAGCAGTGTCTTTGTGGGATTTGAAATATTCACAACATATTTTATTCAGCGTGTTTTAGTGCTGTAGTTGTTAAAATGACACATTATCTTCCATCTTTGTTATACTACATTTTTGTTATGTATTACACCTGAAAACTCTGAAATGTTTAATTTTAAAGTTCCACACACCTTTTTTTACATATAGTAATATTTGAATAAATCTAAATGGAAGGCCCTTATTTCTTTAAATTATTTCTATTTCCTCATTTTGCTCCCCCGTTTTTTCCCTATTGTGATTGTGCAATTTCCAGGCAATTGCAGTCGCTAGTGCAGTGACAGGAGAACCTTCACCTAGAGTCTCACCTGCAGACTGGGGTACTGGGGGCTGATTTGGACTCTTTGGACCTTTTGCCAAAGGATTTAACATTGTAGAATTATGTAGGCCCACCAATTTACAATGGTGTTTGGGATTGCTATTAGTGGATTAGGGTATAATCGCCTTTTGCATGCATGTCCTCTTTTATTGTGAAGGTGTTTTTTTTTTTCTTTTTCTTTTTTGCCTCCCTCTGGCATCAGTCCTGTGCTCATGTATGTGCAGGCCACAGTGTACCACACACACAGGGGAGTTCAGTGCTACAACTAGTACCACAGGCAGTGTTCACTACTGTGAACACTGCCTGTGGTTTTATGCCACTGCTTGTGCCAAAATTAAAAATGAACTAGAAATTAGTATGGCTTGTTTTCCTAAAAATTCTGAACCTTAAAATGATAAATCATAACTTGGATGCCAGATTTAAAAGAAAAAAACGTAAAACATGAAAAATATTCCAGTATGTTAGTTTTTGAGCTGCCCTAATCGCAAGTAAACATATAATTATGAACAAACATTTAAAAACCCCCAAATTCTAATTAATTCCATAAATGTTCTTACTGTGTGTAGATTTTTAAGACAAAATGTGTGCATGAAAATATTCATGGATCACATCCACTGTCTTGCAACACTCACACTTTGCTATACCTACTGGCTTCTTCTGTCAGTTATGTTTGAATATAAATATGAAATATGTATGTACATCTACTTTCTATCTTATCAATAAACAAAAAAAGGAAATAAGAAATCAAAATAGACACCGTGTTAGATTAAAACTGAATATTGAAAAATAATTAACTTCAAATAAAAGAAAAGAAAAAGACATGCACGAAGCAATTTTTGTTGCTCCAGTATGATTTATAAATCTTGCTGTGAGTGCAGGGATGAAGTTCAAGCATTGGCCATTCTGTTTGTATATTTATGTGTACTGGAAATTGGATGTTGATATTTGTAAATCTCTCTCAGTAATAGCTGTAAAAATCTCTTGGAGAAATGATTTGAAACTAGTGATTTTCTGACCCTCATAGCACTTTTAAAGCAGGCATATTTCTCTTTACAAAGACATATTTTTAAATTAATAAAACAAAATGAGCCCTGCCGTGCTCTTCTTGATTTAATTATTCCACTTATCCCATCAAAAGTAGAAGGGGTCATGTAGGTTTTTACAACTGTGAAGAAAAGAGAGGGGGGAAAAAAAAGGCTTTTTCAGCGTCAGTTCTCAATTGTTAGTCCTTAACCTACACTACATGGTACCGGCAAAAGTCTCAAAGAGCAGCTCTATTGATGTCAATTCTAACTGGCACATAAAAACATAAAAACAATGAAAAATAAAAAATGTTTGACTTTTTCATTCATTGTAAATCTTATTCTACAATCAGTGCTAAGCCCTTTAACGAGTTCCCCTGCAATCTAACAAAATGTGAGATGCTTAGCCAGTGACAAGTGGTCTTCTCTTGCCTTTTTATAGGAGATCTGTCCCTCCCAGCATGCATGACTGTCTCACTTTTCAAGCAGGAAGCAGAGATGAAAAGATTAGTGGGGATCTGGGCTGCTCTGTCTCTATTGGAGGCCTGTGATATTGCTCAAATATTCAAGCTAGCACTCAGCCATTAATGTTCACACTTAGGTGTCAATGTAAGTGAAAGCTTTGAAAACTAATCTATAAACATATGAGTGACTGCTTTTTAAGAGGGTGCCTCACAGCCTTGCATTGGCACTCAAAGGTCCATCCAGTCCTCTTCCACCGTCTGAAGGCAGCATTTTATGAGTCAGTAGAGAATGAAATGTAAGATTCAAAAGGCTGAGCAGGACATTTGTTTGGTTGACTCCCAATGATTTGCATATTACTATGAATTGCTTCAATGGCCACTAAGCTCGCCATGCCATTTACCACAGGCTAATGCAGACACAGAGTAGTTAATTGCCATCTCTATACATCAGCCTCAACACTAGTAGGCATAGACCAAATGTGCTACCCAAACATGGTGATTCCTTGCTTACACTGAGAGTTCATGTCCTTGTTCTTGGTTCAGATTAATCTTTGTGGGGCAAACATTCATCTTCATACATTTTAAACTGTATCACTGTGACCTGACATGACTCTTAATCAAGAATGCAGCAACAGAATGCAGAGCTTCTGAAGCTGAAGCTTAGTAAATGAGGCACTGAGGGTATACGTCCGTGGTAGGAGTTATACTTCTTCCTGCATTTACCCAGGTACCAAACCTTTAGTTTGTTCTTCACCGAAGAGGGAACAGCATTAAATTCTATAGAGCAGGAAACCTAATAAATCATGTACATCTGTGCCACAGAAGTGAAGGGTCTCTGCTGAATTTTGGTAGTGAACAAAGGTTGCTGCTACTTTGAGAACGATCTAAATGCAGTTTGTTTTTAAAAAGCCACTGTAACAACAGCTCCAATCCAATTTTAAGACAGTAAAATTAACTGGAATTATTTCTTTTATACGCAGTCCTTCAACATGACACAACAAGCATCTATTTTTTCAAACTCCAAAAAGATTTCAAATGTTATCGACTGGAATCTACAGCAGCTGTTTATTCCTACTTCAGTCAAAAGGCATTTAGAGATGGATGTTTTTCAGAGTGCTTTTGGGATGTTTTTAAAGTTTGAATTTTTGTATTTGCCAAATATGAAAAATATATTGATTCATCATACATAAAAAAAAAAAAAAAGATTATAGGATATAACTGTATTATTGTTGAAATTTAGTTTTTGGCCGGTGTAAAGTTTTTGAAGAGTACACACAGAAGAGATACAATCTTTCCTAACTCTGTCCTTGTCTTTTATTAGGGCCACATGACTCACTGCTTGCCATTATGTCTGAATATGACACATCATAATGAAAGCAGTTTCATGTTCTGGCTTAATTGACAGTGGTAAAGTAGCTTAGTCATAATTACTACACTTCCTCCTCAGCAGACGGTTTGAAGAATGAGACATCTGCACCCTGAGACAACACGGCATACAGCAACATCAGAACAGAAACGGTAAATTAAATATCATCTTATTCACAGAGGGGATGTAACACCACAGGATATGTTCATAATAAATTATTCTTCTTCTATTCTCTGGCTCAGATTTATTCGGTCCTGCTTGAAATCTTTTTGGAATTTGAAGAATAGATGCTTGTCATGTCATGTTGAAGGACTGGGTATAACGGGGGGAAAAAAAAGTCTAGTCATTTTACTGACTTAAAATTGTGTTTCTTAAAATCAAACTTTCCACAAACAGAGGCAAGCTTTTCATTTTCATGACTGTTTTCTTAACATTTATGCTCGGCCCCTATGTTTTAAAGCTTTCAGTTACATTGACACCTAAGTGTGAGTAGTAGTGGCTGAGTGCTAGCTTGAATAATTGCACAGTATCACAGGTCACCAGTGGATACACAGCAGGCCTGACCTCTTCACACCACAGGAGAGGACCACTTGTCACCGGCTAAGATTGGGCTCATTTTAACTCATTAAAGGGCTTAGCTGTGATTGTAGAATTAGATTAACTATGAGTACATTTACATGAACTCTGGTAATTTGGTTTTCAGTCTGATTGTGGCTTTGATTGTATTCAGGATATGTTTACATGGATATAAATATATCTTGGATCAACCTTTTTAGTCCCTTTAGACAGAATTTTTCAGCATCCTTTGAATCTGTCATTTTTGTACCAGCTTAGTTTACCTCATCAGTTGAGGATGAACTGCCTGGCCTCTGCAGCATCTACTACTCTGCTGAATGTAGCTTCTCCATCTGATATCCAGTAATGGAAGACGGAGGCGGAAATAAAATGCATCCTCTGCACTGCCAGTACCAGATTATCACTCGGTCATTTCACTGTGTCGGTCATCATTACATTATCATCATCATTTTTTTGTCTTATCGATTAACTTAAGTCTCTCTGGCTGAGGACACACATCTATATGCCACAGTATCCTAATTTGTCTTGGAGACAGGCTAGCTTGTCCAGGTTTCTGAGACCATGACGTTCAGACGATGAAGACACACACAGTGATTAATAGAACTCTCACAAAGCCTTAGCCAGCCAACCATCACATATACACAGTCAAAATCTCTCCTCACTGTTAAAGCAAGCCCTAAAACAATCAAGCAATTTGTAAACAGGCAAACAATAATGACAAAGGCAAAGCACCAAGTTGAGTTGAACCTCCAGAAGCTAACAAAGTGGTGACTGTTACAAGCTTTCACGTATTTTATTCTGTATATTGTATAACCCACAAGTCACCATCTAACATACAACCAAAAATGAGCCTTAGACATTGAGGAAAGCTGTGAAATTACCTTCATATGCATTTCAGGAAGGGCTGCCTGAATAATCAAAGATTATAGCAGTATGTGGTGTTAACTTTGCGTGGGTCAGTTTGTAGAGGAAATGTTCTTCTAAAAAGCAGGTGCAAATTTGCACAGGTAAGATTTATAATTAAAGCAAGGTTTAGAGGAAGAAGTTCTTTATTAACCTGCACTCTGTAAAAACTGGAAAACTGCAAAAGGTGAGCATACAACAGCTACTGAAAAATGAAAACACAGCGTGGTTCTAAAATTGTTCAAAAAAGTTTCTCTGAAAAAACTAAGATTAACATTGTGATGGTCTGAATTTTTTTATTTTATTTTTATTTTTTTATAGAAGTAATGTGTTATTGAGCATCTTTTTGTCATTCCATAGCGTTTTCATTTCTTTGTTTAATTACTCAGTAAATTAGTTTCACTAACCAATCTATAATAAGTAATATTAATTTTTACAACAGAAAGATAAATTATTTTCTGAATTACAATTTAGTTACAGCCTTAGCAAATGTTTTTAAATTGCATTATTGAATTTCATGAGTACATCTCTCTCTGCATGACTGCTCAGTTTAAAAACCTTTTTCTGATCTTGTTAATTGTAGATGATTCCCATGAGGCTGACATAGTCACTGGTAGCATGATTAGCTGCAGCCTTGGTAAATCAGGTGCTGATTACGTGCAGATTATGAGCGCAGACTGAATGAAAGGTGCAGCGCAAACACATATCTGACCAGAGATAGCAAGGGGCCCTTAAGGTTAATGATGACATCTCAGAGTGTATGAGTAAAGTCTTGTGCTCTCCTCTTCAACACCAGCTTGTTCAGCAAAATGGCCTATGTGAGTGCATGAATAAATGTCAAAACCAAGAATGACGGATCAAATTAATGAGTGATTGTCGGTTTTATAGGCACACTGATTATGTACTGAAAAAATTTGGTCACAGAGAGACACTTCTGGGCTTGTTTGTCTGCATGTTTGCGCTCTTTTACCAGTGTGATCAATAGGAAAACACTGGCCAGTATCAGCAACCCATCTGCCACCACTTCTATTAGCATTAGCCTTCATAAGTCAGTCCATTTGTACAGTACCAAGGACTCCAGAAGAATTAATCAACAGTTTTATCCTCATGTAGCCTAGCAGGGGTAAACCTGCTGCCAGTCTGTAATTACCCATCAGTGGCCTGACTAATCTGGACTGCAGTGTGTAATGCTTCTGTGATCTAGCTGCAGTGAGAGACATGCCCTACCCTAAGAATGGGCCAGACAGGAGCACATGGAGCTGTGTATGCCTGCTGTCAGAGACTGACAGCAGGCATACACAGCTGACAGAGTGCAGGATCAGGAGGCTACTCCTCTCAGCTGTCTCTGTGCCCTACCCTCAACACCAGCCTGGCATGAGCTAAGAGTTGACTAATCCCTCGTGAATTGGTGCCATGCATTTAAATAGAATTTTTTTTTTTTTTTTAATTTGTAAAGGAATGTAGGGGAAGAAGACTGCACTGACATGCTTTTTGTAATTTGTGTGTGTTTATATTTGTGTATATTTGGAAGACATCCTGCTGGCCCGGTTTGAGGCTCTCACATTGCAGCATCACCACTGTGCCTCAGATACCGAATGACAGCTAAGAATTGAAGTAAACTCATGTTTCTACTTACAATATCTTTACTCCTCACCTTATTCTTTCTGTCCTCCCTGTCCAGCAGGAGGCCTGACCTTTCCAAAAAAAGGCCTCATTCCTCTCTTCATCCCTTCTCACAGAGCTCTTTCATGTAGCGGTGTGTTTTGTTGCTTGGACACACAATAACAAGCTTTTTTTATTTATATCTATTGCATGTAGAAATTTTTCTGCATCAGAATGTTTTGTTGATGGATCACTATGCTAATCTGCTTTAGCCCGACACTGTTACTGAACAATGCTGCAAGAGGCTGTTTGAAAGAAGCCTAAAAATCGAGGTTTGTCTATTTAAACATGCAGGAGCTCCTTTGAGCCGGTTGACACATGAGCCAGTGTGTAAAATGAGAGGAGGCAGAAGATTTCAGGGAGCAGGTGTGAGATTTATGGTTAGTGGCTGACT
The DNA here is from genome assembly GCA_037833715.1 of Toxotes lorentzi. Lineage (NCBI taxonomy): Eukaryota > Metazoa > Chordata > Actinopteri > Toxotidae > Toxotes > Toxotes lorentzi. The sequence goes on from JBBMJY010000020.1 coordinate 7,984,442, forward strand.
TAACAGTCTGCACATTACCAGGTGACAGTATATATGTTGTATAACATATGATTTATACTGCAGTGGTCCAATGGGAGATGTGAAAATGGCATTACTCTTAAGGTTTGATCCTAGATTCTTGATCCTGAATCATTTCCTTGGTCACCTCTTCACCGCTGAAGATGTAGATGTTAAGTCTGCACAAGAAATTAGTTGTTTCTTGCCTTGTGCATTTTTAAAAAAAGAATATAGAACAGAATACATTTTTGTCATGGTCAAAGTGTTGGTCAGTTGGTCTGTCAGTCCATCCTTCTAGAATGAAACTATTGAATCTATAGCCATGAAATCTCGTACATACAATCATTGTTCCGGGAAGAGAAACAATTTTTATGCATCAAACACTTCACAAGCTGATAATAGCTGTTGTCAGAAAATTGCCACTTCACAAAAGATAATTCCTTTTGGACAAAGAGCATTACAGCCTCACTAGTCTGCTTGGCTGGCTATATGGACTTGTTTTTCCTATTAAAGCACTGGCACGCTGTTTGGTTTGGTAGCTCGGTGTTTGGCAGTAGTTCGGTTTAAAATGTAGGTTACACACAGTAAACACCTCAGTCATGAGTTGCATGTTCTGCAAAGCACAGAACTTCTTAGGACTGTGTGTGGTAGATGTGATGTGTACACAGGTGCAAATTACACTTAACACATATGAAATTCATTCTGATTTGTCTGCAGCTGACAGAGTAAAGGGCTGTGTTTCTTGCCAACTGTCCTCAGTGTTATCACCTTCTCTGACAGACCTAGTAGGTGGGAAACACGGAGGAGTCATAAAAAATGCATGATTATGCATCTGACATGGTTTGTGTTCAGCCTAGGCCTGGCTTGGCTTATATGCGTCCCAGCTCTCAAGAAACATCTTAAGTTGATGTGGAATATTCCCTTAGAGTTAAAACCTCTGCCCAACACTAATATTGTTGTATTTAAGAAGGTTTGCCCACGCCAGAAGTGATTTAGAGCTACATTACTTTGCTGATTTTATTAGAGAAGCAGGGCATTGCACCTCACAGCTGTTCAGTGGCTTCCCGTGATCATGGGATGAGTTGTTTTTTTGTGTCTTGCAAGTCAAGAAGAAGATGGAATAAAAGCAATTCAAGCACACAGAACACTTGGCTGTAAAGAGAATTGTGTAACAGTTGGGGGCTGGATCAGTATTGACCTTGCCTGATGAACATAATGTTACTTTTTAGAGGAACAATCCTGATAAAGAAATATCCGGACTCAACCTTGGGTAATGAAAATACTCCCGCTGCTTCAGTAAGAATGATACATGGATGTTGGCACTGTGGTGTTTGTGTCTCTGGCAGCCAAGTAATTCAGAAACATAGTAGAAACAGCTAATCCATATCTATCCTGTACTTTCAACATTGCTGGTCCTCTAGGGGAGACTGAGTGCCCAAAACTGTTTTATTTCCACTGTGTCAGAGCCACTGCTAGCATAGCTGGAGTCCTTCTCTTTCCTCTTTGTCACAGAGACCATTGTTACTAAAGAAAACGTATCGCTGTACAGCCTTTCCAGCAGCTCTTTTTCTACAAGGGCTCATTTAGGGAAGTTTATTTGTAATCAAACCACAATCTGCGATTAGCAATTAGCTTAGCTACCCAGGCTAAGTGCATGAGCAGGTGCCACAGTGACAGCACAGTGATAGTTTGGACTCCAGAGTTTGGTATACACAGATGGGCAATAGTGAATAGAGCATTAAATCGTTTTTGTCTGAGGGTGTAAAATACATTTCCCCTGTTTATTTTCTCATAGGCAAAATAATAAATAATTAAATACTGAGCGGCAGAATTATCACTGAAAAGGCATTGACAAGTTAGACAAGACAAGCTAGAGATGCATCAGTGAGTATATTACGACCCAGTGATTTCTGAAGAATAGTTATATATTTGCTTCGGAAACATTGAGGATGGTGTAGGATGGACAGTTTGTGTACAAACCTTTTTTTTTCTTCCCAGCAAAATAGCATTGGTAAGAGAAAGTGTATTTGTTCAACAAGATAAACATTTAAAAGCGAGAGACCTATCAACTTTAGCCATTATGTTAAAGTGACCTTAAAGTGTCCTTTAAACCTGATGCATTCATCTTCTTTAATGATGTTGCTAAGGGTGTACAATACAAGATGTTCTAAACTGTGTCAGAACATAAATTCGTTTTTTCCAAGTCTTTCTTCACATAGTTCTCACATATATGCATGAGCAGTACACTGAAAGAGTTATTGGTTGCTTTTATAATTCCTCCTGTCAATATTGGCCATTAAGTGATCTTTTCACAATGCAACTTCAATATAAGAGAAGGGCGACAAGATCGACAGTCTTAGAAGAGGGGACTTTGTACTCAGGAGACTGGATCCCTTATACAAGAAACTGGAAGTCAACAACTGGTATGTCAGCAACAGTGAAGTAAAAGAGGATCTTGTAACCTAACATGACAACACATGATGAGAAATCAATAGCCTCATCTCTCCACATGCTCTGAAAGGAGAAGGAGTGAAAAGGAAAGGGTGGGGTGGGTGTCAGTTCATTTTTAATGTGAAGAGGATTCATGTGGGCCTTGACAGACATCAATTGTTGATCCCATTAGACCAGATGACACAACTGAGTACAGATAATCTAAGGACAGAAATACTGCATTTTTTATATATGTATACTGTATATTTTACATGCGCTACACATACACTTTACACAGAACTGCACATACTAGTTTAGCTTGTTGTTTTCAGGTCTGTTTAAATGCTTGAATTTCCATGGGTTCATTAAAAGGCTTAGTGGTCACTGTTGATCCTCCTGCCCACACTGGCCACAAAGAGATCAATCCTTAAAGCAATTTCAGTTAATGTGATGAGGGACAAAGTCCACAGTCCTTGTATTGTGCATAAATTAATTCTAAAGTTAAGCTAAAGCCATATGAGCTTTAAGCAGTCTGTGTTAGATTAATCAAGCTGATATCTTCCCAAGTAATAGTCTAATAGTCTGGATTTTGTTGTACATCGTTTACACTGACGTTGCTATAGGAAGGGATTTCTTTCCAGCCAGTATGGACAGCAGGAACAACTGCAGCAACTAAAAACACTTTCAATATGCATATGAACGTGTCAGTGCTGTTTAAAGATAGACTTGAAAAAAATGTGAACTTGTTTTTTGATTCTCTTTCCCTTTTAATTGATCCAATTGAAATTTTGACCTGTTCTCAGTGGGTTGTTTAGTGTTGCATGAGCTGTAATCGTTACAGTGTGATACTGTTCGCTTTGATTCAGTCAACTGTGTTCAGTGCGTAAAGTGGTTACCAAACAGACTGCATGTCCAATAAGACACTGAATATATGTTTATATATGTGTGTGTGTGTGTGTGTGTGTGTGTGTGTGTGTGTGTGTGTGTGTGTGTGTGTATGTGTGTGTGTGTGTGTG
>JBBMJY010000020.1:7987984-8009814 GCA_037833715.1 Toxotes lorentzi
TGTTCTCTTTGATTCAGTCAACTGTGTTTAGTACGTAAAGTGGTTACCAAACAGACTGCATGTCCAACAAGACACTGGATATATGTGTATATATGTGTGTGTGTGTGTGTGTGTGTGTGTGTGTGTGTGTGTGTGTGTGTGTGTGTGTATATGTTTGTGTGTTTGTGAGAGAGCTGCAGGATCAGGGTTGTTTGATTATTTAACAAACCACTCTAAGAACTATGTGTATACTTGTATTTATCTATTTTTTTGGACACTGCTAGTTTTACTCATTCATTTAAAACCAAAATCTACTAAACATTGTAATATTTTTCATCTTTCAGTCTCCACTGTTTGCTCACCAAATTCTCAGTGTTTTTGCTTGTGCTGTCACCCGATGTGTGCAGTGGCTTTCTTTCTTTGCTGTTTCATAAATTTATGGCACAAACATGTTAAAATCAAAGAAAGGGCACCCAGCAGGGGTAGCTGTCTAGAAGATGAATACTTTGATGATGTTGTTATTGTTCTTGTGTTTGCCACATGCAGCATGCTGATTTCTGTAACCACAATGAAAACATTATTGCCCAATAGATGTTTAAAAAATACAACAAAACAAGCTGCAAATCTATGTGATATCATGCACATGTAAACCAATAGATCCATAATTTCATGTGCAGGGCCAGGTTGTGCCCTGAGCAATTATCTGCCCTGCTCATTTGGTCACAGTGTGTATTTACACCATGAGAATGGGATATCTCCCGCTGTGGTCTTTACTACTACAGATGTGTAACCATAGTGGAGTCAACCTGCTCCCCCAGACGCTTCTCTGAATCAAGCTATTGGTTTTCCTCAGGTTAATACTGTGAAGGAGTGTATCACAAATTCAAATGGGCCTCAAGTGCAATTGGAATGGGTAAATGTGAGGATCTGTTATCCAGGCTTTGGGGCCGAATAGCTAAAAAGGGCATGTTTATTTTCTTCTCGTCTTCTCAGTGTACTTGTACTATTCTCCATCTGTAGTGCATTGTCTATTGATTTTCTCCAGCCCCCTCTATCAGTCAGGCTTTAATAAGACAACACACGTCGTCTTTAAAAGAAACGTATTAGAATGTTAATGCTTTACACCACAGACCTGTTTGCCTCTCTGCGGTGTTGTGTGAGTGTTTGTGTGCACCCATGCACACAGATGTGTTTATGTGTACGTGTGTGCCACCACATTTTCATTAAAACAGAAGAAGAAAACATTCATCTTGACAGTTTTAGGGGAGTAAAGGGGGTGGAAAACAAGGAGGATGTGACAATAGAGGGATGAGGGGATAAGGATGGAGGGAGTAGTAGAAAGTGAAGAAGAAACCTCCTTGTGCAGAGTGGATTCATCTTCTGTCTTATTGCTCGTGCAGGGACCAATTTATCTTCATTTAGGTTTTTTGGCACCAAACCCAACCCAGACCGGTTGCCTCAAGAAAGCACATGAACTCAACATGGCTCTTTAGCCCATGTGGCCTGCATCTAGGGTTTGATCAGTATTGAAAAGGGGTTCTTTAAAGGGGTTCTTTTCATAATAAGTCCTCTTACACTGTTCTAGATATCTTGTGTATTTAAAAAAAATCCCTCACACTGAAATGAACAGATTGTGCTCTTTCGTGGGTCATGCTAATAATTTGATGGTTATGTCCATTCAAGATTGCACAAAGTTTCTGTGTAGCTCATATACCAGATTTACCAGATATTCAGTAGCTTTGTTTATATGTTTATCATCTTGACATTTCAGTGTTTACATTACACTGTGATGCTTCCTGTCTTAGGATTCTATAATGCATTTTGGCAGTATCCTTCTGCTTCTGGAGTTTAAGGCTTCTGCTTTCTCCGTGTCTTTATTGAGCTTTAGCTCAGACCACAAGACCCTCTCAATTCAGCAGGGTATAAATTAACATTGATTTTAGATATGGTCTTACTGTAGCATCATGGCCTTGGTGGCCAAATAACTAACAATAACCTTCACAGTATGAGTGGGTGGAGAGGCGGCGAGGGCAACAAATAAAGACACAGGGGAAGAAAGAGGAAGACAGCTGCATCATTCTGCCAGTGTACCTCTTCATTACACATAATTGCAGATTAAAACAAAATCTTTTGTTTCTCTTCCTCCAAATATGCAGATGCCCAGTCCACATATACACTGCGATGCTGATACGTTTTGTCTAAATAACACAAGAAACATCTATTATCTCTGTCACTTTCTCTGTTTGACCTATTGATTTAACGCTGGATTATACTCAGCGTTGACATTACACTGCACTAAAGGCTGTCACTGTACTGTGAATTCACTCTCGCCTTTTCTCCCTACTCACCCCCACCCCCCTGTCTACCATATGTAACTTCCAAAATCACATGCTGCATGATGCTGGCTTCGCCGTATGGAGCTCAGCAGTCAGATGCTTGTTAATTGTTTTGCTGCTTGAAAAGGAAATGGGAGTAGGGGGCTGCAGAAGGGGAGGGAGAGGGATGTCAGAAATCAGAGGAACCCCTGCTGCCATGTCTGGATGCAGTAGTGGCTGCGCAGTGAGAAGAGAAAAGGAGGGAGAACAGGAGAGAGTGGGCAGAGTTGTGTCTTTCTGGCTGTGTTGCGCTGTGCAGTCTGGTCTAGGTGCCCCACTGACAGCCCAAGATTGATGGATAGAGCTGTGTATCGCACATAACATCAATTCTGTACTGCTCTCTCTTTCATTCTGAGTCTCACTCCCTCATCACTCCTCCCTTCCCCTCTCTCTACTGCTCTCCCTCTCCCTCCCTCCTCTGTTCCAGGTCCCTCGTGGTCCCTCTCTTCCGTATTAGTTTCCAAAAGGCATCTTTAATACTGCCAGGGAGCGCGCTGTGAGGCAGCAAGAAAGCGAGGCGAGCGGATTGCTATCTTTGTGACAGCTTTTCCACTTGGCAGGCTGTGTGTGAACCGGGGAACTGGACTGGACTGTGGTGTTTCGTGGAGGAGGTGGGAGAGGAGGTGGAGGAGGGAGAACTGAGGGGCAAGCTGGACAGATGGAGGACGGCACCCAACACCTGGGACACTGCATGGTTGACATGAAGGAGCTGAGCGCCAACCCTGAAGGACTGACTGCTGCCGGTGAGCTGTCTGCACTGTGTTGTCTGTTTGTCCCTTAATCTGTCCCCTCCACCTCTCTCCTCTGTCCTTCCTCATACAGTTTAACTCTGAAACATCTTACGTGTTATTTCAGTTAAGTCTGTCCCCTGCATCATATGCCACTGTTTCTATAAATGCTTCTCTCTGCATTCTTCTCTCAGTTTTGCATATTTTCCCTAAATTTGTGTTTGCAGTGGTTTTCTCTCTATAGCACATACATAGAGAGAATGTGTGTGTTGGAGAGAGAGAGAGAGTGAGTGAGTTAGAGAGAGAGTGAGCGAAGGGTGGAGGTACCAGTGAGAGTGAGAGATGGAACCAATTTTAAATGCACTATGATCAATAATCAAGTGATTGAATTCAATGTAATTTGATTGTCTTATCTGGGTAACTCACGCCTCAGGGTCATATTGTTGCACTTATCACAGAAGAAGGTTAATTATACTTGCCATTAACATACTGTGTATCCAGGTGATAGCTGGAAATGATTTGAAATTTTCAAAAGTAAAATGTCTTACCAGCCAGTTGATATTGGAGTGCTATTTTTTTTTTTTTTTTTTTTGGGTCAGTTTTTGAGCAACATCATTATTTAATAGTCGAGTGTCTCCACAAATTATGCTTGTCAACTGATATTAAAACTTGCTGGCTGCCTTTCTGCAGGTTTCCTGTTATGTATTTGGCTGCTGCAGCGTGGCTGAATTAAAACTGTTGAAATTATTTGTCTCAGTATTATGTCAGAAAATTCTACTTTACCTGGTCTGGGTTAACACTTGAAATTGATTTAGCGGCTCAGCAGAGCACATTTTTGAAAAACTGTTTGTTGACATGTAACATCTACATATTCTCATGTGTGGTTGTGTGCCTGTGTGTGTGTTTTCCTTTTTTTGCTGCAGTCATATTCCATATAGCCTGAACGTATATTCACCAGTGAGCACTGTCAGAGGCAAACTAGATGTCTCAGTGCCCATCACAACAGGAGAATGCTAAAGAGATTAGCCATATCAATGATGCCACAAAGCCTGCTTTCCAAGTTTAATACCTTTGCTTACCAAAAGGACAGACACTGCATGCAGCGCCGCTAAGCATTTGCATTGGCATGCAAGCTCAACACCATCAGCTTCCCCATGGGGATAAGTAAATGGAGCCGTACAAAGAGGAATGAAAGTGCAATTCCTGATGCCTTGTCTCCTTTGCCTCCAACCACACAGATACACACAGAATCAGCTTACATACATAATTACACACATGCAAACACAGACACACATCAGTATGTAATGAAGCATGTACACACGAGTACATCCACACATACATGCACTGAATCATGCACTGAATCATGCATGCGCACAAACACACAGCTACACACACGCTAATACTCTTACAGTTATGACCTGATCGCGAACCCTAGATATGCATTACTTTAAAATTACACAGTCACAGTGTGGAGATGACATCTGACAGGTGTGGGAGTATAACAGTAATGACAAACACCTCACTGTACCTCTGTTTTGTTTTCCCTAAGCATCCTGGGAGACAAAAGGGAAGAGCAAAGCACATAATTACCATGTTTGGCACGAAAGACAGTTTGACAACCCTACATTATTAGTCGCAAGGTGAAATAGTTTATCTCCTCCTTCATGACAGGAGAGAGAAGTGGGACCAAACTGGCTGCTGCTCAGTACTTATTAAGGTGGGGCTGAATTGGCATTTTACAAACACAAGGGGTAAAATTATCTTATTTTAACTATTAACTATTCGTACCAGAATTTGCATACAGCCACGTGAGTTTTCAATGGAAGCTGCAACACAATTGATTTTCATTGCACACTGCTTGACATCACAGAACTATTGTGAACCAAAATGTCTCACTCCGCGCCCTTGTTAACCCTCCACCCTCCATCTCTCATCGACACGACAGTCAAGACCTCCTCAGCACACCCAACTGATTCAGAACACTTCATTAAACGCTGGCAACAAAACCATCTGTCCCCCCTCAATCTCCCAGGGCAGTAATGTGACAATAACTCACTCTCCCATTCAGCATCACTTGTCCTAATGGGATGCCTGTTTTTGCAAACATCAATCGAGTTAGGGGTATGTTAGCCTGTCTGATGAGTGAATCTTCAGAAAGGATGTGCAGGTGTCATTTAGGCAATTTAAACTGCAGAAAAGAGAGCAAGCAAGGAGAGTGAGGTTGGACAAAAGGAGTTAGACGAAAGGAAGACTGCAATTAGTGTGCGTGTGTCTGTGTGCATGTGTAGAATTGGTGGTTTAATTTGTTGGTTGGGTTGGAACGGTTTATTGAGAGACAGCTGGTTATAGCCCCAAAATATCAAATCCCATGGTGAGCCAGCCCTATAAGTAAATTATTAATATCACCTCAAAATCCAGGGTAAATAATATTCAAAATATAAACAGGATTTGTTTTAGGCACCAGACGCTTACATGTAATATCTATTCATGAAGGGGATAAGCAGGAGTGATTAGGAATGTGTACTATACGCACTGTGGCAGGGTTTATCAAAGCTCTTTTTGGAAATTGCTTGGTTTTCTTAGCTGAGCTGGTAGCATATGATGGGGACCGGAGCAGCGACAGGCTGTATTTTGGGGCTTTTCCACAATTATTTTTTGCGGAGTCAGGAATCAGCAGCAGTCCCATGTGAAATCTGTGCGTGCACTTCCCCACATTTCTTACTTTCATTCCGCCTTTCACAGTATCTGCTATAAGCTAGTAAGTGGTTATCACACTGTACAGTGGGTGAGGAAGCAGGGCAATGAGAAGGGAAGAGGGTTAAATGATCATCTGCGAGACGGACAATTTAAGTCCCTGTACATTAATTAACTTTGTCATTCCAGAGAAATCACCTAGTCTGCTCACATCCTAATAAATTACCCTCTCTTCTCCCTTCAGCGTGCCTTTTCCCCCACTGATACCACCCGCAGACAGGAGGGTGATAGATTGGAGGTACAGTGGGGCTATGCTGTTATTTCTAGAGCCAGATGAAACTGCAGTATAGCGGGCGGGCACACCTCATTTGCTTTGGGCCCCTCTGGGAGTTACATCTGCATGTGCCGCCGCCCGCCTGCTTGCTGCCTGCCGCCTTGCTGAGCTTATTACCATATTCATAATGCCAGCGGATATCGATTATAAATACCACACCTGTGCCACTTTTCTCCACACACTTATCCACACATCGGGGCTGGATCACTGGTGGGCTTCATATGCTAAAGGAGATGTGATTCAGATGGACAGTACAGGTAGTTGACCTCCCCCCATGTAATGGGTAATTATTGTAATTTGACTTTCTGAATTTGTTTTGGTCAACCTGGTTCTCACCAAGGGGTCAATGACATGCAGTGTGTTCAGTGCTCAAAGACAAGAATGGTGTCACAGTGTACATAACAGGTGTTCTGTCCTCAGGTTGTGTATGCATAATTTGTCCATGATTTTAAGAACTGTGGAGACGGACTCACTGTGAACACGTGAACAACAGTTTCCAGACTTGTGTTGGAACACTGTTAAAATGTTATGCAGTCAGAATTCATTCTCAAAGACGCAGCATAACCTATGTGTTGCCTGTCTTATAATCAAAGCATCTGTCATGATCCTTCTATAAATACTTGACACTCTACCTACATGCTGTGCTCTAAAATTCAGATATCTTTTAACTTCAGTCCTCCTTCGCTATCAAGCATATCCAGTTGCCATGTGTGCATGTCTCATGATCTGTGTCCCCAACCCATATCAGGCCTAGCCCGAACTTTACTTCTTATCTTTATTCAGTTATTTTTGCAATGACAGATATTTTCCACTGCCTTCCAACCACTCTAGATACGTTGGTGTGTAGCACAGATGGAGTCCTCCGAAGTAACTGGACTGTTCAAGTGACAGTCCCTTATGATAATGTGGCATCAGAGACTGGACCCAACAGCTGGCACTGTCTCAGCCCTCCTAGCTAAAGGGCTCTCTGTTGCCACCACACAAAATGTCATCTACGCTTATTAAAGTTTCATCAGCACTCACAAGGAAGCCTTAGTGGTGACAACATGAGGAGACATGACCCCTGAGGAATGCAATGATGATGAGAGCAATGTGAAAACCAGATAGCGATGCAGAAAGTTTATTTACATACCTAATTGGCCTATTTGTGCAACTGTGTGCGTGTGTTTACTTGCCCACATACTTCAGCTATTTGTGCACCTGATTAATTAGACATTTACTGTACTTGTATGCATAACACATATTGCACTAAGTTTGCGTAAGCCTGTTTATTCAAATGTAGCCCATTCTGACAACTATGGCAGCTGACAGAGCCCAATTCAACTTGACTAGCAAATTGAGATTTTATTCAGTTTTGTCAACATATTTGCTGAATTTCAAAATGCAAGTGTACGCTGGTTGTGTTTTCTGTACATTGGGCTTTTTTTTGGCTTTAGTAGAAAAGTCACTCTCAAGAGGACACAGGGTAATGCTAATGATTTCAGTAATTTACAATGTTATTCATTAGCAATGTCTGTAGCATTGTTCCTTTTCAATGAATTGAAATTAATTTCAAAGAATACATTTAAAAGGAAAATTCCATATTTAATTGGTTGATCCACCAGTTCCACATTTAGATAGAAAACCCCTGAAACATGTAGTACATCTGTGACGTTGTCAAAAAAACGCCTTTGAACTTTCATTGTCAGTCAAGTTTTTTTCTGCACTTAACTATTAATATTCCCATGGAATTAGAATGGAACATTGTTGGAAACAACTGTTATCCATTAATTAGATGGTTAATTTGACTGTTTGATTTTTCCCACCAGCAGGTTTCCTCAATACTTTCTTTAATAATGTTTTCTTGGCAGGTTCTTTCTTCTCTTTACACAGGGGCAGTGGTTGGTGGTTTAAGCTTAGGCTAGGCAGGATATGTGAGCTATTAATGTCTTTCCAACATGCAGTTTTGTCTTGCACTTTCCTTAATACTGCATCATTTTGTTGCATTACTGCCGATTAGATTAGATCTAAGTCTCTTTTCTGTGAAGTCCTGGAAGACATGCTCTGTGATGAAAGGCTTTACAAAATAAGCTAACCTCACTAATTACAAATAAACTAACCTGACCATACTAACCTTACTTGACATAAAAGCTGCCAAGAAAGTGTGGAGACTGAAGTAATTAGAAAATAGAGTAAATAATTTTTTAGTCTGTGTGAAGTATCCTCATTATATAAGATGACTATTAGCTAAAGTCGTGAGGTTCCTGTACATCAGTAAGCATCGAGTGTCCATGGCCCATTAGTGAGGTTGATGAGCCTTAGCGAGGCCATTTGTGTCCAAGCACCCCAGCAAGAGGAAAATGCCATTTAATGGTTTAGGGCCCTCCACGTGTTGCACCATCATGCAGGTGTTTCATCTGTTTGGTGTTTGAATGGTTGTCTGTTGGACGGGGAAAGTGATGCATGAGAAACAGTGTTGGTGACAGATGATACAGGCAGTCAGTCCTCTACTCATCATAGTGGCATAAGCCCTCAAGGACAATGGATACCTAGAAACTCACAAGGATTGCAGTGTGTTTGCATAATGTAAAATGAACAGTTACACTAATCGCTGTGGCGTTTTTGGGTGTCTGCCATACTCCTAGCATGTTAAAATTCTTTAGACATTGTACCTTAACATGCTAGGAGTGTCACAGACTTTGCTCTTTTTCTGATGAATGGAGTTTCTGTCTCCACAGTGTTTCCCCTTTGGTGAAAATGGATCAGATTTCAACTCCTAAGTCTTCTTTATACCCGCTTTATATTCTGTGTCTGTGGGCTATGCGATTGCCACTTTTAATTTCAAACAGAGGAACACCTCTTTAGAGCGGAAGTGATTTGTTGATCAATCAAAGGTCAGTTTTATTGAATTGACAATTTTGATAAATAATAATTCAGGGATGGAAAACATTCTAAACAAAAAACAATTTCCTACTTTTAAAATTTAAGGACTTCCGGCTTTTTTGGTTTTATTTAATTCTAAATTGAACATCCCTGAATTTTGGACTGGTCACACTGCACTTACATAAAACATCTATAAATGTCAACTTGGGAACTCTGGGAAATTGTGTTTGGATACAACAGTTTAGGTTCTGACAGTGGTTTATGTGTGTGATTTTCTTTGTCTCTTCCATTGTGCTAAAGTTTTCCTCTTCCTTCCCTTTATCTCCCACTCCCTCTGCTTTTACCTCAACTCCCCTCTATTTTTCTTTCTCTGTCTCTCAGGTGTTATCCGAACACCCAAGCTGCCTCAGGTGGAGTTCAGCCTTGGTAAGTCTTGTGTTTACTTTTGCTTCCAGAGTAGTGTTACTTTATAGGGAAGTACTGAAAATGAAGCTATCCCATACTTTCTTGACATCTTTGGAAGCACATGAGATAGAAGACATATGGACTCACTTGGATGGTTGCACTCTTTCAGTAACGGCAAATCCCTCTTCCCTTGACCTAGAAACACAAGAAGAGTTTATGGGCTATCAGTCCTCTTGGCGAACATAAATCCAGATGTAACACTTGGTAAACACACATCAAGAAACAGTCACACGCTGACAGTTACACCAATACAGAAGTCAGTCAAAATTAGTGGCATATCTACAGACATCCGTAATCTTTTCTCAATTCTGACACACACACAGCCCAAGTCTGGTTAGAAGGGACAACAGAAACAAGGCACAGAGAAAACATTAGACAGAATGGTGAAAGTGTCCTTTTGAACTTTCGTCAAGAAGGCCTCATTCATTTTTTATACAACCAAGACGCTGGGATTCTATTTCTAGACAGTTCACTGTGGCTCAGGTCGAGTTTCCTAAAGCTGAAATATTATTCTTGTGGTCTTTGACTGGCGTCTTTTCTAGAGTGACCACTTGTGATTGGATCTCACTTTGCCCCTCTAAACATGTATATCATTTACTTTGACATGCTTGAGAATCCATTAGTTGTTGTTTGTGCTTGTTGCTGCCCTTTAATTTGAGTGTTGGTGCATGACTGAGTATGTACTTCCTCTTACACAAGGCCCCATGGAGCAATGTCCCATATAAGTCACCTGAGAAATAAAACAGTTTACACTGTGTTTAAACAACAACTGCATGTTGAGACCTCATGATTCCTCCTGATGGTCACTTTACCATCATAAAGGTCAAAATTACAGTGTGCCATAAATGCATGTGATCACTTATACAGAGATTGTGTGCAGCTCAATGGGAGCGTCATTAATTTAAAACATGCACGCATTCACAAGTGCACCCAACTGTGTGTATGTGCGCACTAATATATACAGGCATACCAATACATTCTGCAAAAAAAAAAAAAAAGAAAAAGTTTGATTTGGTTTCTAAATGTTTGTTCTATTTAAATTAATACTCAAACGATACTGTGGGTTAAGGGTTTGCACTTTGTTAGAAAAACGATCTGAATGTAAATTCTCTGTTATGGTAGAAAATACAGCTGACAGCTGACACAGAGAAATACCATGTCCCTCTTTAATTGCCCTGGTTGAATGCGTGCTCATGTGTGCTCAGTGTACAGTACATCTATCCAACTTTTCTGAGATCTGTCGAACCCACAATGACAGTTATGTGTTTTTCTACAAGATCTGTGCATATTTTATTTCTAACATTTATTGGTCTTGATAAAAGTAAAATAGAAAACATTGAATTACTTTTAAGCTCTGGAAGGAGGTGACATGTTTGAAATGTGATATATAATGGACATATGCATACAAATATATTTTCAAAGAGTAAAATGGTATCAGACTCATTAGTAAGGATAGTGCTGCATTGTAACACGAGCACTCATCCTACATGCCCCCTGCCTCTTACAGGGCTAGCTAAACTTAAAACATGTAGCAGATTTTATACGCAAAGGGAAATGGTTTAAATGAAAATACATTTTTAAAAAAGGAAGGTGAAAAGAAAGAGCCATTCACAAGCTGCTCTGTCACAACAAGCAGATGGAAAGAAACTGAACCTGTATCTGAAAGCCCACACAAACCATTCAGGGGCAAACTTACAATACTAATTATTAAAAGGCAACAGAAAGAAGGACATATTTTGATTCTGCTTTTGAAAGAAGTGGCTGTCAGGGCAAATCTCAATTCCTCTGGAAAGTTATTCCAGCAACTAGAGGCACAAATATCACTGGCAGTTTCAATGGACTCAGAGTTACAGACCAGTGCTACATGATGGGGGAGGTCAGGGGGGTTAGTAGCATGCGGATAAGCAACACACCCTTAAAGTAAACTCTAGCGTGTACTGGAAGCCAGTGCAGTGATTTGTGGAGAGGTGTATGTACTTCCTCTTTTGGCCCCTGTCAAAACTCTGGGGTTGCAGTTTTGTGAATTAGCTGCAGCTGCTCGACATTCCACAGAGGTGAAAATGTATACTGGGTATAATGACCAGTTGTTGATTTTTAATTGTTTGCATATGTCTGCGTTTGTCTGCGTGTGGTTTGTGTTTAGGAGGGGTTCCCAACCTTTGCAATTAATGTTGCAGCTAATTAGTATTTAATTATATCACTGTAGACAAACATGGCATTTAGGGGATTAAGGCCGCCCTTAGATGGTAATGATTACAGGGCCACTCTCTCTTACACATGAAGTTCAGTTTACCTATCGCAAGGAGTACCAGCCTGTGAAGACAGTTGTTGAATGTTTTAACAACTGTCTTAAAGCAAAATGTTTTAAAGCTTTGAAATAAAAGCTTTGCACAGATCCCACAGAATACAGTGGTCACCTGTTTATCAGGTACATCACTTCAGGCTTTGGACCTTTTTTTTTCAAAACAAAAATAATAAGGATATTCACGTCAAAATAGACATTATTTATCGCCCTCCTCCCTCTCAGAAACTTTGATTGATTACGTGGGAACACAGGTCTGTCTTTGGGAATTGCTCCCCCACAATTTGAACACTTGAATTAGACGTAGCAGCTCTTAGATACAGATAAAGTGAGAGATGCTGTGATGTGAATTCAGCTATGTTGTCCATTGTCTTGTACAGTAACCTGTATGTTGCTACTAAAACTCAAGTAAGTAACAATAACTAAGGCCTCAAACAAGTGTGTTAGTGTATATACATTTATGAACATTCCTAAACTATTGGCTGCACAGACAAGAACTTTACAGCAACCTATTATCATTTTGAATATCTCATACACTTTTTTTTTTAATTCTTTTATCTTTTATGCGTGATTAATGGTCCTGACATGCTGAATATCAGGTCAGTTCTGTGCCATGATTAACCGCAGTAAAAGCAAAAGCTGCCTTTTTATTTCCTATGAAGACTTGAGGTTTTTTTTTCTTTTTCAAATTGTGTTCTTGGTTCTTTACTGTAATGACTTAACATTTTTTTCCCCCCAAAGTGAATGTATAATACTCTGCAGCAGGGTTTGTGCTGGAGTGTTACAACACCGGTGGTTTAAAAAAAATACATTGTCATTATTCAGACATCATCACATCCCCTTGTAAAATTGTATTTTTTTGTACATCATCAAGAAGCAGCAGGTACAAATGTGTTGAGGATGGCAGTCTGACAAATGCGCTTCGAACTTAAGGCTCCATTCACATATGAAACAGCAAATTACAGGCATCACATTAAAGTCTTTTGCTGATTTAACATCATATGCTTGTCAATAGCTTATAAATTTACATGAGTGATAAGCGGCACTGTGCAGCGGTTGAAGGACATATTTATCTCAACACGACAGCCCTTGTTTTCCCTCCGTTTTCCCCAGACCCACTGGCAAACAGGTGTGCAAAATGGTGGCACATGCAAATAATGTTGTCAAATTAATTGAAGTGTTGAAATAATTATCATGATGAATAAGTGTCTTCTGGAGATGAGCATATATTTGTCTCCTGTGGCAACTCCCAGGGCTCCCCTCTCGATTAAATGGAATTTAGATTCATTGTGGGGTCACAGAGGCCCACTGCATTAAAACTCATTTCCAGCAAATTCATCTTGAAAGAGCTCAGCATATTCCAATCACACAAAATAAATACAGCATAGTAATTGAAGCCTCCAAGGATGGGCAAACATTATTACTCCAATTGCTCAATTGTTATGGTAATTTAGGAATCGGCCTTCATATGCTTTGGTAGTTGAGTCGCTTGACTGAAATTCTAAGTCACATCATTATTGAATTAATTTTCACCTAAGCTGGAAATCTGGCCAAGCTCCGGTCGTTGTAACAAACCTCACCCACATGTGCCTCCTTCCCAGTTGGACTATGGAACTGCCAGTCTGCAGTTAGCAAAGCTGATTTCATTCCTGCCTATGCTAACCAGTTATCCCCTGAGCTTCTAGGTCTCGCTGAGACTTGGATCAACCAGAAAATACCGCTGCACTCATTCTCCCATACCTCCCTTTCTGTTCAGTTGAAGAGGTGTGACTGGCTTTCTAAATTTTCAACAAATAGAAATTCGCTCAGTTGTTTCCTTCAGACAAATGCGCCTCTTTCCAGTACCATGCTGTTATGCTAACCGCTCCAATAAATGTCTCTGTGGTTATTATTTACCTCCCATCATGGTCAAATCTTGTCTTCCATTCCCAAACATGGATGTCTGTTACTCATCTTAGGTGATATGAATATCCACTCAGACAATTTGAGCTCTGCAGACTTGTGTCCCTGATGTACTCTTTGGACCTAAAACAAATTTGCAGCCCTCCCACCCACAAAGCTGACGAAGAACTCATTCTCATTCATAATGGTGCCACAGACAGCCTAATGGTTGCGCCTCTGCACCTCTCTGACCATTACTTAATTTGCTTCACTGTATGTCTCCCGGAACAGCCCTCTGTTCCACTACTTCTGGTATCGTTCCCCTGCAACCTCCGCAATCTGTCTCCCACCCACTTTTCTTCTGTGGTTGCTTCCGCTCTACCTCCTCTTAGCACCTTTTTCTCACTAGAGGTCAAAGATGCCACAGAGCCTCTCTGCTCCACTCTGAAATCATGTCTGGATAGCCTGTGTCCTCTCTCCACCAAACCCGCTCAGTCTAATCAGCCTCACCCATGTCTTATCCAGTACCATCTGGAAGCTGCAAACTGATCTCAGAGCTGCTGAGAGAAAATGGTGTAAATCCAGTGACCCTGCTAATCTCAAGGGTTATCAGTCGCTCCTATCTTCCTTCGCATCCATCATCGGTGCTGCCAAAACTGCTTTCTACAATGATAAGATCAGGAGTAGCACAGACACTTGGAAATAATTTTCCACCTTCAAAACATTACTCAGTCCTTCACCACACAGAAGCCTGATAGAGGCCATCAGTAGCCAATTCTCTGAACCACTCAGTCTTCCACAGTTAAGGGTGAATCACTCTCCATGGTCAGCCCTCTCACTGAGGGCATGGCACCAAAAAGATTTAACATGTAGCAGTCCAACTACATGTCTTTCTCTGTCTCCCCCGGTAAATAGCGCAGCACTTCCTCATATAAAATAACCTCTTAATCTCACACCCCAGCCAAAGTTGTGAGAAACCTGCAGGTCATCACTGATGACCTTCTCTGACTATGTTGTGTCTGTCTCCCGCGTCGTACTGCTTTGCACTAAACATGCAGGCATGTGTAGGCACTGCCTCCCTACACACAAGGCATTCTCAGACCAGACTGTTCTCATTTGTGGTTCCCCGATGGTGGAGCAAGAATCAAGAATCTCTCTACTGAGAGCACCTCCTTTCCTTATACCTTCAACACCCTAAAATGCCTAACTTAGATTTTGAACTTGGCCCTTGCTCCAAGGTCTCCTAATGTACTGAACCTTCAGTGTTGTTCCTCACTTGCAAGTTGCAAGCATGTGCCAAATGAGTACATGTATGTATGTATGTACCTAAGCTAAAGCAGACAATCCACTAATAAATAACCAAGAAATCTACAAATAAAATGTTCTTAAATGCTCTCTAAACTTGATCATAGTTTTTTTTGTCCCTGTTTTTCAGTCCATTATTTGGTTCTCACTCTCTATAATAGGCCAGTTTTCTTCTTTCCATGTCACTCCCTCATTATCTCCCCTCTCACTCAGGCTTCCTTCCTCAAACTCTAAATGTCTCTCTAAGGGACTCCTTTTGTCCTCTCCCTCTGTCACCCTCTCTCTTTCCCTTTCCTGCCACCCCCTCCCAGCATCATAATAGCTCTGACCTTAGAGGGTCAGTTGAAGTGTCATATCCCTGTAAGAGAGCCAGTCTGGTGATGCATGGTTGGGCACTGAGTCCAATTTCAATCACCAGACTGGCTGTGGTTTACTGTTCAGCGGGGTGGTGAAGATCCCTCTGACCAGTCAAATATATGTCCCCTGAGGTGACTGATGGGAGCAGTCAGCAAGTTATCTGCAGTATCCCGTCTTAGGTCTTGTGCGAATGTGAGTGCTGCAGAGAAAAAAAAGAAAATAATGTTAGAATCATGTCAAGACGAGAGAGCCATTGTAATTCAGAGTAAGTGAAAGCAACAAATTGGAGATGTTTGAGGAAGATGATGTGATGAAAAAGAAACCTTTGTGGCCTTTCGCAATTATATGCTTGTCACTGCAAACAGTTAAACACCTTTTGCCAAAAGCCCACCAATCACAGGGACACAGATTCTCTTTGTATCGATATTGTAAGTAATTTTTTTCTGCACACAAACTACTGTGCGTTAGACTGCCTCCTGCATAAGTAAATGTGAGACCTCCTTAAATGCGAGTCAAAAAGACCTGGCATTGAGATCTTGAAGAGAGAAAGGGAATGTGGAATCTGAATAGCCTTCAAGAGATAATGCATGCATGAGCTCTGCTGCACTGCAAGATACTCTACAACCCTGTCTTATAGCCAACAACTGCTGAGAGAATCGGAGGCTCTGATCGTTATTGTCATCCATACTACAGTAGTACAATGAGTACTGCTGTCTTTGATGACATCTTATTCCCAGCTCTGGTGCATTGTCTTCTCATAGTGAGATAGGATTCCATCCATTTCATTACATCATCAGAAAAGTTAAAATTTGACAACTTTGAAAGAAGAACATTATGATTTACTGTATCAAATGCTTTTTTTCAAATCCAAAAAGACAGCTCCTACAGCACTCCCACTGTCTAGCTTTGATTTAATTTTTTCAATAAAATAACAGGTAGCCATTTCAGTTGAATGTTTTTTTCTGAAGCCAAATTGCATGGGATGTAAAAGGGCTTGTCCAGATTTTAGAAAGACAGTTAGTTGTTGAGTTATCACTTTTTCTGCATTCTTTGATACCACAGGCAAAATACTGATGGGCCTATAGTTGGCTACATCAGTTGGTTCACCTGCCTTAAAGGTGGGAACCACAACTGCGGCCCTCAATGCAACTGGAAAAATTGACTGTTTTATAGACAGATTAACTACATGTGTAATGGGGGTGCTGAGGGAGTGAATATTGTTTTTTTTTTTTTTAGAAATGTTGAATCCCACTTTAATGTATCTTTTGCCTTTGAGGACTTTAAAGTGCTTAGGATCTTACAAACCTTACTTTCAGGAACTTCAGTTATCTCAAAAATCGGTTGATGAAATCTGTTGCTGCTAAGTCTTTAATTCTTGCACCAAATGTGTCCGATAAATTCTGCACTGATGCAGTAAAATAAATATTAAATGCAGAGGCAATTTCATTAGGATCATTAGTTAAATTCCCCTGAATTCTCAGTTCATGTCCCTTTCCCTGGTTTTGCTTGCTGTCTCTGTTAGTTTATTTATTTTCCTCCATATCAATTTACTATTTCCTTTTCCTTCTTTAATAAGATCCATAAAAAAGTTTGTCTTTGCTTTCCTGAATTCATTCACTACTTTATTGCAGAGGCTTGTAAAAGTGCGCCTATCATTAACTGATTTAGACTTCAATGCTACTTTCAAGGCAAAATCACCTTTTTTCATGAAGTCCCACAAGTGGTCATTAAACCATGGTAGGTTACTCTTACACTGTCCATTTTAAAGGTTTTAATGTATTTTTCTTTAATTCTGTTTATTGTACCTATAAAGGACTCACAAGAGGCCTCTATATCTTCTTTGAGTAAAACATCTCTCCAATCAGTTTGGAGAG
This sequence comes from Toxotes lorentzi, assembly GCA_037833715.1. Lineage (NCBI taxonomy): Eukaryota > Metazoa > Chordata > Actinopteri > Toxotidae > Toxotes > Toxotes lorentzi. The sequence goes on from JBBMJY010000020.1 coordinate 8,005,141, forward strand.
GCATTCAATCAGTTTGATTAAATGCACTGTTAAAACTGTGTTTATAATACATACGTCCATAAAATATGTAAACCACACTTCCAAAACTATAGTGTGGTTCACAAAAAGGTTTTTCTTTCTTTCAACAGCATTTGGACTTTCAAGTCCATTTAGACCAAGTTATTCCCTTCATGATTTGCTTTATACAGCTCTGCTGTGGCAGTGCCCCTGCTCCCAGACTCTTCTACCAGTCTTCAGACCTAACTCAGACTAAGTGTGTCAGCTTGAGAATGTAGAGACAGAGTTGTTAATGGCTTCAATAAAGCACTTTTCAATTTAATATCACAAAAGGAGATGTTGTACATCGAATATTTTTAAGTGAATCTCAGTGCTGAGACATTCCCTGGAAAATTGGAGGAATTAGCAAATGTGATTTAGTCTAATGTAATGAAAGGTTTGTCAGAACTGATGTCACATGGTTTGAATGTAATAGATGGAAGTTTTTATCACTTTCCATCAATCAGTCTTTCAGACTCATATCTAGTTTAGATCTTGATTCATGTACATTTGAAAATTTTGAAACGAGATCAAATGAACCGGGGCTTCCCCTAAATGTCGAGTGTGTGCGAGTTTCCAGTTTTATCTCATTGCCTTTTAGTAAACGCTAAATTTGTAGTAGGTACTTTATAATCTAAGCTAAATATTTGATATGTAGGACCCTATTTAGAATAGACACCTTAAGTCAGCCACTGAAGTTCAATTAAAAGATACATATTCACATTTATCTACACCAGTGTTTAATAGAATGGTTCACATTTTTACAAGTATGTCTAAAAGCAATACTTACATAGCCTTATTGTGCCATGTGTACATTTGAAATATCCCTCATGTCAAGACTGGCTGCAAAAAATCTGTTCTTAACACAACTCCATAGTAAAGTGACAAAATCCACAGTCACTGTTGTGTGCAAAAATGCATATATGGAGCTTTAGCAGGCTGAGTTTATAATACATACATCCAAACATCCAAATACCTGCTTTATGTTACTGTCTTTGACCCAGCAAGGAAACATTGTCTGTGGAAACAGCAGGAATTTGGGAATGAAAAGACCATTTGTCCATGGAATCATTTTAATAAGGGATTTCTTTACATCCCAGATTGACAGGGAAAAATTATAGCAATCACTATAACCTTTACTGTACATATGTACGAGGATATAGTGGTTCTAAAAGGAAACGATCACAACCTTTAATTCTAGAATTTACCTTCTGGTGCTAATAGACCCATCTTCAGTGATGAACCCTGGGTCACAGGGTGTTTTGGGTCTTTAATCATCAGACACCCTTACCTAGGTGACCCAGCCAGGGGTGATCATCCCGACTTGTGTTGCACTAATCCACGGATTCCCCCTCCGGAGCCGCAGCCACTGTGAGACCTTTTCAGGTGCCTGCAGAATGGCCTTGGTGGCTTTTCTGCACTGCAGTCCTTTTACTCCAAGGAGTTTGAGAGTTCACTGTAATAAATGGCCAGCAAAACCTTGGTACCCAACTTTGACTGGCTCACAGCAGGCTCTCCAGTCATTGCTCTGGCACTCTGTAACAAAATATATGTATCTAGCCGTTCTGTGCTCGTTGGCTTATTCAAGTCAGTCTCCCCAGGGGCTCTCTAGAACTCTGTCCAGGTGATCTTGCAAAGTTCTGCATGCTGTCATCTGGTCCAGGCGCCTTGTTTGTACATGCTGACCATCTTGCTGCAGCGTTCTTCCTCCATCTCTGCTCATATTTCATCCTGAGCCAGTTAACGCTTCTCTTTTCCAGGAACCTTGTCGTATAAATGAAAACAAAAAGTGACGAGTTCCTTATTTCTTTATTTATTTTTAATATTGTCTGAGTTTCCTGCAGTTGGTAAGACCTTCTTTTACAATAGTTGTTTTCTGTAAAGCGTATGTTTTGTGAAAGACTATACAAACCTTTCCTGTGACTGAACCCTTTTGGATATTTTACAGTCAACCTTCAACCAGATATTGCTCTGCTGTACTCAATGACTTGTGCACAGTGAAAGTAAATAGAATACAGTGAAATGGAATAGTAAACAAATTACAAAAATGTTTTGACTCGTGTATGCTGGAACTTTTACTTGATAACAAGTATGTGGCAAATGCTCATTAAATCCCATCTTTATTTGTGTTAATCCAAGGACAGTCACCTTGACGGTATAATCAGCATTTCAGCATGGAAAATGGAAAATGCCTTGTTCAATCCTAGTTTTACAGTAAGTGAATATCACTGCGGCTGTTTGCATTTTGTGTAAATAAAGTAAATGTTATACCATATCTTATATGTGTCATCTATCTTGCAAAAAAGGTACAGTTTTCAAACCTTTCTGCAGTTGCTGATTGGAAAAGAAACATTTTACTGTGTAACTTTTACTCATCTCTTTGCCGCAGACATCAGAGCGTTGGATAAACCACGTCTAAATCTGAGAAGAGAAAGGTCCACATATGTCAGAGCTTTTGATGCCCTGCTACTGAACCCTTCATTTCTTTCGCCAGCTTCATTCTTGCTCTTCACTCCCTTTAAAAAGCCTCCTGCAAGAACCCCTTTCATCTTCACCTGCTGTTCAGTTGCTTAAACATTAAAATCAAGCCCATGAAGATGGAACAGGACACAAAGAAACAATCTTCTGCCCTTGCTGTTTTTTAATGGAATTTCACCCGGCGAGTGATATTATCCATTTTTTTGCAAGTAATGTGTGAAACTGACCAGGCATTGCAAGCAGATCAATTGCTGTTTACATGCCAGAATTGTGCTGGGTAGATAAAATGCATTTCTTGGACAGGATCCAAGGAGGTTGCTGAACACAAATTTGTCGAGTGAATACAAATGTTCATTAGTACATAAAATCTGAGCCATATGGTTTAATTTACTGGTTATCAGACAGGATGTTTTTATAGGCCAACTTGTGAAGTAGATGCAAAAAGAACTTCAGCTTTTATTCAGTGTTTCAAAAAATGGCATCCACAGAAATAAGCATTTTTCCCTTGCCCAAGGTTGTACACAACATGTTTTGAAAGGTTCAGGGAAAAACAGCCTGTCATGTTGCTGTATGACTTAGTTCCCATGGTCAAAAGTGTATCCCTGACTTGCCCTGACTTGTACAAGGAGATAATGAGGATGTCTTGGTATACTTTGGTGTTTATCAAGGATAGATGCATCAGCTTAGGTCTGATGGGATCAGCAAGTGTTATCTTTTTAGGGGGAGTTGATATTCATAACCAGGAAGCACCAGGTTTCCTATAAAGGAATTGTGCATTGCACACTCTTCCTGCCCTTGGTAGCCATCAGGGCTGAGTGACAATCTGCTTTTGTTGTCAGAAATGAAAGCCCTAATAAAACTGGTATCTCACTGCCAGAGGGAGTTCTGCTTGCCTTGCTGCCATTTTAATCAACTGCTGAGGCACCAATTTTATATCTCAGTGTATATACATTTTATTTATTTCCTCAAACTTTTATTGTGTTTTGAGGCTGTGGCCTCAAAGAGTGAGCACAGTGGATTTAACTCCTTTGTGGTGATGCTGCTCTTTAGTGCTCTAGCACGTGACTTCAGATCTGACAGAAGATATTTAATAAATCTTCTACCTTAGCTGTTTTCTTTTTCTTCTCATGTTTCTCTTGTCATCTATTGTGATGTTCTTCATTTGTGATAGTGTCACTCGTGTCCATTGTAAAAGATTTGCTTTCCTTCTCATCTTTATTTTCAATCTCTTCTTCTCTTCCCTGCTCTCCTCTTGCCTCCTGTTTTCTCTCCATCCTCTCCTCCTTCCACCGGCTCTCCCTCTCTCCTTTGCTCCCTCCCTCTCTCTCTTCTTCTCTGTAGCCTGTAATGATCTGGTGGCCACAGGCAGAGACAGGAAGCCCAATGCTTTGGTCCAGGTGGCTGTCATAGATCCCCACAAGCAGCACCTCGTCACTCACGCCTGCACAGAGATAGTGGAGGTAAGTCAATATGCACACATGCGCATCATCCTCTCACCGCCTGTCTCCGACCTTTGATGTTTGTTGTTTTGCTGTGTCTCTGGGTCACTGGGTCTTGGTTGGTGTTCTCTCCGTCTCTGTCTGCCCTCCTTTTCCCTCAACCTTTTTTTCCCATCTGACTCACCGAACTGGAACAGACAATGAGCATTAAGTTTCTATTTCCAGTGAGTCCAGACATCTGTGAGAGTTTGTGTGTGGCTCTTAATCAGTATCATCTCTCAGTATGTGTAGGGGTTCCTTACAGTGAGAGTGTCTTCGGGTTTTTTTTTTTTTTTTAACCTCTTTAAAGGCTTTTTTATTACCTCCAGTGTGGCAATGCTATTTCTAAGGCAACAGCTGCTCAAATATTTTTTGGGCGGTTACAACTGCCCCCTGTCCCACTACGGAACGCCCACTTACACACATGTACATACACGCATGCACACAAACATTTTTTTCTCTTTCCTCATATGAGGGCAAAGTTTCCTGATGCTTAAAAAGGAGATACTTTTATTTTCCTGCTAATCCAGTAAAGCTGAATTAGCATAACTGTGCCTTTCACAGACTGCATTTCAACTGCTTTTCCCCTCAGCCCTGTCAAGGGAACAGCAGTGTGTGTGTGTGTGTGTGTGTGTGTGTGTGTGTGTGTGTGTGTGTGTGTGTGTGTGTGTGTGTGTGTGTG